>OY757541.1:24360121-24439179 GCA_963584105.1 Alviniconcha strummeri | reverse complement strand
GTCGACCATTCCGTCTAATTCATTGATACCAGCTTTTAAAACAACAACAAATGGAATGGACAAAAACAATAAACTTTAAAAAGAAAAAGAAAAAAAAGTTATATAAATACATCATTGTGTGCAAATAAGGCTGCTGCACATATGACCAACCATTATCTCCTAAACACTCAACAAGTGCCACACATCTCTTTTTAAACGAAAAACGTTTGGGCAGTAATTTTCGGGGTTAGTGAGAAAACTTTAAAAGAAAGAAAAAAGACAAAAAAAAGACCATTATCAAGTACAGCAGCCGGTTTGAGCGCGAGAAAAAAAAATGCAAAGGAAAATTTTACACAGGAGAGATACAGCGTAAAATTAACACAATAATCAGTATTAAGGATAGTTTTAAAGAAAGTAAGAAAGGAACGAGGTCAAGTTCAAACGGGCTGTGGAGATAATTTCTGTCGTCTGCTATCGCCGCCTCCGTCCTTGGCCTTGCTCCCGTCGTTACTTGTTTTGGCTTTCGGATTGGTCCAAATTATTGTGTCACGGCCTACTTGACCAAATAAGGAAAATAATATGCATGACTCGCACACGGCGAAGAATAAAATCAGCTGATTCCGGCGACTGAGTCAAGCTCCTGTCAGTGTTTGCATGGGCAAATCGTTGCTCCCGCACTCGTGACACTGTTCACATGCTGGCGAAGTAGTCACGAAAAGGTCCGCAATTGTTGTTTGAGAAATAACTGACAGTCTTTCATCTGTTCATTAGATTCGTCGTATTTTGAAAGCTCCCCGCACTTCGTCAAAATGGTGAGGTTGGATACTATCAGTCATGCTGTGAAAAAGGTAATTCAGTCCATCGTGTCGCAAAGCCCTGGTGACAGCGAAACATCAAATATCATCGAATCGGACTTCGAACACGAGAAATACAGGGACAAACTTGGTGAGTTTTGCACTGAATAGTTTCTGTTTGTCTGTTATTGATCGTTTCGAATCAGTCATGCACGTTCTTTTGGCAAAATCAGTCGACGTCATTTCTTAAATTGTAGCAGACGACACGTAGTTGCAGGAGTACATCATAAAGTTCTGAGTCTCTCAGAAGAAGCCGATAAGGTCTGGTAAAGCCTTCTTCGATTTTTTAAAGTTAATGTCATTTACTCGCCCCCCCCCCCCCCCCCCCCCCCCGCAACACACACTTTTCACATCATGATGCCCATAGGCAATGCTCCAGGTTTGTGTATGTGGTTTGCATTTTCTGTGGGACTCAAGTTATTTGCTCAAAATAGTCACCTGTTTGGGTTATTTTTTGACACATAAAACATGTACACTCACAGAGTTGTGTCAGTGCCAGAGTGACAGAAACTGGGGGGGGGGGGGGGGGGGGGGGGGGATCTGCATCTTTGTGATTTGACTGTTTACAGATTCCAGAGATCCAGTTCCAAGCCTTAACAGATGTGTGTGTGTGTGTGTGTGTGTGTGTGTGTGTGTGTGTGTGAGAGAGAGAGAGAGAGAGAGAGAGAGAGAGAGAGAGAGAGAGAGAGATCTAGCTGTACATAGATATCCTTGACTGTTGCAGATTCCAGAGATCCAAGCATGAACAGCTATGGTACTTTTGCGGATTTTGCTGAATTGCAACAATTTCATGCAGTCAAGGAGCAGCTCTTCAGTATGATGCACAAGTCATGTGCCAAAAATTGGTCCTGTTTTGTTGATGTTTCCACGGAGCAGCTGAATCACCTGGCCCAGGACGTCATTCGCATGTCACAGACAGAACCATGTGGGCTTCGTGGTGCCATCATATTCATCGTGCTTCAAAGGAAAAACATGTGTGAGAAACTTGCTACCATTGAGGGGGATGCTACCACAACACCCACCTTTGAAGTGTATGTGACTCTGAAAGAAGACACCAGTCGATGGAAAGCTTTCAAGAAAGTTTACCTGACTCTGAAAGAATGTTTGTTGAATGGAGTGTGGAAAGAATCCCCAATTGTCCTCTGTTCTGGCTTCCAGCTGGAGAAGAAACGTCTCTACAGGCCAGCCTTAGTGTAAAGTCACTCAACACTCAGCCTGATCACGACAACAAAGACCACTCATGTTCATTAGTCAAACTGTGGTACATCTTGCAATGTGACTACAAAACCAATGCCATTTGGAAATACTTAAAAAATGGTTTATGAAGTTTGACCCATACAGTTCAAATGCTAGCAAGTGCCATATTAGTGTCAGGAGGCCCAGTCAATAAACATTCACATCATGATTTTTCCCCTCCTCCTCAGGGTTGAGCTTTTGCACCTCCCCTCCCCCCCCCCCCCCCCAAAAAAAAAAAAGAGAGGAAAAAAAGAAGAGAAAAAATGCAATGCACATGATCAACACTGTGAATCCATCTGTTATCAATAAAACTTCACACATCACTGATATTCAAGGTAGCCAGGAGTTGCCATCATCTAGTATGGACCTCCATTCTTACTCTTTCCAATCCTCCTGGCTGTCTCCCCCAACCCCTTTACCCATTGACCATGAGTGGAAAATCTCAGTACCAGTTGTACACATGTATCACAGTGGTAGTTTGGGTTTCCCATGATCAAAATTAAAAGTGTGTCGTAGTAAATGAAGTATAATCACATAAAAGAGTCACGTTCAAATGTGTGTGTACTTGTGTGTTTGAGACATGAAGGAGTGAATAAGAATGAAATATGATAGAAAGTACTTGTAAGAGAGAAGAAAGAAATTGAAGCTTTGACTGTGATTCAATATTCTTGTGTCCTTTGTGCTGAAAAAAGTAACTGTTGATATGGCTACTAAATATAAAGTGTATCAATTGTCAAGTTGTTTTATTCTTTGTTTGGTCCAAATACATTAATCGCAACACAAAAGGCAGTCAAATGGTGTTTTTGGTTGCATGTATAGACATATATATCCATCCATACAAAACTTTACAGGAAGATTGAAAAATTGATTAGTCAAAACATTAATGTGTTTATTCATCCACTTCTTGCTAGGTAATAGAAATGAAAGTGTTTGGTGGGTATGTGAGCGAGTTTTCATTTTCATTGTTATTTGTTTTGTTTTATTGTTAGAAACAAGATGACACTTAGGACTTTTCATCTACAACAGCATGCTGGCATAGCAATTTTTACAGTTGTGATACCTTTGTGTAGAGTGTTTTCTGTTCTGAAGTATGGTTGTGTTCCATGTGCATGCTGGGTTTACTGTGTGCCAGCCTACTGAAATATTGATCTCATCATCTTTAACAAAAATCTTCACAAAACTTTGATGTTCCGGTTAAGTTAATACACCTGTTTCATTCTGGCTTGAAAATTGGTGATGTTGTACTTTTTATGGAAATACAATATTATTTAAAGCCATGTGTGTTTAAATTTTGTGGGCCATGCATGCATGAGGGCACTGTATGTTAGTCATGGTAAGTAATAGGAGCCAGTGACAAAAGGTTGTACAAAAAAATGGGACAGTGCACTCAAAATTTCAACTCGGAAATTTAACTAAAGTTACCAAATTTAATGAAAGAACAAATAATTACTTTAAAAAAAAATGACCTAGAAAAAATAACTGAGACCAAACCTGTTAAGTGAACATGACATTTTCCCAGCTGCCCTATAGAAATCGAGTTGCAATAAAAGGTCGGTTGTGATGATCAGACCTGAAAACAATACTTTTTTTATTTTTTATTTTTACCTTTTTGTTTACAATTCTAGCAATATTTTGAAGAAATTGTAATTTAATCATCAATTATTGATAATTTGACTGTTGGTTTGCATTCTCTGCAATGATAAAGAGAAAGGGAGTGGTTAATAATGATGCATAAGCAGGACAGGACAAATCACAACTGACTGGGGGGAATTCAGATAAAATAATCTGAAATGTTTAGGAGCAATTTGTTTTGGTTGTGAGTGGAAAATGTAGTCTCTTGTTTCCTCATTATGTAAGATGTATGATAATGATGTAGTTGGCATCAATTTAAGATGCAGTGGACAGGTGTGTAAATGTCCCATTTGGACCTCACCGAATTTGGAAGATTTTGCAATGAAAAATTCATTTTTACTTTAATATGATGCTTACTCTATTTATTCTGTTGTATGTATGATTGTATCTCTTTAAAAAAACAATCAACAAAGTAAACATCACTTTGAGGATTACTTTATTATCAATTTAATACTTGTAGGGCACTGTATCACCACCTTTTGTCACTGGTTCATATGTGTGTGTGTATGTATGTGAGAGAGAGAGAGAGAGAACTCTGAACCCCAAACTTTACTACACAAACTCCAAACTTTACTACACAAGGATTAAGATTTTAGGCAGTTGCCTATTCTTACAAACTGTCGCTGCTTATCTACATGCCAGTAGGCTACACATAAAACAATAGTAACAACATTGACTACCGGAGTATTGATGAAAAAGATGATAATGTCAGGGGGTGGGGGGAGGAGGAAGAAAAAAAGGAGAGAGATGATAATTTTACTGAAAATTATAGCCAAAACCCGACAACAGGGAAACAAATAATGATGATGATGATGAAAAATATGGTTCAGATAGAGGGGGATAGAGACTTTAGAAGATACCGTTACAATGGAGTCTCAGATATGTTCCATTTATCTTAATCAAACGACTTATTTTTAACAGAGCCAAATGGCTGAAACTGAACTGAAACTAGTGAAAGTGTCCCTACAGACTTTTGTATTGGTGGACTTTGGCACGACTGATGGGAGATGGGATCCCTTGAAACCAGGAGTACCGGGACTGAAGCTCGTTATCATACTGGCTGAAAAACTTCTTTACGTTTCATTTAATGCTATCCGGGGCCCTGCCGGCCGGGTAGACGCATGCAGGCTTAGCCGGGCGGCAGCTACAGCATGGCTTAGCGATTTCAGTGCAGCTGCAGGTCTAAATTTATTATGTAGAGTGCATCTGTCTGAAATTGCATTTTTATGATAACTTAGTTGCCGCTGCAAAAATGGCAAGTGGTTCTGTAGCGGCAAAATCAATTTTGCAGCAACAACTTAAAAGCACCTCTCAATCATACTCACACACACACTGACTGTGACACACATACACACTGACACGGCACACTGCTACACACACACACATGCGCGTACACACGCATGCAGTAGTGATGCACTGTCATACACAACACACACTCACCAACCACCACACCACACACACTCTCTCTCAGCAAAGTAAACATCACTTTGAGGATGTACATATTACTTTATTATCAATTTAATAAATAATCTTCACACACAGACAAACACACACACACGCGGCACACACAATAGAACACAGACACTGACACTGAGACACCTTCTTCTTCTCAAGTAGTTTGTGCTGAACGGCAAGTAAGAACAAGATTCTCCCTGCTGCAAACTCAGTTGGGCCAACGGACACTCAATACCGTAGTTATTCCGGCAGTATAAAAATGTGCAGTGCCTGATTTTCTTTATTGTTACGTTTATTATCAGTCAGTAATGTCACAGGATAATTTGTCAGAATGACTGTGTGTGTGTGTGTGTGTGTGACTGTGTGAAATTCATGGCAGTGGGTGTGTCTCGTCAGCCTAAATTGTCCTCATTCTGAGTTTGTCATTAGTCCAGTCTGTCGATGATAAGCCGCCGTCTCTTTGCTTTCCAGATTCCTCCCCACCCGCCTTCTTAATGTCAGACCGGCAACTTTTATTTTGTTTGGATGCCACCACGTTCCATCCCAGCCTGAGAAGTCAGTCATTCCAAAAGTTCAGTAAAACAATGTCAGTAGTAGCTGTATAAAACATCTGTATGATTTCTTCACCTGATGATCACCTCGTGAGTTACTGACAGAATCTTAACCAGTTTGGTAGACTCGTAACCAGTTAAAACTGTCCCGGCCCCTTCCTGACGATGTTACAAAATCCCTTTCCTCCAGCGTCCCATGAACAAAGTTTTCAAAGCCGCTAGTTCACAGTATTTCTTTTGCTTTTCATCTCCCTTTATTGACACACCTTTCGGTGTTTCTTTGTCCCTTATAAACTGTATGGTAATCACACTGTACTGGCCCAGTAGATAATCAGCAAACACGGCGTGCGGTTTGACCAATGCCACTGAGCAGGAGGCTCAGTGATGGCAGTTATGCAGAGGCGCCAGCAATGGCCTGGACCTCTATTATTTCCTGTAATTGCAGCTTTCACTTCTCCTTTCCATCATAGCCTTAACTTTGTTTCTCTCTTGAACTCAAGACTACATCATCATTAGTTCTGCAAATTCTAATATTTTGAATGCTTACCACCCGCTACTGACCGTGCTGAACTTTGTCTCAGCATCATAGTAAATTATTGTCACGGTATTGTTGAATCAGGGGAGAACTGTCGGACAGTTCCGCATCCAGTCACTGCCAGTGATCCAAAGACAAAGTGCATTAGCTGTTTATTTTCTCAGCGGACAACCACCTGCAGCACCAGCTGGAAAACTGAGAAAGGAATACCTAGTCATACTTTTCACCAGGCTTCCATGCTTTGTGCACAATCTGCTTTGCCATTCTGGCTCAGCGACTGACACGGCAAGAATTATCATTTTAGTGTAGACCACACGCATTGAATAATCAGTAGAGACTGTAACTAGTGTAAGCAGTTTCTTCTTCATTGTTGCTTTACGTCCACGGAAGCGAGATGGCTTATTAGGGATGGGCAAAGCAGTCTCAGTCAACTGGTAGCTCTTACGGCTGAAGGTACACATGAAGCGACCACAGACACTGTTCGTGACCCACACCCACACTCCTCACCCAGTCGAAATACGCTATCATCAGCCAGACACTCGCACACAGCTGGAGCTAACAATGACACCACTCAATCCTGATCAGACAGCTACCCGCCTGGTAAAACCCGCCGATACAACATATGATAATGGTTAGCTGATCATAACGAATACGAACAACAAACAAACTAGTGAAAGTGTAACTCTTGGGGGGATTTTGTTTACATTTTGAGAAAATTCCAGAGGTAATAAAAACAAGTAAACAACCTGACGTGGCGAGTAGGATGATGATGATGATGTTTAATGTTGTGTCCTCAGATATCACTGAGTTGACATATTACTTATTATTAGGGACAAGCCGGCTGTGACCAATGCCGCGGTCAGCGCCCTCCGAAAGGTTTGGGTGTGGAAGCAACCTAGCGCCCAAGCACGCACGTAAACATGAGACGCACCACCCCGGGTAAAAAAGAGAGTTCCGTCTCGATTCAAACGATTTTGGTTTTTAGTTGAGCTGGCACTTGAGCAACATGGTCAGTTATAAACAAACGTCTGGTATAATCTGAGTTGTTTGTAACAAACTTACGAGTGTTTGAGCACCAACAAAAATCTACTCGTTAGCTGACAGTTTTCCGGACCCTATGGCGTAACTAAATACGGCAGTGGTTGAAGGAAGGATGTCGTGAACCAGTGCTTGGAGTTTGGGTCTCAGTAGGCCTGTAGCAAGAAGGGAAGTAATTCTGGAGGGCAATATTTTCAAAGATGGTGGCCATGCGTCCTGCGGTTGCTAGCACGCGATCGTCACCACTGTTTCGCCACGATTAGTTATGACGCGGTATTATTTTACTTGTTCTTGTTTTTCACCAGTCTGTTTCTGCTTTGGTATCTTAGCTATACTGATTGATTACTGATTACCTACCCACCACTTCTGTTCTGCCTTTGTGTCTTTCGGCACGCAACGCCGTCATACAGTTTGTGAGGGAGGTTGCCTAAGATTTTACTCCATTCAAGATTCAAGATTATTTTATAATCTCATCAGAGAAATTAAAACGTGGCTAAACATTAACCACATCACAATACACAATAATGAATATTTTAATACTCAAAGAACAGTTATTGAAAATACAAAAGTTACATAATAAACTAGTAATTTACACACACACACACACACACACACACACACACACACACACACACACACACACACACACACACACACACTGCTCTGACGTTTGAACAGATTTATATGACGCAAGTGTACTTTTTCTTCTAAAATAGTTTTATGTTGGCAACCAACTTCATTATAAGTTAAATTATATGGAAAATTGCCTCCTTGGATATTACCAGATTATATAATATGGATCTCACATTTGTGATGTGATTTTCACTGGACACAAAAACAACGTAGCTCTACCAAAAGCAGATAAGTGTCAGCGCTCCATCTCATTTTTCACCATTTTTCACCATTTAACTGTTGTTTAAGTGGCTTGATAAAGGGGATTACCTTGAAAATGTGTGTTTTGTCCTAGAAGTAATAAATAATATTCTTTTGAACCTTTTATGTGTTTGGATCCTGTCAGTTTTACTTTTAGAATGCTAGCAGTCATTCTTGTTTCAGATTTTTTTTTTTCACTGACCAGCAGAAATTCTGTTCAAAAAGTAGTTATTCAAACGCTTGGGAACACAGCCCATAGATGTTTCAACTCATCCCTTGCTGCATGTGAAGAAGAAGGTTAACAATGTGTGTATATATATATATAAAATCTGTATTTTACCGTTAGCCACATGTTGATTATGTTAATACATGATGTGTGTTTGCCATCTAGGGTACTATATATTATATATAATGTGTGTGTGTATGTGTGTCTGTGTGTGTCACTTTCTAAAATCTCTTAGCAGATTCCCCCCCCCCCCCCACCCACCCACCCATTTTATACCTTCACAGTTGTTTGTGCAGCTGAAGCAGGAGAGATGGAAGACCTGACTC
This sequence comes from Alviniconcha strummeri, assembly GCA_963584105.1. Lineage (NCBI taxonomy): Eukaryota > Metazoa > Mollusca > Gastropoda > Provannidae > Alviniconcha > Alviniconcha strummeri. The sequence continues at coordinate 24,430,474 of OY757541.1, read as the reverse complement.
ACCTTGTTGGACCACTGACAGAGGAGAGTACTGTTCGCTGTCTGCAGGCACGATTTCACAACAGTCACTATGAGGTTAGAGTAAGACATTCATTACTGAGTTAGACCATATCTGCCAGCGTTCAGTTAATAATCATCAGGTTTTTGAGAGTTTAATTAAATGTTGTAATGTGACATTCTGTTGAAAGGGCTTAATCAGTGCTTAGATGGTTCGTGTCAGTTACAACAATTTAAGTGTAGTTGATTGTATGGGTATGCTATAGTATTATTGAAGTGTTTAAGTATCTATAATAATAATTAAACACTTTCTTAAAACATTGTTTCCTGAAGAGAAAATGAACTGAAAGCACTGCATGCTGACTGTAGACTTGTGTGGTATGTTATTATCTTGTAAAACTAAAACTTCGAAGTCAGTGGAATGTGCACTTTTATATTTTGTTGATTGTTTTGTTTAACTTGATTTTTGGAATCAACATACAAGGGAGTTAATTAGCACTTGAAGTATGTAACACAAGTACAACAACAAAGACCAGAGTCACCTATGGTAACTCTCACCTGGCATGCGTGGAAATATAAGGTATATAAACACCAGAGGTACATCCTCAGATGTTTGGAAACCTAGCTAACAGAGGTGGATGACTGTGTGTTATTTTGCATTGTTTTCATTCATGTACAGACTCTGATTGGTCCCCACCTAGTGTGCATCAACCCATGTGACCGACGCTCAAGGCCACCACATACACTGCTCCATGCTGGCTGTCAGTCCCCTTTCTTGTGTAACTTGGTCAATGGGGCTGTGTCTCACCATGCTGACACTGCCCAGTCACAAGTCATTCTTCTCAGGTACAGATGCACTCACTGATTGTTGATACTATACTGTCACAAGTCATTCTTCTTAGGTCCTTGTGCACTCACTGATTGTTGATACTGCACAGTCACAAGTCATTCTTCTCAGGTACATGTGTACTCACTGCTTGTTGATACTGCACAGTCACAAGTCATTCTTCTTAGGTACATGTATACTCACTGCTTGTTGATACTGCACAGTCACAAGTCATTCTTCTCAGGTACATGTGCACTCACTGTTGATACTGCACAGTCACAAGTCATTCTTCCAAGGTGTGTGTGTGTGTGTGTATGTGTAGAGAGAGAGAGAGATGCTCACTGCTTGTTGATACTGCATAGTCTCCTGCCCAGTCACAAGTCATTGCAATGTCAACACTGCCCAGTCAAGAAGTCATTCTTCTGAGGTACATAATATACATGTACCCAGTGCTTGTTAGCACTGCAGTCACAAGTCATTCATGTTGATTGAGTATGCATCAAATTGCCCATTGGCACTGCCAAGTCATGAGGTTACAGCTAAATAAGCATGCACCGTACGTATGTGGCTTTGCATGAAATGATGTGGTGCATGGTTGTATGAGGTACACAAAATGTGCCAAGATGGCAGCAGTTTCATGTGGCACCAGCCATGCCAGCGCTTTGGTGAATATTCAAAAACACACTATAAAAAGCTATGCACTCATGTAGAATCACATGCAAGTGCAGTGAGTCTGCTCAAGAGCAGAGAATAGCACTATATAAGAGTGATCAACAATCATCCTGTCTGGAACATGTGCACTCAGTGCATGCTGACACTGCCCATTCACAAGTCTTCTTCTGAGATACATATTCATGTCTGGTCACAAGTCATCTTTGTCAGCTATACATATTCACTCACTGCATGCTGACACTGCCAAGTCAGAATTAAATCAACTTGTCAAGTACATATTTACTTACTGCATGTTGACACTGCCAAGTCAGAAGCCATCTCATCATGTACATTATTATTGGCTATTACTTTTTTTTCATTTTTTTTCCCCACTCACCACATGCTGACAGTGACACTGCCCAGTCACAAGTCAGGAATGTAAGTTTAGTTTGAATGAATGACAGTTGCCTGTGAGTTTGTTATTGAAGCCCCTGTTCCCATCGGCAGCGGAGAGAGTGGGTCTGGTAAGACTCACTACGCCATGTCAGCACTGCATCAGCTGTACTGTGCTGCAGGAGGTGGCCCTGGCACTGATGCTTTTAAATACTTATCTGCCGCCATCACTGTTCTTGCTGCACTGACCTCTGCTGCCATCCGTTCCAATCCAGACAGCTCTCGCATGGTGAGTTTGCTGTCTGCTGCATGCACAAGATTTAATTGTTCTGATTGGCAGTTTGGTCAGTCCTAGACCAGTGACTTTTCTTCTTTTGTTTTGTTTCAGAATGTAGCACCTTTACCAAGTAACTTCAGTGAGGTTGTATGCAAAGTTAGGCTTGTATGGGTAGGTTTTATGTCAAGATGTCTGTTCATGACCTTACTCATCATGCAAACTTTGGGTGATGTTCTCACGGAGTGCTGGTTCACAAGCGGGTGCCAAGCAGGCAAGGTGAGGTGGGGCTGAAGTTTTGAAGGATGTGGTGAGCTGAACATGTATTATTCACTATCCAGTGTGGATTCTATTTGTTGCTGGTGGGTGTCCTAATCATTGGTGTGCACTGGCTGCGTAAGGTTTCTTTTACCAGCATGCTTGATCTCTCCCATGGTATTTTCTGAAACTGCAATGACTTTCTGTGCTGTCTATTGTTCCAAATTAACAGGACAGATGTTTATTTTTCAGGGAATGTATGTGGAGAACCTGACATCAGATTGTGTCATTTATCGCACCAGGCTTCACTGTCTTTTTGTGGACCAGGTAATCAGTGAAACATTTTCATGGGAAGGTTCATTTTTTCTGACCAGCCTTTTTACCAAATGTTTGATAAGTACATGGTTTAATATGCTTTAATTGCTATTTGGACAGTTACTGAGTTAGCCTCACAGCAGAAATTGTATAAAGAAATGCCCCTGATATAACCATCATAGTTGACTGGGCATTAAAAACCAGTTTCCTTCCATCTATAAAAAGAAAAAGAAGAAGAAAAAAAGCCTGCTGAAAAACTCCTATTAGGGAAAATCGAACAGTGTAATTGAGCCCAGATTGCCCTTAATTTTCATTTGTCTGGTTTATGAATTTTTATTTTGACACAGGTTGTAATTTGCACCATGGAAAAGTAAACTGTGAAGCAAATGCTGACAGTTGTGAACTGGTTTCAGGGAAGAGTGACATATGTCTCACCAGGGGAGAGAAACTACCACATATTTTATTACATGCTGGCTGGTTTGTCAGCTGAAGAGAGAGGTATGTAAATGTTTTTGCTATCGCATTATTTTAATATGGATGTAAAGTAGGTGGAGTTTTGGTTTACATGTGCCCAGGTTTAGAAAGAGATAAACACCAAAATAATCTTCTTCTTTTTTCTTTTTTTTTTCTTCTTTTTTTTCCTTTTGTGTGTGTGTGTGTGTGTGTGTGTGTGTGTGTGTGTGTGTGTGTGTGTGTGTGTGTGTGTGTGTGTGTGTGTGTTTTAGCCAGAAGTATTTCCATATTCTCATGCTGTATATGTGCTGAGGAAGTTTGAAAGGATGCATGTACTGCAGTGGTAAATGTTTTAAGCCTCCTTGACTTCTTTGTGTACCATTTCCATTTGGCAAAAGTCTGTCCCAGTTGAAAAATAACGTATTTTGTCAAGGATTTTATTTGTGTATTGTGCTTCTCTAATTAACCACTTATTTTACAGGACTTGGCACTGACACAGACAGAAACAGAGACTGAACATGGTTGCATGGATTTGCATCAAAGATGTTCTTAGTATGTAGCTAATAAATTTGATCACCCAATGGTAAAACCAAGTCCTTTTTGTTTGGTTTCAGTGAAGCTTCACTTGTCTGGTCATTCCATACAGAGCCTGCGTTACCTGGGTGACAGTGCTGAGATGCACACTCGTACAAATGAGGAGGACAGGTTGCTCTTTGAATCATGGAAGGTAGGGATGGGACAAATGATAAGGACAGATTGCTGTTTAAATCACGGAAAGTAGGGAATAGGACTAATACAGGCGAATCATGGAAAGCAGGAAATAGGACTAATACAGGTGAATCATGGAAAGCAGGAAATAGGACTAATACAGGTGAATCATGGAAAGCAGGAAATAGGACTAATACAGGTGAATCATGGAAAGCAGGAAATAGGACTAATACAGGTGAATCATGGAAAGCAGGAAATAGGACTAATACTTGCAAATGAGTAATGGAATGTAGTGAATCATGTAAGTTAAAAGTAGTAATAATACCTACAAATTTATCAGGGCTGATCACACAAAAAAGAAACCAGTTTTGCTGGATCAGTGTATTTTGTGATTTTTTTCTCTCTTTTATTTTCTGATGTGAGCAAGAAAACAAATTGTGGTGGATGGACTTTGTTTTGCTGCTGAGGTATCAAACTGAGAACTCTGAGAGGGAAATGTGTAGGTCCGCAGGTGTACCTCTGCATAATGCTGTTGAACACCAACTAGTTTCAAATTTTCCTGCTTATGTTTTAAGGCATGATGTAAAAATCATATATGTACAATTGTGCATCTCAGCCTCAGTTTTAACCCCTGTGATATAAATAGCATGGTTTATCACACAACTCAGTTGAGACAGGTCCTCCACGCTTGGATTAGTTTTTTGTTAGTTCATTGTTTGGTTGACATTTCTTTCCTTCCAAAAATGTTAGTGTTTTCAAGAGGTCCCTAACTTAGTAACTATAAGTGTTATTAATGTTTACCTGTATTTTATTCAGGACTGCATGTGTATGTTTTCATGATAAAGGCTGAATGTTATTTGGTGGGTGAACACATGTGTGGGTGGGTGGGTAAATAGGTGTGTGTGTAAATAGGTGTAAATAGGTGGGCAGGTGAATACATGTGGGGGTGGGGTGGGGGGGGGTGAATACATGTGGGGGAGGGGGTGAATACATGTGGGGGTGGGGACGGGGGGTGAATACATGTGGGGTTGGGGGGGGTGAATACATGTGGGGGAGGGGGGTGAATACATGTAGGGGTGGAGGGGTGAATACATGTGGGAGTGAGGGTGTGGGTGGGGTGAATACATGTGGGTGTGGGTGGGTGAGTGAATACATTGTGTGTGTGAATACATATATGTGTGTGTGAGTGCAGAATGCCCTGTCCATGCTGGGCATTCCGGTGTGGGATGTCCTGCGAGTTCTGGCGGCTGTCCTGTTGCTGGGCAACATCCAGTTCATGGATACGGCAGGCCTGGAGCTGGAGCTGATAGGAAACAATGGTTAGTGTCATGCTGTGAAAGTTGGAACAGCTCAGTTTGCATGCACACTTACTGGTTAGGCATGAGACATCACTCTGCCATTGTAGCAGTCATTTGAGTTTGATTTCCTTATGTTCTGTATCACAAATAATTGTATAGCTAACCTATGGTTTCTTGTGTCACATATCTTACATATCATCAGAAACAAGGAAATTGAGGCTCATATGTTAACATTTTGATGGAAAGATATATGATACTGACATAAACATTAACACATTTGAAAGTATGAGTGTTGGGCTGTGGCAAAAGCTTTGTAAGTTTGTTGCAATTTTCTCAGACAGTATAAATGTAATGTCAAATGTTGCATGGTGATAGTACCCCATTAGCTTTACTGTCATATGACTTCAGTGCAAGGTCACAACATCATCAGGATTTGGGGAAAATTCAGACTACATGTTTTTGTAAATTTATAGATCCAGTCCACTTTTTACTTTGTTGCTTGTTAAATACTCAAGACTACATCATATATATAACGCTTTGGCTGTGTTCAACTAAGATAGTTCATCCATTTTTATCTCAAAATTTGTCTTTTTGGAGACGCTAATTTAGGGAAATCTTTCAGTTTGGATTTGATTTTAAGTGAAGTTTGTGGAACCTGTGCCATTGAACAAAAGCAAAAGGCAAGATGCTATCTCAAGTGAGATTGCACAAGAGAGAAAAATAACTTTCACATTTTCAACACTACTGAAATATTTGCTTTCCCCATTTTATTGCCTCCCCCCCCCCCCCCCCCCCCCCCCCCACACACACACACACACACACACACACACACACACACACACACATATACACAAGTGCACGCACACAAGCACGCACGCACACACACACACACACACACACACACACACACAGCATGTCACTGCTGTGAAGACTGCTGTGAATCTTCGCAACACTTTACTTTGAAATGCACAGTCAGTACATTATGTGCTTATGAGGATTTTTGTGTTTTTATAGGTTTTTTATGTCCAACAGGACAAAAGTAAAACTCTCTGAACTACCTTATGTTGTTGGTCTGTGTCATGTAACACGTAACAAATCCTCTGAATATGAGTCATCTGAATTTTCACTCTTCTAGTTGGATTTTGAAAAGGACCCATAATAAGCACACACACACACACACACACACACACACACACACACACACACACACACACACACACACACACACACACACACACACACACACACACACATATACACAAGTGCACGCACACAAGCACGCACGCACACACACACACACACACACACACACACACACAGCATGTCACAAAAACAACTGAGAACAATACGGAAAATAGAAACTTCAGCAAATGCAATGGTTCAATAGAACACAAAATCAGGAAGAGTTTGAAAAGCGTATTTTGGTGATGACTACAGAGATGAAGGCAGTGGCAGCACTACTGGGTGTGCCAGGTGTGTTGCTGTACCGAGGATTCAGCACCAGGACCAGAGATTCTCATGGACAGCTCTGTCGTACCATCACAGATGCCCAGGCAGTCAGTGTTTGTTTGGTGGTTTTGTTGTTGTAATGATGGTGTGGTTGTTTGTTGTTGTGTTTTTTATGGGGGTTGGGGTTGGGGGGGGGGGGGGGGTTGCCATGTTGTTGTTCTTTACATTTTATTACATGTGTGCATCTTAGAAACCAAATGGTAACACAATGGATTGATTTTTTTATATATATATACTTGGTATATTATGCTTTGAAACATGATGTCAAATTATGTTTCATTGTGGGGTTTTGTTTGTGTGTGTGTGTGTGTGTGTGTGTGTGTGTGTGTGTGTGTGTGTGTGTGTGTGTGTGTGTGTGTGTGTGTGTTTTTACTTGGTGCATCTGGCCATCCAGAACTGACTGTAGCAAAGTGTTGATGTTGGTTTTTTTCTGTTTTTTGAAAAGTATATCTCAGCATGTGAGCAAAATCTTTCAGACTGTCTCCTTTTATCCTCCATTTATTTTATGCCCATTCACGTTAATTTTCGTGACCTTGACCCACTCAGAAAGCTTAAACTGAAAGTTATGTTTTCTCAATAATTTCTTAGCCAATCAATTTTGTACTATGTATGTTTGTACCATACACAGACTAGATTACTCTTGAAATGCTTTTCATGACTTAGATTTATTTGGTGAAAATTTACATTTCTGGGCTCATAAAAAAAGAGGAAAAATATTAGCTTTTTAAGACACCAGTGCACGTTTTTCAGACTTTGCTTTCGTTAAACTCAGAACAACATCTGTAAATGAAAATGAAACCTGTTATGAATTATGTTGTTAATTTGTTACGTGTTTTTTTTTGGTCTATTTTTTTCCAAACTTTAAACCAGTTGGAAATTAATTCTGAATGACTGTCACATGGTATGGACTTGATACTGAACATAATGCTTAGTGACAAGTGAGTAAGTAACCTTTTTTGTTATGCCCAGTCAACCAGGATGGTTATATCAGGCTGTTATGTTGTTCATGACATGAACATCTTCATAATGGCTTCGGGGATGCTGACCCATTTCAGATTACATGAAAGTCTGAAAAAGTAATGAAGGTTATACTCACTCATTTTGAATGTGAGTACATTTACTAGTTGCTTTTTTTCAGATTCCATTGTGCAAGTGTACTTGTGTTATTTGAATATACATTGTGAAAACCTGTGATTGTGGATTGCTCTGTCCAGGCCAATGCAAGCCGCGATGGCCTGGCCCGAGCATTGTACTACCGCACACTGGGGGCCATACTGCGCAGAATCAACAGTCTGAAGCGCCGCAGCTCCCACTGCACCCAGAGCACTGAGAGCCTGGAGTCCCGCAGCAGTAATGCCAACTTGAACAGCGGTCAGTTTGAAAGACAAAGGAAAGAAACCTGTAATTTTGTATGTGTGATTGTGCGTGCATGTAAGTAAGTAAGTTGGTGTTTTACACCCAGTCAACCAGTGCGGTTATATCCAGGTGATGTGTGTGCATGCATGTGTGTGGGTGTGTGCCTGTGTGTAAAGCAGTACATTGAATTGGAAAGTTGGGGAGGAGGGGGAAATACATTGTACTTGCATGAACTTGTTTCCATATAGTTATTGATGTTCCCTGTCTCTGGTGTCAGTTTTAGGCAATTTCTGGCACTGCTTCAGTTCCCTGTGTAAGTTGGTATGCATGTTTTTCATTTAGGAGACCCGTTAACTTTTTTGAAATGGTAGTTTGAAGATTTCACTGCAAGCTGATTGATGCAGTGCATGGACTGATAACACAGCAATGATGCTGTCATGTACCAAAGTGACCATTTTTAAGTTCACTGTATCCACAGAGTGCTTTATAGGCAACTGGAAAAAATAAAAAGAAGAGAGCTTAGTCAGAGTGTGTGGCATCTTGTCTGTGCAGGTAAATCATGGGGGTCTGACCCAACAAACCAGAAGCCATCATTTCCCTACTACCTGGGTGGTGCCAGCACGCGCACATCCTCTGAGGGATTTCTCGGTGTTCTGGATCTCTATGGATTTCAGCAGGCTGAGGTGAGGCACCAGATGCTCATGTTGTCAACGACTGCAGAACAGTGCTGCTTGCTGAAATTTGTGAAATCATCATGCATGTTGAAACATTGATCTTTTTCGGCAGCTGAGAAATTGTTGGGCAAAGAAACATGTTTATGAAAAGTGGTTCGTCTTAATAAAGGCTTGCATACATTATGATAAAAATCAGTTCTTGTGTTTGTTATTTTTTTCTGCGCTTTGACCTAAATGACCTAAATAAAATAATAAAATACCAAAAAATAATCAAAAAAGGGGCTAAAATGCTGTCATACTTTCTTCACAGTTTTTGTGTGCTATTAGAGGCCGTGCTATAATAGTTGCAGTTTGGAGGTGAACAGATTGGAGCATTTGTGAGTAACATGTGTACAGAAGCCATCTATAACAGTCATACTTTGTTACTGCTGACAGGTGAAGAGACTGGAGCAGTGTGCACCTGTGTGCAAATGCTATCTATGTGTAACACTAACAGTCACATTTGGCTGTGCAGAGGCCACCAGCAACTCAGCAGTCACATTTTGTTACTGCCAACAGGTCAACAGGCTGAACCAGCGTGCAAAGGCCATACTGTAATGGTCAAATTTTGTTACTGCCAACAGGTAAACAGACTGGAGCAGCTGTGCAGCAACCTGTGTGCAGAGGCCATGCAGCACTACTACAACAGTCACATTTTCCGTGGGCCCAACAGTGCTCTGAGTGATGAGGGGCTGTCACAGCAGGTGGACGTGCAGTTCTTCAACAACACACCTGTCATTCAACTCATCTCTGCCCAGGTCAGTTGGCAGCTGTCACTGGCTGCAGTTGGAAAGGCCTCAAGACCTGTACTGTTCACTGGGTTGACGGGTAGACAACAGGGCCAGCTGTAGTTGACTGTGACTCTTCAGCTTGAAATTCTGCTGGTCTGTTGAGGCTTAGTGAGAATACAGTTTCACATGTGCAAAAGTTTCCCAGTGTCTGTTGGAGAAGATTCTAAAATGGAGTTGAATTTATTTGAAACTTTGTTCAATGATCATTATAATTGTGCACTGTAAATGTGATTGGAATTTGTTTTGCTTTTGTGACTTTGGGACAGCTCGGTGGTTAGAGCGTCAGCCACTTCATTCAAAGGTCCTGGGCTCAAGTCCATGTAGGATCAGTTGGATAAGTTTCTTCTCCAGGGTCAACTTTCTGTGCTGACTCTTATTTCGGTATCTATTCCGCCCCTGTGTTACTGCAGTAGCACATAAAAGACCCCGGTCATTCCGCCAAAAGTGCAGGTGGCAGGTTACAGCTAAACACGCATGCACATGACGTATGTGGCTTTGCATGAAGTGACATGGTGCATGGTTGTATGGTGTACACAAAATGCACTGAGACGGCAGCAGTTTCATGTGGCACCAGTCATGTCAGTGCCGTAAGTACCCCACTTTGGCGGATATTCAAAAATATGCTATAAAAAGTTAGTCACTCATGTAGAATCACATTCAACCGCAGTGAGTCTGCTCGAGAGTGGAGAATGGTGCTATATAAAAGCAATCAACAACAACAACTTCCAGTTCTTCCCTGTGCAGAGCCTTTTGTATTTTGTCCAGGGAATATTTTGCTTGCTTTGTGTGTGTAGGGCTGGTTTTACTTGCATCCATGCATTGCATGCATTGTCGATTTCAGTACAACACAGTTTGATGTTTGCATGCGTTCTTGTGTTATCCCTTGCATTGTGTGAATCTGGCATGCTTGGTGTACATTAGAGCACGGGCATCCTCAGCTTGCTGGATCGCATCTCACTGCAGCCAAATGGCGACACTGACCTGTTTATGCAAGATGTCAAAACACATCACACCACCAATGACTAGTGAGTCACTTGTGTGGTATAGATGTGCTTGTGGTATGATCATGCTTTTTTCACATCATTATCATGATTCTCTGTTCAGTAGAATTTGTTTGCTTGTTTTAATGGGTAAGTATTTTTACCAGTATGTAACATACCATTTGTTACATTTTGTAATGTAGCTAACTGTGTCTTATCATTTGCTTTTGCTGACCATGACAGGAATGAAGTAGACCAGAGATAAGCAAGACAGTTTCTGTTTATGTTGTTTACTGGTTTAACACTTTCCCTTTTGACATAATTTGATTTTGCATTGCAATGTCTTCGTGTGTCCCATGAGAACTGTAAACCAATCAGTTGATCAGTCCTGCAGACACTTGCATCGTTTGTGCATGCTTGTTTGGGTTTTGCTTCATTTTGTTTGGGTTTGACATTGTCTGTTATAAATACAAAATGTGTACTGCTCTGTCTTATCTCTGTGACTGTCTTCAATTTTACACACCCTCCCATACTGTCTGCTCTGCTTCTGATACTCTCAGTTTCCAGATTCATTGTACCGTACTCTCCACTGTTGGTTGGCACCTTTTCTGTCTGGCTCCTCCACATGGAATGACCTTCCCCTTCCTCTCTGACAGAAATCCTCACTGGATGCCTTCACATAAAACCTCAAGACAGTTATTTTTCCAAAAACATAGACCTGCAATGTTTTTCGTTCTGCGCTGCTGTCTTCCTCTGCCTCAAGTCTCTGTTTGTTGTCCTCTGAAGTTGTGTGTAAATGAAGTTTTGTATAGCCAGTACACTCATGTGTTTGTGTGTGTGTGTGTGTGTGTGTGTGTGTGTGTGTGTGTGTGTGTGTGTGTGTGTGTGTGTGTGTGTGTGTGTGTGTGTCTGTGTTTGTGTCAGTGTCTGTGTGTGATCATGTGCGTGTATGCACTTAGAATAGTCTCTATGGACAAGATTTTGTGCTTTATAAATACTTTTATTATTATTGTTATTTTGCTTCATTTTCAGCTGTAGCAGGAGAAGAGCAGCACAACTCTGGCTTCTCACCACATGATGATATTTTTGTTTGGTTGATGGTAGTGGTATGATGCTGGTGTTTCCTTATGGTCTGTGTTCATTCTTTCTGCAGTTTCTTTGAGCCCCTGCACAAGGCAGAGCAGCATGTGTTTGGCATTCGTCACTTTACTGGCCGTGTTGTCTACAACTCCAGCAACTTCCTCTCCACTAACCGTGACCTTCTGCCAGATGACATTGTCTGCGTCTTCTCCCACAACAACTGCAACTTTGGCTTCGTCTCATACCTCTTTGCTGCTGAGATCAAAGCTTCCATGGGTGAGATGGTGGTTTGATGTTCTTTGTGATGTACTTGCTTTTAACCCCTAGGTTCACATGTAGCTGATAATTAGTAATAAAGGATAGCTCTTATAGAGTGCAAATTATGTTGCAAAACAAAAACTCATTGTACTATCACACATCTTTCACACACATATATATAATACACATAGACATACACACAATCTGTGGTCACAGGAATGGTCTGCCTAGCTTTGTGAAAGTCCTGTCTGAAGAGGAAAGTTTTGGGTTTTGGACTCTGAGAGAAAATGGATGTGGATACTTTGCAGACTGGCAGGCAGCAAATTCCAGACAGATGGAGTGATGAAACTGAAAGATTACCACACTGATTGGGTTTGCATGTGATCTATTTGTTTGAACAAAGTCTGGCTGTTGTGTTATTGTATAAGCTTCTGTTCTGTTAATTCAGTAAAACTTAGTAACAACGTTTTAAGAATTCACACTCACACACAAAAGTATTATACGTTTTGTGCACATGTATACACATCATTTTGTATAGACAGTTGTTAGGTAAATTGTTACCTGTAATGTGTTTATTTGGTGCAGATGCAGGACAAGGTCCTTGTGGCTTGATGCACAGAGTTGTGCCAGCCAGTCAGATGGACACGAGCAGGTGAGACATGTTCAGAACATTACTAAGAACAGTGATACACAGAGTTGTGCCAGCCAGTCAGATGGACACTGACAGCTGAGACTTGTTAGAACAGTACGGTACTAAGAACAATGATGCACAGTCATGCCAGCCAGTTGGATGGACACCAGCAGGTGAGATTTCACAGTTCAGTGCTGAGGTTCAGAACACTGCAAAGTATACTAATGGATATGGTTGTGCCAGCTAGTCAGATGGATACCATCAAATGACTTCAATACTGGTATATGGAACATTGAGAAGAATGGTAATATGCTGAATTGGACAAATCAAAGTGATGAGAAATGTAGGTTTTACTCCAAGAGCAGCGTGCAGCACCAAACTTGCAAGAAATAAGTCCCGTGATTGTGGATGTGCAGTTCAAGCCATTTCATTTTTACTGGACTGGCCTGAGGACTGAAAAGCTGGAGTGATTCTTCATATTTTAACACCCGGTGAGCCACAAAGGGTCTTAGGAGTTGCTAGTCTCTGATGAGCCTGTGATGAGGTCGCTAGCACAGGTTTTTCAAGATTCCTGAGACTTTTTCATGGTTGTTAAGGAAGGATGCATCCAGTTTTGTTGCATTTATTTAGAGTGTCCACAATGTTGCACTGCAGCCCCCGGGACAGTGAGCAGACACTGTGTGCCGACTTCCAGTACAAGCTGGAGAATTTACTGAAATCCATCGCCCCTGCACGACCACACTTCATCAGGTGTCTAAGGGTAAACCCTCACCTTTCTGTGATAAGTACTGGATAACAAATATGAGAATTCTGCTGCTTCTCTGGAACAGCTGTGCACGCCTGCAGCAGAACTTTCTGTGTGAAATGTAAAGACCAGAGTCTTCAGTGTGTCCCCATTAAATTGCAGAAATGTAAGCAAAAATCTATTTCATGATTTGTGTTTTACTGTTTTTCTAAAAGGTAACTTGTTAACTTTTTATAAGGGACTGATATTTGTTGGATAAACTAATTGTTTTTTAAATCTTGGACTGAAGTCAGCTAGCTGACTGTTCATGCACAGAGCATGCAGAGACAGGGATGTTTGTGGAGTTACTGCAGTTTGTGTGTGTTCACAGAACACGGAACATGCAAAGGCAGGGATGTTTGATGTGGAGTGTTACTGCAGTTTGTGTGTGTTCACAGAACACAGAACATGCAAATGCAGGGATGTTTGATGTGGAGTGTTACTGCAGTTTGGGTGTGTTCACAGAACACTGCTGTTTGTGCTGACGGAGGTGTTTGGTGTGGAGTGTTGACTACAGAGTAGACAGAGGCAGAGGTGTTTGATTTGAAGTGTTAATTGCTTCTATTTGTCTGTGCCAACAGAGTACAGAGCATGCAGAGGCAGGAATGTTTGATGCAGAATGTGTGTTACATCAGATCCGCTCTCTGCAAGTCACTCCCACTGTGCAACTCATGGCAGCAGGTACGGACATGACAGATCTGTCTGCTAGCCACGCAACCAGCACACAGATGCAGGGACACAGACGCTGTTCACATAATATACTTGTATGTGTGAGCCTATGTGAAAGGTTGGCAACAAGGCTGAATAACATTTCGTATTGCACCATTATACACTCTGCCTGGCTGAGGAGGAAAACATCTAGTTGGATGAGTTTTGGATGGCAACAACAGAGCTCATATGGACAGAGTCACCAGCGACATTCATTTAAAAATTCATTTGCTAGGAATGTGAGAAGTTCCCCCCACCCCCCTCCCTCCCCCCCCCACACACAAAGATTTTTGTTATCAGTGTATGATACAAGTATCAGACCAGTGATGCCATACTACATAAGTGGAAAAGGTGTGAAAAAAATATAAGTCATTGGCAAAACTGACAGGGAGCAAGGTAAACGTTCTGACTTGCAACGTAAATTTGGAGTGTTCACAATATTATTGCACCATGTTGGGTACAAGCGGGTCATTTTGGACCATTGGAATGATGGGTTTTCATGCACAGAGGGTGACACTATTCATCTGATGCAAAGACAGCGCATTTACAAAGCTATTTAGAGCATGGTGCAATACTGTAAAAGATTACTGTATCGTTATCATTGTAGAACAAAATGTTGTGAAACATTCTGGAAAGCATCTCTCATACTCCCATTGATTATGCCACAGGCTTGCCACATCGACTGAGGTACCGTGCGTTCAACACCCGCTATGGGCTCTTTCTGCCAGCCTGCCAGCGGAATGTGGGCACTTCACAAGACGAGTGTCAGGTAATGGTGTGTGTGTGTGCCTGTGTGTGTGGTTGTCTTTGTTGAGTTTAGGCAAGGGCTGAAGGTAGGTTGATATTTGCCATCTCCTTTTGTTGGGGGAGGGGAGGGGGGTGCAAAGATTTCAGTGTTCCTGGTAAATAGCCCACATTGTATCAAGATCAATATTCAGTTTGCTTACTGCATTAGGCTATGGGATTTTTTAGATGGGTTTCAAGCTAGCCTCTGTGCTTTATCTGTTTTCAGGCCATCCTGTCTCAGTTTCTGCGTGCTATGGATGAGAGTCACCTGCCATATGTCAGCACTCAGTGGATGCTTGGTCGCAAGCATATCTTCTTCAGGTATAGCACAGGGCAACCGCTTTGTGTGCATATTTGATGTTGGCTGGGGTGTTGTTGTTGGGGTGGGGTGTTGTTGTGTTGTTGTTGTTTTGGGGGGAAATTTTTACACCACCCACTTATCTTTCCAGTGTTCTTGTTATTGCTATATGTGAATGGACAGGGTCAGGGTTGTATGTGGCATTTTGCTTCACAGTAAAACTCACTGAAACCTCAAAAGGTGCATGGCACAGCTTTGTCTCTGGTTGCATTGGTGAACCTGGGTTATATGTGTTTGTGGCACTGAAACATTATAACCTGTCTCAAAAACTGGCATGCAGAACAGTTTCACTGACAGAGATGACGGTCCATATCAGTGACTGCTGCTAGTAGTTGTTTTGACATATATATGTGTTTCTGTTTCCAGTCTCATCAGTTCATCAAATGATTAGGATATTTGTACAGCCCAGCACAGCTGGAAGTCTTCTGTTTTTCTCTTTCTTTGTTATAGTTGTTTTGCAATGTCTAAAAGAAACTGGATGACAACAAGGAAATTTGGGGAAGGTGCATTTGTGATTGTCATGACTGCCAGAGTTGTATCTTGGGCCAAGACAGCTGGACAGTAAACGGGATTTATTGTGCTGACTTTCCAGATCGATGAAGCAAAACAGTGGTACTATTCATAAGTTTGAAGGCTCTGTCTATGCATGTCAGTTGTGATGATGATGTGGGGCTTAATGTCCTCAGATGTTGGGCTGGTATATCAGGGACAAGATTCAAGATTATTATCTCATCAGAGAAATTAAAATGTGGCTGAACATTAACAACATCACAGAACACAATAGCACATAATAAACTTGTATATTTTGAAACTCAGAGAACAGTTATTGAAAATACAAAAGTTACATAATAAAAAAACTAGTAATTTATGTAATTTACACACACACACACAGTGTTCTGACGTCTGAATGGATTTATCTGTTCAGAAATGCTATTGACTGCAGACGACATGCATTTGATTTTGGTATGCAAAATCATCTACTAGATGGAAGAAGCTCATAATGTTTAGCAAGGACATGGAGTGATGTTTGTAGTGTGTGTTTATAACTCCCCGCCTCCCCCCCATGTGTATGTTCATAACTCCCACTCCGCCCCTTTTGTATGAAGTGCAAAAAGCAGTGTCACCTGGCCACTCAGAGTGTGCTCTACAAAAACTGTTAATTATTATTTAGTTCTTAAGCATTGCTCTGCAGCTACAATATGACATGCGCCCTATTTTCAGTGAAGGGACACGCCAGTCACTAGAGGCGATGCGTTGTGAAAGCCTAAATCGTGCAGCCACCTGCATACAGGCCTGTTGGCGGGGGTCAAGAGTCAGGAGGTCACGACGTACACACCCAGCCCTGACAGCACCAGCTACTTTTTCAGTTCTGCAGTCACCAAGGTGTGCTGTTGTTGCTGTTTTTCCCTCTTTTTTGGGGGGGAGGGGGGGGAGGAGTGTGAGAGGGGGGGGTCTTTTTTTTTTCTTGTTTAGGAAAAAAATCTGAAATGAAGCTGACTGCCAGCATTCTGAAACAATGTTAAAGGGTTAAAAAGAATGCTTAAAATTAGTCTACACAAAACCCAGAAAGAAAAAAAGTGGCAGTGAAAACACTTTTTTCAAGCAACAAACAGACGTGTAATACACTAACAAACAATGATAAGAGTGAAATTTGAAGAGCTATAAGTTATATAGTTGGGAGAAATGTTGAGGACGAATGTTTTCCTTGTTTAGTCAGAAATATTTGAGGAGATCCCCCTGTGGGCACTCTCCCTCATGATGTTGATGATCATTGATTTGTAAAGTGCTGTTTTGTCTATGTGCTGATGGTTCTCAAAAGTTGCACACACATTCACGCACACACACACGCACGCATAAATGCATACATGTGTGTACACACAGTAACAATTAGATTCTTATTAATTAGCACGGAACAAGTCAGTGTGACAGTTTTTTTTAAATTTCCCTTCAACAAGCAACAAATGGGGAAAGGTTTGGGGTTTTGTTGTTGTTTTGTTGTTGTTGTTTGGGGCTGTTTGTTATTTGACACAAAATTGATGATTAATAGTACTAAATGATGATAGAAAGTATTATTATGTAGCAAGTATTTAGCATTTATGCTGATGTTGCAGACCCAGTCTTCCTCCACGTGGTGAGAGAACAGACAGTGTAGAACCCAGCATCCTGCTCTACCTCGCACAGATCAATGGCATTGACTTGGTCAGTTCAGGATCAGTGGCATTGATTTGGTCAGTTCAGGATCAGTGCCACTTAGTTCTGATGTTTCGGGGAAGGGCTTTGTGTGGGTGTTGGGTTGGGAGGGGGGGGCAACCTTTTCACTGTTGTTTTGCAGGAGATTTGGGTGGTGATGGGGTTAAAGTGTGGGATGGGAAGGGGGGGAGGGGGGTCATGAGTTGATGGGTTAAAACATGGGAGTGGGCAGAAGCTACAGTTTGTACTTATTTTTGTCTGTGGTAATTGTTTTTCTTGAAGTTGAGTCGAATCTTTAGAAAAAGATGATCATCTTTCTTTTTTGTTTGCCTCTTTGTAGATGATAAAAATGGTTTGCTATGCTTGTGATACACAGAATCACCGTCCAGAGGTGCCACCACCACGACAGTACTCTGTGTGCGGCAATGTCAAAGTGCCTTTCCCTCATCTCCGCACAGTGCGACATCACTACACGGGTAGGCAACTCCACAGTAAGGCCTTCATCTGCTTTTAGAGTCTGTAACAAACACACCACATTTTTAGAGTAAGAATCATAGCAGTAGTCAGGGTGGAGTAACACCTTTTTGCTAGAGCTGTCTGTGTGGATGGTGGATGTGACAGTGCAGTAGGCTATTTGTATGAACTATGTGTGTGCGCATAGATAGTTGCTGTGTGTTAATGCAGTAGACTGGATAGAATAACACTTTTTCACATGAAATGCATCTGTGTGGTTTATGTGTCAGTGCTGTTACCATTGCAGACACAGAGAATGGTGTGACACTCCGCACTAGAGATGTGGTACGTGTGATTGGAGTGTCATCACAGCATGGCAGATTAAAAGTTGTACACTGTGGCCGCACCTTCCACCTGCCTTCACACATGCTTCTGCTGCAGGTATGCTTATTGCTGTCCTGTTATTTTTATTTTATATAAATACTTGTCAAGTGCCTCATCTCAAGACACCTGTACAATGGCACCTGTACAGTGCTATTCTCTGCTTCCAAACAGACCCACTGTGCTCTAGTTGTACATGACTGAACAAGTGACTGTAGCTTTATACAACACATCTTTAGTATCCACTGAAGTGGTTTATACAGCACTGTGAAAGCGCTGCCATCCAGGCACACGTTCTGTGTATACCATACAACCATGCAGCAGCTCACAGTGTCATTTTGTTCAAAGCCACATACATAGGGTACATGTATTTTTAGCTGCAACCTGCCACCTGCACTTTTGGCAGAATAACTGGGGTCTTTTGCATGCTGCTGTAGTAACACAGGAGTGGAACAGATACCAAAATAAGAGTTAGTACAAAAAGTTGACCCTGGAGAAGAAAATTTTGCCACAACTCAAACCCACAACCTTTTGTTCTTGAGTCTGGCACTGACCTATTGCCACTCCAGTCATACATTTACAGTGTTTGAAATAAAATGGTGGTACCATAACTAATACTACAGTTCACAAAACTGTGTAGGACAATATTGTTAAGCTAGTCATTCTCTTGGATTCAGTTAATTGTTGTGCTGTTTCTTTCCTGCACAAAGATGTGATGAAAACCAACACAAGAACCAAAGTTTTGCCAGCTTAGCTGTCTTTTCACATTTAATTTTTTTTATTTGTTTAATGAGCCTTAGTAGTGACCTGAATTGCCCTGTGAGGGATGATTAAAGTTGATTGACTTGACTAGGAGCTGCACTGATGTAGCATGGCTTTATTTCACTTGCAAAGGACCATTTGTGATTCTTTTGTTTCAGCCCACAGATTCAGCAGATAGCACAAGCCTGCTGTGACATGCTAGCTCCAAAAGCTTCATTCACTGTCTGACCTGAATATGAAATTTGTGTGTTCCAGACTTTCTAATCAAACTACATGTAACAATGTTGATAGATTTCTTGTTTAAATTTTTGAAAATGTACAACTATTTGCTTGCTGTTTTGTTCTGAAATACTTTGTGACCAGGCAAATACATTCTCTTTCTCTATCTCAGTGTTAATCTGACATCAGTTCAATGTATTTTGTTGTATTCTGTTGACCATCTTCTCTGGTCATAGTGTCAGGGGCCTGTGGCATGCATGTCTGCAACTTTCAGTATTCCACAATACTGAATTTCACTTGATCAGGAATAAGTGAAAACACTAAGCACATGCTGGTAATCTACAACCACAATTTCTCATCATTGCTTTTGAGCCTGTTTGCAAAAATGCATCACTTCAACTGTTCTGATGGAACTGCATTCAAATGTAAACTGACATCACTCAGCTGATTGTTTGCACTGACATTGTGACCTTTAACTAGATTAGCGATGTGCAGACAAGAGGTGATGGTCAAGCTGGAGCCTGGTGACTTGTATTTTGCAAACTACAAAAATAAGGTGAAAATCTTTGTGAGCAGGATGATGTGCAGGTCACAGCACAAACTGAATAGTCATTTGACAGGAGTCACATCAAGGGTTACCGGGGTAGACAGAGTTCTTATTTCAATGAAAATACGTAACCTTTGCTTGCTGTTTAGTTGTAAAATGCAAATATATTCTTTCCCAAAATCTCATTGTGTCACTGTCAGTCTGACATCAGTTCTTTTCCAGGTTTAAGGGACACTCATGTAGGTCCAGTCTTTGGGGTTCATTTCACCCTGATATAACTGTCCTGGTTGACTGGGTGTAAAAAACCAGGTTACTCCAGGTTCATTAAACAGATCATTCATACACAACATAAAATATTTAAATGTCAGAAGTGCAATATTTTCAAATTTATTTTGTGAGTAGTAAATACAATCATCATTGCCTTTCATTCTCCACAGACTGGCACATTCACTCCAAAATATTTCACAAAACAAAACTTTGCATAATTTAATTATACCCATATATATATATATTTATGTATATATATACATAAAATTGTTCATTTATTCCAACCATTTTAAAGGAAACATGATATGTGTGTGTATACATATATTTATAAACCCTACAACACCAATTCAGCGGGCATTCACGTAGTCATATATCACTGGTGATATTGTACAGCACAACCAGACACCCCCCCCCCCCCAGCCCCAATGCACATGCCTCTAAATGGTTTGATTTCAGCAGAAACTTGAAGAAATACTTTTAGTACTGATGTGCCCTTTATCTTTTTTAAAGCACTATGGCATATGTGGCTATGTTCCCCATGTTTATCTCTTGTGCACTGCATCATGGTGAACAAACATTTCCTCTCCATGAATAAAGTTTTTAAACATCAGTAAAATAAAATATTTAAACAAAAGACTAACTGAAATATTTCCAGTCTAGCAAAAATAGCATGAAAAAGAACTAACTGAAAGGAAAAAAATTCTTACAAAGACCCCAAACCCTGCAGGCTGCATAAATGTGTTTGCATTTATACAAATAATTATAGTCTTCTGTCGGGGTAGATCCTGCCTTTTTCGCTCGTACTTATACATTCTTCTTTTTGGACATGGTCCTCAGGCTGCTATATTCTCACTGCCAATGAAAGATGGTTTTTGAAGTAGTTTATACTTCTTTGATATACTGAGGGATGGGCATCCCCCCCCCCCCCCCCCCCAAAAAAAAAAAAAACAAAAAAAAACCAACAACAAATAAACACACACACCAAAAACCACACACACAAAAGAAGATAGGGAGAGTGTGACAAAGGAGCAGAAATCTGGAAATGAAAGGTTCTAATCATTATAATAGCACACACTTCAGGTACAAACATTCCTGGTGTCATTGTCCACACCAGAAAACACCTCTGATGCAAGCAACTTGCTGATGGAATGGGCATCTACAGTTATTACTGGTCCCAAATGATTTGCTTGCTCACAATTTGGTTCATGCTCTTCATAAAATCTTGACTTCTAAACATCTGTATGCAAATAAGTATAAAAATAGACCTGCACATCAGAGTCTTGTTGTTAGTTTTACATCTTCACTGGTGATACACTGGACAATGGTCTTTCAAAGATGTGTACAAATGTATGCCTAACAATATGTGTACCTGGATCACCAACAAAATAATTCCCCAAGTTGTACACAGCATTTGTACTGTGCTGGTGGAAAACTGCACCTTTGTTCCAAATTTTAGATTTATCCAAATAAATTTTACAAAAAGACACACACTCTTAAACAACTTACTTCATATATACATCAGACTGGTATGAATAACAGTCTTGTAAAATACCTACGTGGACATCAGACCATATTACAGATCAAAACGTTTAAAACGTGTCCTTTGAATCAGGCCCTCTGACAGCACCTAACTAACTCTAATGTCACTCTTTACTATCTCGTCTCATATGCACCATCTTCAAGTGCACATTTTACATGAAGCATAGTTTTGTTTTGATTCAGCAGTAAAACTACTAAAGAGTATACAGACTTCAATATCAAGCAAAAGCCACACTAACACTGCTTCATTTGAGCAAGTCAAAATTGCAAGTGAAAAATAGCAAATTTTACACAAACAGCTGAAGCACAATTTGAATGAATTCAGGACACAAAGGACTTGGCAGTTCTTAAAAGAAAAGCTGATTATTAAACATAAAGGAAATGTCAATCAGTACAGTAGTCACTGCAGCACATCCTGGGAGAAAAGACTTTTTGCCCCTGATGAAATGTAGCCTACATCCAACAGCAGCAGCATGCTTAATAAATCATACATAATTTGTTACAAAATTTACAGCAAAAACACAACCTGTGGTTGTTGAAGTTTCTTCCATTTTTGCATTATCTGAAAACATTTTGTCATGAAACTACTGTGATTTGCGTAGACAATCTGTAACTGTTACAGCTGGTGCTTTCCAAAATTCAGTCATAAAATGGCAGTGGTTTCAAATCTAGAACAGACGGAAATCTTGAAAGCCACAAAAGAAAACTTCATCCATCCTCTCTTTGAGTGACAGATGCAACTGTGCATGAATATGTTAAACATACTCTTCCACATCACCAGGTCCTGATAAGAGCATGCTCCTTGTGTGTGTTTTTCCTAACCCTAGAGAACATACTGTTTAGCAGTGACTACTGTGTAACCAATCATTTCTAAAAATGACACAAGTCTTTAAATTCAAAAAAATAATATTGCACTTTAAATCTGGTTAAAAAAGAAGAAGAAAAAAAAGAAGTATATATTGGTCAAGACAAATTGTGCAGCAATCACGCAGTGGCAGAATCTGTATGGTAAAGTCTGTTTAGCATATAAATACATACACATATAAATCATATACGCAAAAGTAAGCATCATCTTAAAAGCAATAAAACACAAACTATAGGTGTTTGATTTAATGGATAATGCTCCATATTGTCTGTAATAAGAAAGGAGTATTCAAAAAAAGTAACAGCTGAAGTGTGAACATGTTGATTTATAGACCCCACTGATCCTGAACAGCAGCTGACTTACATTCTGATTCAACAGCCCACTACCCAAAGAGGCATGTGCTCCCTGGCAAACTTCCAACACACCACAGAGTACTGTTAGTTATCTTAGCACTCTAAAATGTAGACTTCTCTACAAGCTGTTAGATTTCCTTGTGTAAGGTTCACACTTTTTCCATGGAATCTTTAAAACAAAATGTAGTCTATTCCTGTTTTTGATGGCAAGTGAGTAAAATCAGCAAGCAAGTGACATTTTCAACCCAAACAAAGCAAATTCACATGCAGTCTGTGTTGGTTGGATCATTTTCTGATGTCTCGCTGAATACAAGATTATCATAGGTGGGACAGGTTTCCAGCAGTGTGAGGTTCTTATTCTGAGTGTGGAACAATTGTTTTCATATGGAAGTGAAATTGCACATCAAATTATTGTTTTCACTTTGATTCACTATTGTACTGAATTGTCACTCAAAATGCACGAGTAAGTAACTTGGTGTTTTACGCCCAGTCAACCATTGCAGTTATATCAGGGCAAAAAAATGCACAAGACCACAGATTTTATTTAAATTGTTCAAAATATTTTACAGAAGTGAGTGCCAACTCCCAAATCAACACAGCGAGAAAGCTTGTTGCTTTGCACTGACAAAAGTTGCTTTTACTTTTTTGTTTGTTTGTTGCTTTGGCCAGCTATTATCCCTGAATAACAGTGACCAAGCTAGGAAGACAAGGGACAAAGTAATGTCAAACAAAATACTTTTGCAACAAATGACTCCAGAGGCATTTAAACGCAAAAATAAAGTGAAATAAATCTGGGGCAGTATGGTGTTAAGACCTTTTATTTGCAGTCATAGCTCTAGATCAGATACAAACAGTACTGGCACCAAAGAATATTATATAGCATGATAGCGCAGTCCCCCTGAGAAAAAAAAAGTGAGGACAGATATCCTTGAATTGAACAGACTATGTCACTAATTAGTTCTCTGCTGACAACAGCAGGAACATCTCGTGGATCAGAGTCATCAAATCGAAGACTTGTCATAATTATGCCTTACCTCATTCCCTTCAGGCTTGGATCTTCTTTTTTTCCCCCTAAAGCCCATTCTTAATTGGGCGAATGTTTCTTCGCGAACCTAGTTGGAAGTATTCGGCGAAGCTAGTTGGTTCTTAATTGGGCCAACTTTTCTTCGCGAACCTAGTTGGAAGTATTCGTCGAAGCTATATTCAGGGTCCAAAAACCTTCACTCAACATGTTCTGGGAACGTTCGCCCTATTGGACAATCATTGCCTCTGATTGGCTGAGAGCAGAGCTCTCCTGTAAATGGAGAAAAAACAAAAATAAAAATGGATGATGGTGTCGCTAGGTTCTTCACTCGCTTTGAAGGGAATTTGTTTATTTGTTGACTTGTGGAAGGTGCAGCCTTGTCTCGGAGAACCCAGAATGAGATAGTAGTTAGTTGAATTACCCTGTGAGGGATGATTAAAGTATACTGACTTGACTTTAGCCTACATTTTCAATCATGCTGTCTGCTGCGTGTCTGCCGCAAGTTCGGGCCGAAGCTTGCATCTCATTACAAGCCATTTGAGAATGAAGTAAAGTCTGGACTGTCCGAACCATATTCGGCGAACTAAATGTTCAATTAAGAAACCAATCATAGTTCGTTGAAGCGTCCAAAGTATGTTCGGGCGAACAAACATTCGCCCAGTTAAGAACGGGCTTAAGAGTAAAGATACCATGCACATGATCAGCCATAGGTTAGCAATAGTCACACACCCAGTTAGAAATGGCAGTAACTCTCTACCCATCCCCATGTTTGGGTGTACGTGTGGACTGTGCTATCTTGGTATCCATAATATCTTTGTTTGTACTCTCTGCTTGACTGTCCATATCTGAGCTCAACTGTGAAGCAAATAAAAACTACAACTGTTTATTTTCACATGAATGTGATGTAAATTTTGTAATTGCACACAAAGGTCTCCTTACTGGTATTCATAATCTTCCACCACTTGCACACACAAAAAGGAACTTCTTATGTTGTGGAAGCAAATCAAGCATGTAGTTGGAAAATCTCCATTTGAAACAACAGAAGGAAAGCCACATATGTTTCACAACCCAGTAAATTCTACAACACATACATGTACCATTCATAATCACAATGCATTCTTCTTTTTTTCACAACCAAACAAACGTTGTTCTCTGCAAGGAAGCTGCCAAAGTAGCAAAAAACAAGATGACATATATTACAAAGGGCAATTGCATGAAAATAAGACTAAATAGACAACTGTATGCACAGTATTTTGTTTTCTTTAAGTCCATAATAATACATCAAGACTGTGACCTTTGTATTGGTGAAATGGAACCAATTTTGGCACACAACAATGGCTGCTGACATTGACTGAACCATCTGAGCTTGTCTTCAAATGGATACAATGCATGAGCTTTGTAACCTGTCCCATATGCCAGCCAGTAACGTTAAGAGGTCAAAGACCTAGTCTTTACTGGGTGATGGGTTTTTTGGCACACAACACCCTGACTTTGGCTCTGATTTCTAACAGTAGTAGTAATGTGATATCTGCCCTTCTCCGGTCTTACTTTCAAATCCGTTAGTATAAGACCATTGTCATTACACATACAGGATCCCAGTTTCTGTGGTCTCAGGCCACTTTTATATACATATATATAAAACATTAGTGCCTTCTGCCACTGTGGTCACTCACAATGTACCCATCTTTACCTGAAAGTGACCACATGCCCACACAGTGCAGTTCTGGTTCTGTTGGCATGAAAATTGCATAGATAAGCTTATATGTACACAGTTCATGAGTTATATACAACAATGTATTATGGATGAGTATGACATGGTTTACAGTATATAACATCAGGTGTAACTTAGGTAAGGACCAATTTCTTCAGTAACATGGTGTATACTTTACAGTCTGGTGAATCACCACCAGCTTGTGTTTCAAAATTGTTGGGCATTTCTGCAACTTTTGTGAATTTTCTGCAAATTATGTTTCACTTAAGGGAGAACATGGTATCATTACAACCAGATAAAGGCATAATAAAACCTTCAAATTATTAATTATATTTTTTGTAAATGCAGTTTTTTCTCCTTGAAAGATTCTTCATCAATTTCAATTTTGGGCTTCTATGAACATTAATCAAGCTTTACTACCTGACAACAGTATATGTTGCTGTGACATCATTCCAATACCACTACAACTGACTGCAACATTTAACGTTTTCATAAAATAAATTCAAATTAAAACTAACCCTGATGGGAGGTGAAAATACAAAATTGATGCTCTGTGTGAAAGAAGACATGAATACAAAATTGATGCTCTGTGTGAAAGAAGACATGAATACAAAATTGATGCTCTGTGTGAAAGAAGACATGAATACAAACACTGTTTGATATTAAAGTTGGTGAATTCATAATTCACAGCAATGAGCTTAAACTAACATATTTTGTGATACACCTTTCAACAGTCTGTAATAATTTGGCCTGGTGGTACCTCCTTTGTTGGCACAGATGCTGAAACAATGTAATAATACTACTGGTATGTGTAATGACAGCCAGGAATAGTGGGAAAATTCACCACAAGCATGAAAGAACACAAAAACCTGCATGTAAACACCAAGGTGGTGACAAGAACAAGCAGGTATGCAGAGTGAATGACCCGTTGTTGCACCATTTGAGCACTTCAGAATCAGAATGATCAAACAAGCTGTGAGAAACTGTGTGTGACAAAATATTCAGGCTAGACCACTACAAGTCCTACATGAACTAACCAAGCAAATGAACAGTTTAGGGGGAAATGAATTTAGTCAAAAGTTTCCTGACCGATGACACTGAGCAAAGAACTGCCTTGAACAATGGTAGGGGCAAGTCTTCTGGTTGCTTGGGTGGTAATTGCAGGAAAAGTCCAGAAAGAAAGCATCAAACGACTCAGTATCTCACTGATAAACTTCACCAACCAAGGACAAACATGGCACTGAGACGGGCATATGACAAAGTTTGAATACTAGAAAGGGTTTTTGTCTTTGCTGACCCACAAAACAATGGGGGAAAAAAGGCATAAATCCCACCACTGACTGCTCATCGTGGAGTAATTAAAGTCTGCACATTGCATTTCCTTAAACTGTGAAGGGGACTGGAGGTTCAGTGCAGTCTGATGGACAATAAAACTGAAACATCTTTATACAATCTGAATTGTGGAGGGGCCCTTTATCACTTATCTTTCATCCACTAATACAGTAGACCCCTGGAACTTCAAAGCACCTGGGAACATCAAATTTCCTTTACAGAAATGTCTTAATGGAACTGCAAATCAGAGAATGTTGAATGGCTGTATCTGAGTCAGTTTGTAATAATACTAATCCTGAATAGTCAAGGTTCACCGGAAATGATTGTTATCTTCTGCCCCAACAGCACAGCTGACAGATTTTGATTACTGACTGCCTCTTGGTTTAGTGGTAAACAGTGGTGTTCATTACCACAGACTTGGGAACAAAACAAAATCAATAGAATCATCAGAGACACAGCCTTTACTTGATACATATACAGCCATTTCGTGCCAGACTTTAAAAGCTTCTGCAATAGCCAGACAATGGACAGGGGAGCTCCTTATCTGCTTTGTCTATACCTTACTTCTGGATAATGACAAATTTTAAAGACCTAATACAGCATGCAACAATCTTGTATGTCTTTCAAAAAGACTGTTAAGCATGCAGGACTTGCAGTAACACTACAGCCAGTGCATTTGCATACATTGCCTCAGCAGTAGTGACAAAGGAACCTGGCAAGACTACCCAATCAAGTTCATAAGCTTACACAACTAAACACAAAGTCTGGCTTCCAGCTGACTACAACAATGAAGTTTGTAAACTTTAACATTTACATCTCACTTCATGCAACTATTGTGTTTGTGGTGGGCAAAAAAACCCTTCCCAAAACCCAAATCCCATAGTAAACTGCACAGAAAGACTGATTGTGCAGTAATTTCAGTAACTGCTGCTGTTTCAGTTTATATTACAAGGCTGTGTTGTACTGCTCAGGCTCACTGTCTGGGTCCCCTGTTGCTATAGTAACTGAATGGTCAACATGACCCCCCTGCTCCTCCTGCCCAGTGTCAGACTCAAGCCCTTGTGCACTGTCGGGAGATGCTGTCTGACTGGTTGCAGCTGCCACTGCTTCACTACTTGGTTGTGTTGTGGTTTGTCCCACCGAAGCTTCAAGCTGTCCTGAATCATTACCACCAGTTGAACTTGGAGTGGGTCCAGAATTTAACAAACTGACATCACTCTGGTGTGAGGGAGTTTGATTTTCCTGAGAGTTCAAGCTGAGCGGTACATTTGTGTTGCTATGGTCCAGTGAAGCTCCTCGTCGGTGATGCACAATGTCCGAGCCCTGTGCCAAGTCCAGTGATGCAGAACGTGTATGCCACACCACAGCACCAGCAGACTGCTGGCATCGATGATTTCGATCAGTGCCAATAATCTGCTGCACTGTATCTGCCGTCATCACAGGGCCAGTGAACGATACATCAGCTGGGGCACTGCTGGGAGAGGATGGTTCAAAACCATCCATGGGTAGGCGAGGTCGCTGGTGACTGTCAGCTCGGGAACGATAAGTAGGAGGACGAGAGTTGGGGGCAGAATCATGCCCAGGCGGGAAGGTGATGTGAACACCAGAGTGAATGGTGGAAGCTCGGGAACGATAAGAAGGGGGTGGAGAGCCTGGAAGACTGAAGTCATCACTGTTGTTGTTGACAAGGGCCACAGAGTTGTTGTTGGACTGAGCATCAGCCAGCTGCGCATGGTAAGCCTGCATGGATGCAGCGTAGGTGGGAGGTGGTCGCCGGTACTGAAACTCTGGATACATCATCCCTGAAACATGGCACATACTCATGAAATCAAAATACTAGGCTTGATCAAATTACCCACAGAGTTTGATATGATCATAAAACTAATAGCTGAGTTTGGATAGGGTCAGACAAATCTTCCTGAAAAGGATGGATGCTTGTTGGAGAGAAAAAACATGGTGATACTCTGCTGTGTCATCAGCTCACTCTGTGTGTGCATGAGTGTCTGTGCCTGTGTGCATCCTGTCCAGCATAGGCTACCCAGAGCTGGGACTGCTATAGGCCCAAGGGAAAGCCTGGGATCTAATACCTTCACAGAAGCATCTTTATAAGTACTTTTCTGAGTACCTTACCATCACCGTCAGTTATATAATGAATGAATGAACGATAATTCATAACACACATAAAAGATGTCCATGCCAGGTTGTGCACTGTATGCAGGGCCTGAGGAAAAGGGGGATGGGGGAGACCTACATTTTCAGACAAGCACACAGTAAGAAGCATAACACACACACACACACACACACACACACACACACACACACACACACACACACACACACACACACAGTAAGAACAAGTGGGATGGAAAAATTACAAGCTACAATGAAAGGAAAGTGTCTTGAGATACTTAAACCAGTCAGAGACACTTATGACAGGAAGCAGGGTCCCTGTAGACTTAAAACCCAAAGGAACCTCTCCAACAGCATCATAAGCTGTCAGCTTATGTTGTCTTTTTTGCATGTATGCCCTGCTCCTGTGGCACATTACACATCACTGATTACATAATCTGATACAATAATAATTACTTTTGATAATAAAAAGAAGGCTCAACATCTGTACACAGTGTATGTTCTGACCTCTGTCAAATTTTCTAAAACACAACTGGTTGGACTTGAAGAAAACTTTAGCATGTATCAAGAAGCATTCAGAAGTTTTTCATCTGGTCCAGTCATCTCACCTCCATGCCACTGACCATCCCGTGGTCTGTGTGTTCTGCGAGGACGTCGCTCTCTCCGACTGCTCTGTGAATCACCAATGTTGAACAGTGCATGGATTGGCTCAGAACCAGGGGGTGTACACTTCCATGCAACAACTACAACTGCCACCAGCACCACCCCTAAACCTGGATGCAACAAAATATGCATAAACAAATTATAAATTATATCAACAGCAGATCTAAATGTTTCGTTACTGGGGCCAGCTTTTGATGAACCATCAAAGGTACTGAGGTACCACTGTGGAAATACTGCCACAAATATAGCACCACAGTGAAACTGGCAAATGTACATGTACAACAGAAGGCATGCTTCATAGTGGAGAATGGCTCAAAATGAGTGTGCTCTTTGGCTCAGCACTATGACAATACCACCACCAATCCCTACACATTAAGCCACAGGCAAAATAC
This sequence comes from Alviniconcha strummeri, assembly GCA_963584105.1. Taxonomy (NCBI): domain Eukaryota; kingdom Metazoa; phylum Mollusca; class Gastropoda; family Provannidae; genus Alviniconcha; species Alviniconcha strummeri. The sequence goes on along the minus strand of OY757541.1, from coordinate 24,400,520 downwards.
CAAGTCACAAACATGTGTTGGTGTACAATCATGTAATTAGCTTCAAACCAGCAACACTTTCCACTGCATTAGTGTATGTTCAGTGACAATTATTGTATTTGCACAACAAATCAAATCAGCAGTGCATATGCACTAGTAATACCAGTACATGAGCAGTAATATTACTATACAGTGTACTATACACAAATCTGCTCAAAACATGAAATGATCAACACTTAACAGCAGCCCTGAAAGTGAAAACTGTATGCTGAATAAAAGAGAGTGATCTGACAAGATGTAAAGTACGTATGTATACACGTTTCACCTTTGTTCTCTGCTATGCTCTAGCCATTACTTGAGAAGCTTTATGGAGGACTGCCTTCAGACACAATTTAAGCCACTACAGCCAGTTGCAATTTAAGCTTCTGCTGTTCTGTTGTATTCTACTTGAATGTGTCACCTAATGTCTGCCCCCCTCTGGGACTTCTTTCATCCAAATACCCTGGTGCCCACATGCCCCATTTACAATGTTGCTTCACATTACATACTGTCTGCCAACATTTACAACTAAGTTACCATGGCCAAAAGAGCATGACAGTGAAGAGTACAACAAATCACCATTATCAGGGTTTGCGCTTAGCTGGGTGGAAAGCAAACACACAGCAATTACGGAAACTGCAGACAATATCCACTGTAGACTGACTAGGGTAATGTTACTTGACAATAAACAGGTCTGTTGAGTACCTTCACACATGTACTTAAAATCATTTCAAGGTTAAAACCTGTTCACATTTTGGTGATTTACACCCAGGCAGTGTTTGCAAATTACCACTAAAAAAATGGTTGCTCCGTCTAAAATAGTAAAAAGCAAGAACCATGAACATTCATGGAATAGTGGTTTCAGCAGAAAGACAGTCTTGGTGAGGGTTAAATAACTACATGAAGACTAATGTGAAACAAAAAGGTAGTCTCAGTAAACAATGGCTGTCTTTCATTGAAGGGCCATGTATTTTTAGCCCCTGTTATTTTGTTGATGTAATTTTGCTTCCAAACTGGTTAAATTCAACTTCAACTGAATTTCATGAATAGCCCCATCACAGATTTAGCTAGGAGACCAACTTGCTTGACAAGGTAAACCATGCTGCAAATGTAACAAGTTTGTGCACTGACAGGTATGGTCAAGTGTTTTCAGTGCAAACCACTCTCCTCATCCTTTAATGAAGTAAGAGAGGGAGGGGGAGGGAGGGGAGGGCAGACTTCCCCTTTTTGGCTTTTGTATGCCCACACACTTTTATTTTTAGGCACCCTTAGGATCAGCACACTGTCAACAGGAGACATTACTATTAACTCTGTCAATACAATATTCTGAATGGAAGTATTTACATGATTCTCAGTATTCTGACAGATCTGTCAAACAATCATGACAAACACGCTGGCAGGCCTTGCATCCCCATTGACAGTATTTCCAATACCCATGTGACCTTTAAATAATCAATACCAACAGCATTTATGTATGGTCATGGGTAGAGCTAATCAGCTCAGTTGTACAGAAATTGACAGACATCATTTAAAAGTAAAAACAGTGCTAATGCTAACGTTTTTATTCTTTCAGAAAATGTCACTTTCAAGCTACATCCTATAAATATTATACAGGATAATTTTCAAGATAGTCACCTTTGCTTTCTGTTTCTTTGATGGGATTTGGCACATTAGAAATGCATTTATTATCATATGTATGCTAAAGCTGGAGAGAGAAAAGGTGTGTGTGTGTGTGTGTGTGTGTGTGTGTGTGTGTGTGTGTGTGTGTGTGTGTGTGTGTGTGTGTGTGTGTGTGTGTGTGTGTGATGTTTAATAAACATTTACACAATTTGAGTTTCATCAGACAGAAAATATTACTTTGTCTCACTCTTACAACATAGCTATTTTAATAACTTTAACTTTGGAGTTTAATGCTGCTGTGACCCTGGACTTCAGTGTCTTCACTAAGGTGCTTTATCACTATATATCATTTAATAACTTAACAGGAAATAATACTTTGTCTCATTCTCAGCTACTTTAATTTGGGGCTTGAGTTTTGGAGTCTGGTGTTGCTGTGACCCTGGATCAGTAAAGTCAAAATCACTGAAAATGGTATGAATAGGTAAAGTTCGACAGTATTACTATCAAGCATAGTTTAAATTTACCGCATCAACCCTACTAACCAAACAAATTAAAAAGAATGCTAATGTGAAAGGTTGCACAAAACACTCACACAGAGCCAACTCATACCATTTTCAGTGATACTGACCTCATTTAGTTAGTGAAGTTCAGGGTCACAGCAACACCAGACTCCAAAACTCAAGTCAAAATAGATGAGTGAAATGCTAAAGTGCAAGTGAAATGCGAAACAATCATAATTATTTAATGTTGATACTGACCTATGAAGACCAAGGCATAGATGAGAAAATCATTTCCAACTGCATGCAGTGCTGCCATGACAATGCCTGACACCACAAACAGGACCCCCAGCATGGACAGCACCAGTAACACCCAGCGCAATGACGTCACTGTCACCATGCACTTCACACATGGTTCTTTGCACCGCCCCGAGTCAGTGGGTGTGGATGAGGATGCTGATTGAGTGCGGCTCCGCCGCCTCTGTTGTCCTGATCGACTTGTCCCTTCTCTGCCTGTACCACTCCTTGTTCTTCCATGCCCATGACTTTGCTGCTGGCGTTGTCTCTGGTGGCGGCTGGCAGCAGCAGCGGCACTGGTGCCTGAGCGATGCTGGTTGGGTCGAGGTGGCAGGGCATGTCCCACATTATGAGAGTGGACAATGTCTGGCAAGGCATCGCCTCCCACCGTCAGTCTGTTCATGCCCAGGTTCGGGTCTGTGCCGTGCATGTGGTGGTAGCCTGCCATGGCCAGGTCTGTGGTGACTGGCCCCCGGCCAGCCACAGGGATCCCTGGGTGGGCATGGTGCACTGGCAACGGTGGGTACATGGGTGGCAACATGCTAGGGGCCAGCACCTGGTCTCCCACCCCAGCAGGCAGGGCTCCCCTGGAGTAGGGGGGAGCCGCAGACTGATAGTGGTGGGAATGGGGCACCGACGGAGCATGGCCATGCTCTGGGTCAGGGTGAGTTGGGGGTGGGTGAGGTGTAGTCGCCAGGATGTCAGGAGTAGGCACACGAACAGGTGACATCCACTGAGCAGAGACTGCAGCAGTGCCGACTGTAATGTGTGGGTAGAAGGCCTGTAGGAAGAAGATGCTGACGTTGCACTAACAATGGGCAGCCTTTCCGCTCCACTGGCCATGAGGGCTCTGCTTTCTCAGCTGATCATTACCAAGGCCAGGAGGGGCTGGTGTGATACAACAGGCAGTGTCCATTGCACACACAGGGGGTCCTACCGACCGACAGGTGCGCTCTAATCTCTTGACAAACTGGGATGACCATAAGGTCAGGAAGCTTGGTTCACATTTCCCTCTCTTTTCTCTCTCTCTCTCTCTCTCTCTCTCTCTCTCTCTCTCTCTTTTTCACTGCATTTTTCCTGCTGACAGCTTCTTGTTCTTCATAGCAAGAAAACGGTGACGGCAAGATATCCAAGACATTGTTGGAACAGCATTCTTAATCTTTCTTTCTCTCCATCACAGACTGTACCAAGCGGGTCCTTTTTTTCTCCCCCCCCCCCCCCCCTTTTCTCTCTCTTTTTTGTTTTTGTTGTTGTCTTATTTCTCTCTCTCTTCTTGTTGTTGTTGCTCTTGTGTGTGTGTGTGTGTGTGTGTGTGTGTGTGTGTGTGTGTGTGTGTGTGTGTGTGTGTGTGTGGCTTGTTTGTTTGATAACCACCTGACGTGATTGCCTATCAAAGATCGGGCGTCCACTGTTTCTGTAACAAGCTGGTGTGGGGTTTCAGTATGTGTATCAAGCTTAGCCCTAAGCAGTGTGCGTCAAGCCCCAGGCGTGTGTGTTGACGGGGGTTAAGGCTGTGTGGCCTAAGGGCACCAGCCCTCTCCTGAAGACAGGGCCCAGTGCTGTGTTGACTGTCCTCACTGCCCCCCAGCCCGCCTGCACTACGGGATCACTGACCCCCGCTCGTTCCCTGCCGCCCGCACTTCTGCTCTCATTCTTCTCAGAGAAGGCTGCAGGCGACTGATGAGGGGCCGCGACGACGCGAGGTGTGATGTCTGCAGGAGTGGGCGATTCTCACTCCACTTGGATGTCCTCCTCTGAAATGCGAAACATGAATGCCGACTTCAGAAAAAGGGAAGAAAATTTAATCTTTCAGCCCCCCTGTTCGCCCCTTCCTCACACAACACTGCATAGCAAAAGTAGCAGGCTGGGGGAATAACCGTGCCCCGCCGCACTCAGTGCAACTTGAGACAAAGCACGAAGCATAATAAAGCAAGTGATTTTGGATCTAGAACGTGTCCAAGCCTGACTTCTACACAATCGGAATGGGTTTTTGTGTAATGATCATCCCTCAGAAAAGGTGTGTACAATGCACATATGTATACACCCTGTAAGTGATGCCCCCACCCCCGGCCACATACACGTAAAAGAGATGATGTTGTTGAATTGATGCTTAATGTCCTCAGATGTCATCTGACATATTAGGGACAAGTTGTGACCAACGCCGAAGCACGGTTCAATACGTAAGGTGTATGCGTGTTTAGCTGTAACCTGCCACCTGCACTTTTTGGCAGAATGACCGGGATTTTTTACGTGCTACTGTGGTAACACGGGGGTGGAACGGATACCGAAATAAGAGTCAGCACAGAAAGTCGACCCTGGAGAAGAAAATTCTCCCGCCGTTCCAGCAGGGATTCGAACCCGCGACCTTTCAATCACGAGTTCGGCGCTCTAACCACTGAGCTATCCCCGCCCCCGAAAGAGATGATACATATATATAATATATGTACGTCCGCGACGCACACCACATACAGGTACAAAAGCAGAACGCTCCTTCAATGCAACCACTGCTCCAGTTCTTATATAACTTCTTCAAGGCCAGCACTCGAGTTTAAATTTTTTTATAAGGCAAATGGTAACCAACAAAACCATTTCTACCTATAGATCTAAGGACAGTATCGTGTACATATATCAATATTGTTTATGATCAATCAGTCAATAAAACTGAAATCTGTATGGCAACAAGTACAATGAACAAGCTCAACCTAGCCATAAAAGCTGTAGAGTCGGACCATCTTTCAATTCTGCACATCGTGAGATAAACCATGTACAGAAAACAGAAAGAAAATTTAATCTGTCAGCCCCCATGTTGTGTGCAGAAGGGTTGCTATGATACCCTTAAGTCTCTTCTTTCTCTTTTTCTTTTCTGGCGTGACTAAGGTGGGTCTTCAGATAGTTAAGCCAAATGATGTTTGTTTTTCAGCAAATACATCAAGTCAGGTCTCTGGGTATCACCTGCATGAGCAAGTCAGAACATTTGCAGGCAAGTATTGAAACTGTGAAAGGATAAGAAACTTTCCAGAATGACAGAAAACATAAATTGGGTGGTGCAGTATATTCATCCTTTCAACTGTTCATTTTCAGATCAGTCATGACCTGGACATCTCTGCTACAGTCAGTGTGTGTGTGTGTGTGTGTGTGTGTGTGTGTGTGTGTGTGTGTGTGTGTGTGTGCATGTTTGTAGTGCATTTTTATTATTATTATTATTATTTTTTAAATAATACTTTATGTAAATTGTTTTGGTAGGACTATGCTTTACATGTGTATAGAATATCACATTTAGGTTAATATGTATCACGTGAGTGCTCAGGGCGTTGATGAGCGCATGATAAATGTACATTATTATTATTATTATAAAAGCAAGGTCAACCTACAGGAACACTAAACCTAACTTCAATGCAAACAACCAACCACAGATACCAACAAAATATTGGGATTCACTTCCATTTACACAATTGAAAAGGGTAATCTAGTTTCTATTTCAACAGACCACAAACCAGATAATTTTTATCATTATGTCACGGTAAGTCCAAAACAGTACAGTTCGGCCAAACGAATATGTATACTGCATTTCCTGGCATCTGCTTATATATATAAAGAAATACTGTCAAAAATGTTGACAATAAAAACAGTACAGTTCGGCCAAACGAATACGTATACTGCATTTCCTGGCATCTGCTTATATATATATATAAAGAAATACTGTCAAAAATGTTGACAATAAAAACCTAATCCGCTGGATGAGAGAAGGCAAAACTACATTTAATGCAAAAATGTTTTACTATTATCAGTGATGTATTTTTCTGATGATTCCCACTGAAATTTGGAAAGCCAACTTGTCGGCAAACTTCTATGGCTGTAGCATACAACTCAAGCTGTAGCACACAACTATCTCGTTAGCTCTTCAGGCACGCGTGCCTGCGTGCGTGTGTGTGTGTGTGTTCAGGAGGCGGTGGGGGGGTAGGGGGGCGGGGAGATGTTGACAAATTTGTATACGTCGATAAAAACTTAATATTGTGTGTTTTGATGGGATGTAGGTTGTTTTAGCTGAATTATGAAATGTACGCGCGTAGGGCTCACATGAGAAAATGTGCTCTAAGACCCCACTATTATTATTATTATTCGACATCAGTTGCAGGCCGATCAAACATCACAACCCGATCAATTCGGGGGCGGGGGAAGGGGGCGGCTGTGTGTGTGTGAAAGAGAGAGGGACATGTTAAGTGCCGACCCTGTCACTGTGCTACTGTGTGTATTGTAGAAAGTAATGCAGTCTGGAGACTTGTTTTGGCACACACCCAACAAGCCCATAATCGCCATGACCTGTCGATAGCAGAATATTCATGCGTCTCCTACAGAGGCGGCGACAGTTACCGACTCTAGATAGAGCGGTTATATCCGAATTTCTGTGCTAAGCAATCAGATGCGGAGATAGCCCGTTCTGTTAACTGCACCGAATAATTACAACAACGCTTACCATTAACTTACGCCATCTAGTGCTCTACAAAAAAGCAGAAAGAAAAAACAATGACATTTTTCAATGGAAAAAGACAGTCCTCCTGGAGATTCTCAAACCTTGCTCTCTATCTTTAACGGTCATCTCTCATCCGACGCCTATTTTGTCTGAAAGCAGCGGGGGAGGGGGGGGGGGAAGAGAGAGAGAAGGGGGGAAAAGATACAAAACGTGCCTAAGTTCTACTGCAAAATCTTTCTAAAATCTTTTACTTAATTTACTTTTTAATATTTTCTATGTGGTTAGTTAGTGTCTGCGTGTGTGTGTGTGTTGGTGGTGTGTGTGTGTGTGGGGGGGGGGGGGGGGCGTGCCTGCATGTGGTGTAGCAGTGAGCAACATGAAAGAACCCCAGTGTTCAAAAAGAGAGAGAGGCATGTATACAACTGTGGGAGCATGTATGTGGTTGATAAATAAATCGAAGAAAGAAAGCCCGACGTTCAGTACAGTACAGATGAAACTGCTATGTACACTGTTCGATGGCACAGATTAAAACAAATGGAGTCAGCCATCTACCTTCTTGCTTTCGTTTTTAGTCATAAACTTCAAGTGAAACACAACAAAAACCGTGGACGTCAGAAAAAAATGGCGAAAGAGGGGAAACAGTCTTTAAAGCCAGTCAAATTCTGTAAACTGTGCTACTGGGAAACGTGAACGTTCCGCCGCAACACATCGTGCTCTCTCCTTTGTCCTCCGTCAAAGCGTTGTAAGAGAGTATTTTGTCCAAAACCAGTTCACAGCTTTGGCGCAAATAACAAGCAAAACCGTGTGTATCTCTTTTAAACAAAACAAGGCTGCAAGCCTGAAGTTTTGTCGTTACTGTCTTTTCGCCAATTAATTTGAAATATTTAGAAGAAAGTTACGTAGCCAGAGAGGAAAGAGGAATGAATAAATAACACGTAAATTACACGTCACCAATTGATAAATAAAATCAATAAACAAAACAAGTACTATGAAACAAGCTGAGAACATAGCTACAACTTTAAAGCATCGTTGAACGGTTTCAATTTTAGTTTGGTAGGAATGTCAGTCAGGCACTAGAGAACAAGCAAAAACGCAAAGGGTAAAAATTCACTTTGGCGGTGGTTGTCACTGTCACTAAAACAAACACTATCACAAACATGTGCGTGCGAATAAAATCATAATCACCGTTTAGTCTACTGAACTCTTGAACGGAAATACGTACTACAATGCGGTTAAGCCTGCCGCTTCAATCACCTGAACTTCGGTGAAAACAATCAGCTGTGCAAAATCAATGCAGCACCCTGACGTGTACATAACCCGACGGTGACCCCTAAGCGGTCATTTTCACAACGAACGACTGACTTTCTTTCTTTAAAAAAAAGATCTGGCTAACTCGCATTAACTCAAGCCAGCGCCAATGCATTTCTTTTCCCGGCTTGCACTGCCGACTTTTTATATACACATATATTCCTGATTATTGCTGCCTCAATGGCTAGTAGCTCACTTCCCTAAAATGTTGGGCTACCACAACAGAATCTGGGACAAGACTGCGTGTGAAAAAAGCGGTTCAGCAACTGCTTCTCCAGGAGTTGACTTGACGCGAATAGCGATTTCCTCCAAGCAAGCCGTGTCAAATATTTAGGTCGTTAAAACGCGCTGTAAATCTTGCTCGCCATTTACGAGAGAACTCGGACGTCGCGAGGGCCACAAAATCAAAGGGGATCCGATAGTAAAATGGGAGGGCGTTGACGAACCCTGTGTATGGTAATACTTGGAGGGACAACGACGTAGTTGCCCATATGTTCCACAGTCGTCGTTTTTGTAACACCTACTCTCCTTGTTCTTGGGGCTTATCCTCGGATGTCATACGACATAATTAGGGACAAGATATAAAGAAACTCTTAGAAGCCTTTTTTTAACGGGTTGGCTGCATAGCGATAAAATTATCATTCCATCGAGTATTATGAATCTATTGAATTTACGATCTATTGAATTTACTTTGAATTTATGATCTATTTATTATATTGGAAAATAAATTTGTTTTTAACTATTAACAACGATACCCCTCAGTCAGTATCTTTACTGCGTCGGCTGTGTCTCCAAGTTGCGATTCAAGATCCATTTGCTTTTTTGGTTTCGGCAGCATCGGCTCCTTGAGCTCTGGCCCACCCGGACACATGGAGAGCTTAGTGGTGGAAATACTAGCTTTGGATTTATCACGTGTGTTTTGTTCGTCCATTTTTTTTTCTCTCTCTCTCTCCTTTTCTTCAGTTTCAGTCTGTGCTTATTGTTTTGTTCTGGAGTTCCACTTTAGGTTCAGCGGGTTTAGGACCATCTGTATTGCTACTGTTGCTGCCAACTGTTGCCTAACATGGTGTACCTCCCCCCCCCCCCCCCCCCCTTTTTTTTATATATATATAAAAAAAAATTACAGCTTGTACCAACTTCTGTTCTAAGCGGTCAACGTGGAGGCTCTCTAGACCTTAGCTTTGAGAGAGCTTGCGGCCAAAGTGACTATGCAACTTGTTGGAGCTGGTTTATGCTGTGTGGGCTCTGCCGTATTTACTTGAACTTGAAGCTTGCGTTTTACCATATCATGTCTTATGGGGCTTTGGTCACTGTCAAACGGAACTGAAAAATAGAATCTTGCCAGTATGCAACAGCGGGCCTGGGGAGTACGTCAAGCAAAAATGTAACCAAAAAAAATTGAAAAAATTGTGGCACGCTCTTTTCACAAGGTTTAACTAATCCCGTAACATCAAAATACGGATCATTATGGTAAAAATATGTTAGCATACTAGTATATAAAACACTATACCTAACATTAAAAATAGTTATAATACTATCTGTACTAAGGAATATCGTGATCTGTGTCGAGTCTCCACTAATTCATCAAGTCAAAACTTTTGATCTGAGATCTCTGGCCATGAACGACGTCATGACAGCTAAGTAAGTAAACATGGTGCTTAACGTCCACAGAAACCAGAAGGCTTATTAGGGACGGGGAGAAGGGGGGGGGGAAGGGGGCATGGAGGTGGGGGGAGAGGGAGATTATATACCTATCGCTAAACTGTCACCACCAGAATGACTTCTGCATTAAGATGGGCAGCGATGAGAGCCATTTTAATGTTTCAGTAGGAAGTGATGGACAAAGTCACAAGACAGTGTCCACGAACCACAACCTTTTCTGAAGAGAAAGGAGATCCGAAGCGGTATCGAACCGAGGTCCTTCCGCTTACCAGCCTAACGCCTTACCGCTAGGCCAAACCGGCTCACCATGACAGCTTCAGGGGCTGAGGAATTTATAAGGCTGACTGCCCGAACTGCTTACCCCCAGCTATACGTGTATGCTCGGTCCATTCCCCCCCACCTGACGACAAGCGAGCGTATCGTATGATGTGTTGACTCTTGCAGCAGAAAGACTTAAGTGTGTAGAGAAATTAGGCGCGGTTTCTCAACCACGAGGCTCGCTTCTTCTGTATGCGTACAGTGTATCACGAACTGCGGTTCGTGTACGTCGTCTCTTTCGTTTTCCCTTCTACGCATGTTATTGTACGCCACTCGAGCTGACAGCAGCTGACGGCTGGTGTTTTGCCTTGACATCTACAGTCACTCAGGTGGAACCGAACGTCATTAGCCACAAAACACGCTGGTGATGTCGGCACAGGGCAGAAAGTTCAGAATATAAGCATGTAATATGCACCTGTTGGCATTATGAGTTAGAAACATACAAAACCAACGCTAAAAAGCATGCGCCCGTACATTTGCTTAAATAGATTTTGTACTCTTGCAGATCGAACATACACAGTTGTATGCATGCACACATACGTATTCACACACGCGTGCACAAACACACACATCTAACATTTCTCTTGATATAATATTCATCAACTCACAAAACAACACTTTAACAATAATTATTGTTCTTTAGCTGTCCCAGCTGAAAAGTGTTAAGATTCCCATGTCAGGATTACTTTCAAACACGGTTATGTTCATAAGCATGACAAACATCATTACAGCTGTCCCAGGAGAGGACACAATCATGCTACCTTTTCATGCAGCAATGGGTTGTTTTTAGCAGCGAGGAACGCTCACAAACACTAATACAGCAACGACCGTAACAATCTCAATCAGCCTGTCAGATCAATTGTTCTATCTCCCCATACAACACCCATCCCCACATAGAGTATCAACAGTGTGAGCCACGGTCTGGAGTAATCTGAGAGAGAAAAGAAAAAAGCTTACACTGAAACACAGGTATCATCACCCGAAATAGTACAGCCGGTATCACAATCATTACGTGATCACAATCAGACCATATATATATAACCCAAAAGATTATCTAGTAAACAAAAAAGATCACCCCCCCCCACACACACACACGAAGTGCTCATCTATATCAGGACTACAGTAATACCTGCAATCAGATCTGACGTGCCATTTTGAAAGTGATGCTCTATCATTATGTGCACAACAGCAATTAGTGATCTGTAAACAGTTGGGTCTTGTGGCTAAGGCACTGGGTTCAAATTTTTAGCTTCGGTTCACCTTTCACTTACAAAAAAAATAAAGCTAATATTAGTCTATGGACTAATATTAATATTATTAATATTAATATATATTAATATTAGTAACATCGGCTTGTCCAGATCACTGAAACAAGTACATGGCTCCCATCGCTGCCCATCTGTACTGCAGTACATCAGCCTGGAGATGACAAGAGTGAAGGCCTTCTTCTCGTGGCATCACGACCCCCGAACCTACCTCTTTAGTCCCCCATACAAAATAGCACGACTGTGCTACTCGGGCGTGAAACAAGTCAACTGGCGTATGATGAAGGGCGAAGAGAATTAGTAGTACTCGGAGGGGAGACGCTTGCCACAACGGAAACCGCTGAAGAAGAGTTCAGTCGTGTTCACCCAAATATGAAGCGAGTCGAAAACATCATCAAGCAGCCGGGAGAAACTGCATACGCTACACAAAGTGCTTAAATTTTAATATGCTCTCTCTCTCTCCTGTTAGTTCAAATTAAGCTGAGACTGTTGGTCAGGCAACTTCACAATCTATATCGACTGTTAATCATCGTGAGCTGAATCAGGAAATGGCTATTGTCTCCTCATAAACACCACGAGACTGATTCCAAGTCGGACTTTTTAGTGCGTATACTATATGGATCCTGTTCAAATTTCATGAGTGGCTAGGGGGAAAGCCCCCCCCCCCACCCGCGTCATTACAGCCGAGATTCAAAAGACGCCCATCACCGTCAATGGCTGTCATTCGAGTCTGACAACCACAACAAACCTTTCGCGGCTTGCCCACCATTAACAGCAACGTAGCAAATGCACTCAAACATATATTTAATTTCACCATTCTCCAAACACACTCATTTTACATTGTCCTGAGCACTCTAGACCATAAGCAGCCGAAAAGAGGACATACGAACAGGCGGGTGGGGGTAGGCTTTAGCTTCTTTCTTTAACCTCCCATCAACTGCACAGGGTCACCCCTGAGGACAAACAAACACCATCATAAGCCAATACACATTTAAAACTCGTACTGATCTAAAGCTATATACCGCAGTCAAATCTACGAACTCGAGGTAAACGTTAAAAACACAGTCGGAAATCTCACAATAGAAAATGTTAAGCTCCCTGTTCCAGAAACAGGAAACGTATCACTCTAGAGCGAGCCAAATCCCACCATTCCGTGACCCGTCGGGAGTGAAAAACAAAAACAACAACAGTTGTACAAATATGATAGGTGCGTAATTAATACACAAAACCAGAAACTATATAATAGTCTCTAATCATGGGAAGCAGGATAGCTCAGTGGTTAGAGCGCCGGACTCGTGATTGAAAGGTTGCGGGTGTGTGTGTGTGCGTGCATGTGTGTGTGTTATTTAGACTGTTTGAGTGTTGTTGTATGAACAGAGTTAGTACTTGTTCAGTGTAATATTGTATTGATTTTTATGATTGTTTCTTTGCATCAAGGAATGATAATGAGCTGTGCCATGAACTTGTAATTTTTACATATATACTGCTATAAATGTGTTATTACTGTTGTTACAAATACAATAGATAACTATTAACACTGTAACACTTTCAAGTGCTGATGACCAGAACCTGAATGACAAACACAGGCATAAATCAATGCTGGTCAAGCATACCTATCAATTATCATGTACAGTCCATTTAATGTTCAATTTTATCACACAATTCTAAATTATGCATTCAAATTTTAAAGCAAAAGTAATCAATAAAAAAAATGCCTATGAAATGTCTATGCTCACACACACACACACACACACACACACACACACACACACACACACACACACACACACAGAGGACCATTTACAAATGTGCTGTAGTTAATTGGTGGTGGTGGTGATGTCACTTGTTAGTAATATTCATACAATAATAGTGCACAGTCAACAGGGATCAGATCTCTTGTCATTTGTCATTCTGTTATTGGGTGGTTCAGGTGGGGTTGTTAACTCCCTTGACTTTTGCCCAGCATCACTTAAGTCCCTTGGCTGCTTTTACTTCCAGCACATACTTTCTTCACAATGGAAGGCGGCGACAGTGAATTTGCAAGGTTTACACTGCCAACTTTAAAGACATTTTTGGAGGCTGGTAGTCAGAATGTGTCTGGCAACAAGCAATAATTTGCTGCTCCTGCTATAGGCTGCCCCAAAATGCATTTTCTTCAAAAACTTGCGTTCATCTAGTCAGCCAAAAAATGACACAACGACACTTTTTTCCACCCTCCATCCCCTTTCCCCTGTAATTTTTGCAAGTGCAACAGTGTACTGCTTCACAATTCTCGGTTCAAATTCCATTGTTATACACATCGTGAAGCAATGCCTACTCAGAAATTGGCCCGGAAGTGACACTACGACCTCTCGTAACTTCTTGCGCTAAAAATTACAAAGGGCATTCACTCATGCAAACCAGCTTCACTGAACCGCCTAATAGAGGGCTGTCCTACAAATAGTAACAAAAGACTACAAGACAAAAAGAGGCTAACTAAAATCAAAAGCCATGCACAGGAGCTATTGTGAGCTCTACATTCACAAGCAAGTGGTATTTAAATCTAATAGACCATTCTTCTTTGTGACCATGTGAGTGTGTCACCAACCTAAGACTAAGAGTAATTAATACTAAATACGGTGTAGTTGCAAGTGACAGTTTGCATCAAAGCAGGCTGCTAACAAATATGATGGTTATTCATACATTTTCACACATGATGCACATTGTCATTGTAATGTAGGAAGCACAATGACTGAATGAGTTAAGCCAGCACACACACTCACAGAGAGAAATACAACTGGGAAGAACATATTATAACTATATAATTATAAGCTGCTATCAACAATGAAATTATCGAGAGAAGTGTTTTGAACTTTGATTGGAAAGAATGAACAGAATCTGTCTCCCTAATGGCTGATGCTCCAGGGAAGGGCATTCCACCGTGAAGGGTGATACATATGTCTATAAAGGCTTGCCAGCTATATAATCCCTTTGTTTTACAGTCATTGTGCTCAGGAATATCAAGAAATGATACACCAATCAGAGAAAAATGAGACAGTGCTTCATGGCAGAATGATTAAATGAACTCAGGTACAGCTGTTTTCTTGTTCAAAGGAAATTCTGATGGGCTGGGGCTGGGGGGGGGGGGGGGGGGGGGTGCAATTTGATGGTATTATTAGACTAATACTATCAGACTTTCAATAGACAATGACTGAATGAAAGTAACAAACTTTTAATGATAAAATTACAAAAATACAAGTACAGACTTGTAACTGTATACTTGTTCTGCCTCTTCAACAATTTTGGTTTAAAATGTTTTCTTCAAAGTACAGACATGTGTGAAATAGATTACACATTTTTTTCCCCTTAGTTTCTTTTTCTTTTTCTCCAAAGTAATTTGGAGGAGGGGTGGGGGTGCATTGCACTAACTTGGTCTTAACCATGTATATATATATATATTATATACATATGTCAGAGGGATATTTGTTTCTTGCTTTCTAAAGTTAATAACCAATCGCACTTAATTAGTAATCTGTCTCGCATGTGGACATCATCACAAGTACAAAAGGATATAAGAATAACACACTTGAACCAATGACCAAAAAACTTAATAAACAAGTATATTCATTACATATATTCTTTCCACATTTTCTTGATTGGAACAGGTACTGACCCCTGCTTTAGATCTTGGAATAGCCAAGAGTGGCAGCAATCTAGTCCACAGTCACCCAAGCCATATTCTCTGTCTCACGCCCTGTGTAAAAGCAAGAAAATCTTTTCACTGTGTCTTACCCTGTCTTGTGATGATGTACCATCAAACTAATTTGGATTGCAAAAGTTTCAGTATTTCTGAAGATCTAGTAGAAACGATTGTGGCTTTGGCCTTGAACATCAAAAAATGATAATTCTTGAATGATACTCTGGCTGATGATGATGCATCACCATACTAAGTTTGACCAATCAGAGATATTGTCCAGGCAAACATTCACTGGAGATCAGAACCTTCACTGTGACCTTGACCTTGAATACAGCAAAGCAACCTTTTCACAAGACACTCCAGCTTATGAACATGCACTGTCAAACTAAGTTGGTTGCCGAAACAAATCAGCAGTTCAGAACATATTATAATAGAAATAGTCATATTTCATTGTACGAACTGAAATTCAGTTACTGTGACCTGACCTTGAAAACAGAAACCCATTTTTCGCATATGACACTCTGGCTTATAATGATGTCTCACCATACTGGACTTGGTTACAAATGGTTCATCAATGCATAAGATATCATCCAAACTAACATTAACTGAAACATTTAACCTTGGCTGTGAAACTGACCTTGAACACAGCAATCCAACATTTTCACTGGACACTTCTTTGCTTATGATGATCTACACTCAAATTGTGTTTGGTTGCAAAAGTCTCACTGGTTTAAAACTAATAAAAGATATAGTAGAAACTGTCACATTTTGATTATATAAGCCCACACTGTGACCTTGACCTTGAAGAAAGAATCTATTTTTTCGCATGACATTCCGGCTCATGGTGGTGCACCACAATACCAAGTTTGGTTTCAAAAGGTTGCATACAAACACTTAGCCGAGTGGGAACAAATATGTGTCATTAGTGTTACATCCCTCACCCCTGAAGACACCACAGTGCTTTCCCTTTTCTAGTAAAATAATACACCACACACAGTGCAAAAAGAGGTCAAATGTTGCTACCGCAAGTCAGCTGTTGTGGATTGGTATGTTAGGGTAGGTCTGGCTTATAATGATGCAAGGAGCTCCAAACAAAGGAAATGGTACAAGCAGAAATAATTCTTTTGTGCACTCACACGTTACACCATTGTAACTTGTAAGACACCATGTCAACCACCCCTGAAGAAATTACTGTAGTTTATTTTGTATCTACTCTCTTGTCATCAAAAAAGCATTAAAAATAAGGTGAAATGTGGTTATGTACCAAGCTGATGATTTTTTTTTAGTTCTTTAGTTTCTGTCATGAACAAGTCACAATATCGTGATACACACTCAGAAGACACCATCGGTAACGTGCAAGACACTGATTATCTTTCCTTTGTTTGGAGCTGTTAGTAGCAAGTGACACACAATAAATACCATTTGTACACATGTAAGACCTAGCCTCCTTATTTCTCATGAAACCTGTTTTTATTCCATCATGAACGATTACAAGGAAATATCTGCGATCAGCTAACCTTCCCATTGCCATGTCACAAATGGCGGCCATGAAAATGTCATGATTTTTAGAGAATTTTACCAAAAAAAGTCTCACAGCACAAAAAATAATGATGCATTTACCCATTGTGCCATTTCCCTTAGTTATTTCTCCAAACACATTACATCAGAAATATAGCGGTAGTTTAAAAAGTTTCATGTTTTAGTTTAATTTTTATTTCATCAGGAAAGTGGCACCCTCTTTGGTCCAGTTTTCAGGAGAATGACCCATATATATAATATATAATACATATTATATAAATTCTCCTTTTGGAGTTAGATCAGCAGATTCAAGTGTTCTTTAAAAGCTCTTCACTGCAGGTTTCAACTGACAATAAATGCAGTGTTTCTGTAATGTATACATCTACTGTTCGTGTACATACATACATCATTATATGCACTGTTAAACTCGCAGTCATGGAGCTGTCTCTACAATCAGACAATGGGGACATTTTACTTTGTTTACAAATTATGGAACTTAGCCATGCAAACATTGCAACACCTAAAAACTATCAACGAAAACCTCTGTACTTTTATACAAATCCATACAACAGGGACGGAAAGAATTCAGAGCTCGGCTGCTAACAATGTACGTTTTAGAAGGCAGGTATTTAGAGAAAGCTACGGCGTGAGCTGGGTTAAACAAGGCACTGTGTCGCACTGTTTGTTGTGTCCTTCGTTTTACTGAAACAAGGCGAGATCTCGCGATCAAGATGAATATTAGTGTACTAATCAACCACAATGAAAGAACATTTTACAAGTTTTACAATACCGTGGTGAAAGTGAGGTCCAGCAATTAAAACTCGAAGCCTGAGATATTTCTTTCCTGTCGTCTGCCGTCGATCTCCTGTACACCTACACCGCAGAGCAGCTGCGCTTCTCTCGCGACGTCACGCATGTTCGCGCGATCTCGCGAATTGCTCTTCTGTTCTACGTTCAGATGCGTCAGTGCACGTATACGGTGCTCAGAACTATGCAAAGATTAGTGAACGCGTTTGGTTTAGCTTGTTGATCGTTCAAGCCTAGACCCTCACGCGGATGTATGGCAAGTGCGAAAGTAGTAAAGGCAGTCTCTAACATTGTCCCAAGCAAGATTTTTCACAACTCATCATCGAGTAAAATTCAGGGACACAGGCCTACTCAGAGAGGAATGCAAGTGAGTGTTACACGATCAATAGATGCTTTCAAATGCAGTGTTCAGTGTAATGTTAGTATTCATACCTTCCAGCTTCTGCAACAAGATGAAGATGGAAGCAAGGGCGGCGGACAGTTGCGGCTAACAGTATAATTATTATGTTTTACTGTTGTTGTTGTTGCTTGGCTATTATTTAGCTTTTTACTAACGTTCATAAAATTTTCGTTTGCGTACCGAGACCGGTCGAATGTTTAGCACATACTCATGTGGCTGTTGTACTGTATTATATAATGTATTTTGTATCAGTAATAATTAATACCTATGCCATTTTGATTGACCTAGCTTATGTTTTGTAAATTCTTTAAAATTTACCACAAATTTCATGCACACACACACACACACACACACACACACACACACACACACACACACACACACACACACACACACACACACACACTATAATTTAATATATATTGTATATGCATGCATACACAAATCTTTCATTGTTTTAAGGTCAGTTTAGTCTTGCTTATCAATCACACGAACAAAAGTGCATAAGCCATAGGATAATAATGACCAGCTTTGTATAAAACATGTGACTAATATATATATATCAAATTATTATCATGTTTTATTCTTTTAAAAGATTGCATTATGATATAATTACTTAATGTTGAGATTCTCTATGTTACAGACTTGATGAACTGAGTGCCATATCCAGCACCCGGAGAAAAAGACTGCTGTAGTCTGTTTGATACAGAAACTATGGCAGCACAGGAGTTAATTCAAAATACAGTGGAAATCATTGACTCAGCACACAGTTACCGTCTGGAGCTCTCACAGCTTCTTGACACTTTGACGGAACTAGAAGAGCAGGTATAATAGTGGTATATATTTAAACTAAGTAGACTTTTTCAATGTTGATCAGGGATAGAGGACCCTCCATATTGATTGGGAAATAATTTCTGTCATTAATCATGATTAATATTGATTAAAAGTTTGATTTCAGCCATGTCATGCTTGATCAAACCTTTTCATTGTATCCATTGTTCTTGTATCCTTAACTATCACCCATTGTCAGGACAAAAGTATTATTTGTACTGAAAATTTGCACATTATTTTGTTTCCTATTTTAAATGTTTTTTGACATTATGACTATCAGTGTCACTTAGTGTCAGTGTCATGGTTGACTGGGTGTACTGTTAAAAATCACTTCTCAATCTTGGCTTATGACACAATATGGAGTTCTACTGCACTTGTCAGCATTGTTCATGATGACACACATACAGACAGCCAGACACAAAATAGTAACACTTGAGGCTGTGTTTTTGTGACTTTTATTTTGTATACATGTGTGTGTGTATGGACCCACCTACTACTTGACCACATTGAAAACTTGCTGCATACACACAAGTCTATTTTTGATCCCATTCCTATTGACAGGGCCCATAATGCCTCGTCACTTTGGGTCCCCTACAAGATCATAAGATGAAGAAAGATTCTGATTGACCATAAGACCTTATCACATGTCTTGTGTACAACAGTCAGCTGTTAAAGAAACATTCAGAATCAACTGAAAAACATTTCCACAGTTGGATAGAGTCATTTATTTTTTAGAACAGAGTAAAACCAAATTCAGCAAACAGATTGACTTGTCATCATCAGTTTATTCCTCAGTAGATCCAGCACCGGGTCTGCATCTGCTGTTCTGTTGAAATGACCAGATGTGTTGCAGAACTGGGCATTTTCTGGCATTTATAAACAACATTTGTTCTGTTTTCAGAAAAATGTGTATTGCGGTACAAAAAATTGTGATGAAAGTGAATCCATTTGGTGTACTAGTACTACTAGTAGGCAGAAGGATATTTTTGTGGAAACTCAGTTGTATGAAGGATTCAGAAAGCTTTACTATTTTTTCACAACCAATTGTTTTAACACTTTCGTAGGTGGAACTAGTCTTCTGAAAATGCGCTTTCTTCAAACAGGTAGAAGAGATCAAAATTTATGCTTAACATTAAGGATGCCCCATTTTTTATATATATTTTTTTAAAGAGTTCTTTCAACAGTGCACCAAAAAGCTTGACATGCATAAACCAAGGTCATGGCATGATACAATTTACAGGCAAGCTTTGGAGCATGATGTTGTTGATTTCAAGCCTGTGTCTGAAGAGAAGATTCTTTAAAAAAAATTAAAACCTGCCAACCAAAATTATGTCACCTTGATCCAGTGCCGACCTTATTGTTGCTAGACTCATTTCTTCCCTATTTGACATACTTCATAAACATTTCTCTACAGTCTGCTACCTTCCCTTCTGTCACTCTGACTAGCTGAGCCCTGTTCAATTTGGTGTGTGTGTGTGTGTGTGTGTGAAAGAGAGAGGAGGTGTGGGTGTGACTCAGTGTATATGTTTAACTTTCACTTTGTTTGATTTTTGTACATGTACATTAACCATCTTCCCTGCTTCCATCATATTCTTTGTAAAATGCTGAGAGCTTTTTAAGAATTTGCGCTTTAGAAATGATCATTATTATTATTATAAAATACTTTTTATGTGAAATCTGGTTTTTGAATTATAAAATTAACAGTAACAGGGCATTTTGATGTATTGGCTTGGTCAATTTTTCAGTACCAGTGATAGTCTTCTTCATCGTCTGTCCAGGTATGCAGCAGTGGCTCTCAGGCAGTGGTGACACTGACTTCACACTTCAACAACCTGAAGGAAGCAGTGAACAGAGCTCTGGATGCTCGCCTTCAAAAACTGGTGGAAGAGATCCAGTGTATGAAAGAGGCCGCACTACAGCCACTGACTGAATGCCGAACATTGATTGGGAAGAGTGTGGAAACTGCATCACTAGTCATGGAGGAGGGTAAATTTTACTTACAAATTATATATATATGTAGTCACATATTTTAACTCCTTTTTTTCCCCACTTTTTTTAAACACCTACTTGAAGGTTTGTTGCCAAATTTTCTCTGAAAGCTGTTGAAAAATGTTCTCTGTCAACAAGATCAACATTTTCTTTGGGTTCCTGTGAAATACTTGTTCTCCATGCTAGTCAGGAACAGTGGGTGAGATTTGTGATTTTGATTAACTGTGTGTTGCCCACATTGGTGATATGACACTTGCAGCTGACCTGCTTTAACTCAGCAGATTCACCCAGTAGAACAGGGTGAAGGTGAGGATTTACCTGCATTACCCCCAGCCATTCACTGATTCAGCTTATCAGTTTTTGAGTGTGCTTGTGAATATAATATACATGTACATGTGCACGAGTGAACTGAGATCATGGAAGCCATGTGATATCTTGCCCAAGATTCTGGCATGGACGTTCTTGGGTGCAGCAAGGCAAGTTCACACACAGGATATCTGCTTGTAAAACAAACTCAGTGTCATGTACCTATGGCAACTCATTCTGTCCAGTCCTTATATCTCCAGGGGAGATAATGAGTCCCGGAATGGGATTGCGGCCTTTGAGTTCATGTGTATGTGAAGACGACTTCTTTTTTAAAAATGTCAAATTGGTCATCAGTTCTTGTGTGTTCATATTTTAATTTGGTCACATTTACGCATGTGGCATCTGCATTAGTTTAGATCATGTGCATATATATATGTGTGTGTGTGTGTGTGTGTATATATATATATATATGTGTGCATGCTGTAACAACCATAGTCCAGGGGAGATAACAAAACTTCACCAACTGGGATTGTAGTCTTGTGTGTGTGTGTGTGTGTGTGTGTGTGTGTGTGTGTGTGTGTGTGTGTGTGTGTGTATGTTATTTTAATTTTTAAAAGAAGTGTTTACTGGATCAATTTGTAGGACTGCTCAGATTTGTTGATGTCTCTGTCTGAATAGCTAAAGTTTGCAGCATTTGATGAAGCTTTGCCAATAAAGAAAGGGAAAAAAGATTTAAAACCATTTGAAAAGTTGATCTACTGATTGTTTCAGGTGGGGCTATACTATCTTCAGACCCAGAAAACAACATGGAAAAAGTGCTCAAGTTTAAAGACAATCCCCTGACAAAGTGCTTGGCAAGGTATCCATGATGACAGTGTTGTATGTCAGAAATCTAAATGCCCAGACACTGGTTGGATGCTTTAAGATGAAGGAATTTACCCTTGATCTTGTTTGATTAAAAAGAGACTGCCTGTCATCCCTGTCCATGCAAAACATGTCTAACTAGGCTTTTTTACGCAGACCATGTGAGGTTTTGCATGGACAAGGACAGTATACACTGACAGACTGTGGCAGTAGTATAAGGTACAAGTTGTGAGACACACTTTGACAGCACATTTATACATCCCTGATGCAGTAACTGGGGAGTTGGTATTCTCTTCAACAGCTGATGTTTAGCACTACATGATGTCCCTTCAAAGGCACTGAAATTGAATTAATGTGTTTTGTCAGTCTAGCAAATCAGTTTAAATCCCCACAGCTTTGTATTTGGAATCCTAGAAGACAAAGTCCACTAAAATGTTCACTATTAACAGAAATGTTTTTCAGAAAGAAAACCTGAGAAAATGTGTTGAAGAGACGTTTGAAGTGGATTCCTTTTTATTTTAAGGGGGTAGACTTATAATGTACTCTTCCCAGAGATGTAAAAGACATCAAAGTAAACAAATGTGTTGAAGAGATGTTTGAAATGGAATCCTTTTATTTTAAGGGGGTAGACTTCTTATAATGTACTTTGCCCAGAGATGTAAAAGATGTCAAAGTAAACAAATGTGTTGAAGAGATATTTGAAATGAAATCCTTGTATCTTAAGGGGGTTGACTTCTTATAATGTACTTTGTAATGTAAAAGACATCAAAGTAATGTAAAAGACATCAAATTAAACAAATCAGGATTTTGGGATACAATTTTGAAATGCCCCATTGAACAGATTTGCAAATCTACACATAACACCATCAGTAGATCAGGTACCAGTAGTGTCACAGCTGACCTGGCACATATTCACAAATGTGAATGCACTGTGTATATCAGAAAGAAAAAACCAGAAAAAATATTTTTGGTGCTGTTTTTAAAGTTTTATTAAATGGTATTTTAAATCAAAGCTGTTCATTTTTTATTTTAATGCTTCTACCCACTGGAGAATACATGTTTTGAATAAGTTATTCCTTTAAGCAAAATATATTCCATTTAACTGTGTAAAATAAAGTAAATCAAAATGTTGCATACATTTTAAATATACAGCTGATTGGCTTACACTGGAATTTAGATTCAAGCATTCTCCTGGGCGATGTTAACTGTTAGTTTGTATTGACTTTTCTTATGAATAAAAAATCTGAGCTGTTTATAATTTATATATATATGCATATATAATATAGCCAAACGATATATGGTCACGTTTTGCATTTCAGCTTTCCAGAGTTACCAAGTCCATCTGAAGTGGCATGCTTCACAGTTGAGACATCCCCAGATCTCCAAGAACAGTTGGTATCTCTGGTAGAGGAAGAAGCCAGAGTATTGAAACGGGCCCCGGTACAGATTCTACACACAGATGAGAAGCCAGGTGGAGTGACAGTTCACTGGGGAGAGGTAAGGCAGTGAATCCTTCCTTGGGTGATTATTTTTGTTTGTTCACAACTGGATAAATTTCAAACAAATAGATTTCAGATGAAGACAGTTTACATGGACAGTCTTTGTAGAACAGTCATCTTGCTTCCACAAGAAGAGATTCTTATGGAACTAGTGGAAGATTAGAGGAGGGAGAAATAGTTAATACAGATGCTCTCTCTCTCTCTCTCTCTCTCTCTCTCTCTCTCTCTCTCTCTCTCTCTCTCTCTCTCTCTGTCTCTCTCTCACTCTTGTCCTCTCTGTCTGTCTCTCTAATAACACGTCAGTTTAAAAAAAAAAAAACTTAAAGAAAGAAAAAAAAATTCATTCAAATGCAGAGAAAATGTACATAAAATAATTAAGGACAATTCTGTTGATAAGATGTTTTGTTTGTCATCAGGTGGAGGATGACAGTGACTTTGGAGAGTTCCACTTGCAGTATGCATGTGGAAGGGCTGATAGCAAAGATAGCACAAAATTGCTCTTCCACACAGTATATGAAGGGCCTTCCACAAGTTTCACAGTGAAAAACCTGCGCACCTGTGCACCATACTCATTCCGTGTGCGTGGCCGCTGTGACAGATGTGCCCCCTGGAGTTCGTGGAGCCTCTCACATGTAGCAGCAACCACCATTCCACACCACCGTATGTTTACAATTACACACATGCTGCGCATACAGCTGAAGTTGCTTGTAAACGGGAAACACCATGTTGGAAGTTAAAAGTTACAAGAATATTATTGTACTTTTTGTGTGTATGTGGTAATAATCACCTTTTTGTCAAACACACACACTCTTTCACTCTAAAAGGTATACCTCAGCAAAATCAAAACCTGTAGACATAGACTTGAAGGTCAGCCCATCCATGGCACTGAGTAGTTGAGGAAAATAATTTGCTGTACACACTAAGGGTGTGTATATTTAATGTGCCAAACAGATTAGAATTACTGTTGTTTCTGTGCACTAAGCTCATCTGCGGTGTGTATATAGCATGCATTGTTATAGTCAGTGTATTGTGGTGCTTTCATACTTTTGCTGCAGTTTATAAACCTTGCTGAACAAACTTTCTTTGCTGTAGTTCACTTACTATCATTATAAAACTCTTATCACATTATCAGGAATATCTAACTACATCATGGACATACTAGGAGGAAGTGACAAAAGGTTGTCAGCAAAACAGGACATCTTAAATGAAAAACATACCAGAAAATAACTAGCATGGAGAACAAACTGTTATAAAACAACAAACTGTTACAAAACTGACTCTCATCATCCCCTTCCCACTCTGTCCCCATCCCTAACAGGCCATCTCGCCTCCATGGACATAAAGCAACATGAAAGCAGAACTGACTCAGAGGTGCTTTGTTTTCTACTTACAATACACATATTTGTTGGAGTTATTTTTCCTGAGAAAGTAATTTTTGTTATGCTGCTCTTAATTCTTCCTCACCAATATGTCAGTAACTGTCTGCTCTGTGCACACACACACACACACACACACACACACACACACACACACACACACACACACACACAGAGGGTTTCTACATCTGTGGATGTCTTTGAAAGTTTGGGGAGAATGATGTGCCTTTTCTAAGGCCTTGAAGGGCTGTGAAAATTGAATAATTCAACTGAGGTCTTTGAAATTTGTGAATTTGGACTTCCTGTCAAACTGGAAAGCCAGTAATTCTTACACTTTGAGAAAAACTAGGTAGCAGCTTCATAGTTTGACTTATGTCTATGCACATTATAAGCATTAAAAGGAAATACTCTGGTAGTGGCATCTGAACTGTGAAGTAGAGGGTGTAGCTGTAAATGCACTACATATGGTGAATTACAGATTTGTAGGCAAGTAAGCTATCGAGCTACGCTCATCCTTCCATATTACAGAATGATATTACATAGCAATTAGTGTAACTATGCCAACTGCTGTTGCTTTCCTATGCATTTAGAAGTGTACCAAAAAGAAAAGTGAACAAGAAAGGTGTTACCAGAAATGAACCATATTGCACTTTTTGTTGATAAATTCATCAGGTACCTGAACAAATCAAAGTGAGAGTTTCTCTGTGTGTGATAAAATGAGCATTATGTGAATGTATGTAAACACATATGATGAGGTGTGTGTGCCATTCTGCAAGCCAGGTGTTGTCTACATGCCATGCTTGGTTTGATTTCCAATTGCCAGAATGGGGAGAAGCAGGAGAGGCCTACAGCCTCAGCAATGAAGGGAGAACAGCGACACGTACAGGCGACGGGTTAACCTGCATGCTCTACTCCCATGGCAATACATACACTGCAGGAGACACCCTCATTCTGCGCATCCTGGACTCGGCAGATGTGTCACCTGGTGACGGACTTGCCATTGTGTATGATAAGCAAGATGAAGAAAGCTGTAACAGATCTGGCGCCATATTTATAAACACTTACGGTGAGTTGGAAATGCTTGTGTTGCTTGATAGCAATGTCACAGAAAGGCTATGCTCATTTTCAGAACTTATATCAAGAACAGTGGGTAGGCTTTTAGAAGTCCTGTGACGTCAGTTGATACTGAAAAAATATTTAGTGTAGTAAAATAGACAGTGAACAAGTCTGCTTTGTCAAGTACTCTGAATCAGTTACAATGTTTAATTGTTGCTGTATTGTTTAAGTACTGCTGTACAGCTGACCATAGTTCCAGTCAACTGTAACACCACAATGGCAGTGTTATTTCTGTTTTTAAAATGTCTTTGTCAACCTTTCAGCATCAGGAGGGTACCATACAAGCAGGCTGTCTTTCTCAGTTTGACCCATAGGACCCATATGGGTTATTTGCTTGATGTCCTCTTAATACCCACATTTACTGATGAGGTTAAACCTCTGGAGAAACCCCACAGGTCTTTGGTGGAGTTAATCTGTTTTGTCTTTACTAGCACTCCTGGTGATCATTACTGTGATTCAGGCCTTTATTTGTTGTACATGTGATGGCCATCTATGTCAGCAGCCCCCTTTGGTCAGTTCTATACACACACTCTAGGCCGCATTGTTTCAGATTGGAGTTCACAGTATGGATTTGTACATCCTTTTGTTTTATTTTGATGAATTGCAGGGACAGTGTTTGTGGATGGTAATGAGATGAAGACAAAGCTCCCTCCCATCAAGAAAGGCACAACATTGACCTTCCAAACAGAAATGCTGCCCAATGGCAAGGTGAGGGTCAGCGTGCAAGTGGATGACAAAGAGGTGACGTTAGACTGGAAGGCCAACTCCTCCAATGCTGTGGGCTTTGGGCCCATGCAGATGATGCAGCCCCCTGCACCAGCTTTCTACTTTGCTCTGCGTTTTGCTCAGGAACATTGGAAAGTTGGAGTAGAGTAGAGAAAGTTATGTCTGTTGTTGAAGATTCCCTGTCGCCACAAAAATATTTAAAATGAATATCAAATGGGTTTTCTGCATTGGATTATCACTGCTAAGATCAAAGAATCTTACTACCTAGCCGAAATGACACTCTGTAGACTTAGATCAGCCAATGTTGATAAGTTCTCCACAACTGTCTTGATCTCAGCAGATTTGTTAAAACTTGTTGTATTTTGTCTTTCAACATCACACTCCATTTATTCTGAAGGATGATTTTCTTACACAAAATTTAGTTCCTTGGTTGTTGGACACACTGCTTGATCTCGGTAAAAATGCAATGGGGTAGAGCATGGACATCAGTATTAAAATGGTTGAGACTTTACTGAACAAAAAGTTGTTTTTAATTTTTTTTTTTTTGGGGGGGGGGGGTGCATGCATTTGCTACCGGCCTCTCAATTACATAACTTGTGGAAATTGTCTTTTTACTGGATCAGCTGTTCTGCACAATGAAATATTCAAGTTTTACAGCCTCTCAGTTTACATAACTTCTTGTGGAAATTGTCTTTTTACAGGATCAGCTGTTTTAGTTGTGCAAGGTCACTGTTCTGCACAATGAAATATTCAAGTTTTACAACTAGAAGAAGTCAAAAAAGTGTCTAAGAAGTATTTCAAGTTATTCAAATAATACAGCTGTGGGCTATAAATCTGAACAATAAGCTATAGCGTGTACAAAATATTCCAGAATAGTGGAAACTGTCCCAATTCATTTGTTTTTTTTTGCACCGGAATCGTTCATGGTTAAATGGATTCATCTCATTCTTAGTAATGCTGCTAATAACCTGACCATGCAGTTTTCTGTTAATTAATGCTGGTTCAAATATTCATTTTGCAGTCACTCCACAGTTGCATTGTTGTCCCACTTTTGGAATGCCACTGCACAGTCTGCATGCATTAATATTTGTGCCAAAGATTTTTCCAATTTGATTCATAACTCACTCTCACCCCTGCTCACCCCCACCAAAATACTAAGTTGGAAGTAGAGTTTCTCCTCAAGTGCCTATGCCTACTGATAAAATTGTGATGTGCACAGAGAAGAGTGTGTATTAAGAGTGATTTTTTTTTAAATCTCTACAATCAAATGCCTTTGCTAGTACTTAAAATGTGTGAAAACAGAGAAAGGGGTGTGTTCTGATAAAAAAAAGATTAAAAAAATTGTACATCTAAAGGAAAACGTGTGGAGCATCTGTCAAAAATGGCAGGGAAAGTACTTCCCATGAAAGTTTGCTCTAAAGTCTAAGTGTGTTTCTTAATCTAGTACGTATTGCATCTGGTTTTGCCTCTTTGTTGAAGGCTTATTGATACTTAAATTTATGTCTCATGCTGGTCATTGTGTGTGGAATAAACATTATTTTAGCTACTTTGTCTTGGGATTGCATGTTGAGTCTTTTTAAAACACACACACACACGTTTTCAGAAGATGAGTTAGACAGATATGTTATGAGACTTGTGACATTTTATTTTTAAATTACAGAACTTAAAAAATAAAATGACATCTGTGATTCTATTCATGAGGCTTCAAAACAAACAAGGAAATGTACCACCATACTGTTAAAACTAAAAGTCAGACATTTCACATAACAACATACTCAGCCATGTTACATGCACCTAAAGATGAGTGAGTGGTGTGTACTCTTTGTTGCTTTTTGGCCTGGTTTTCAATGTAAAATTTCCTTGTTTAAAAATAAGAAAAACGATGATGGAAATTTAAAGGGAAAAGTCACACAAAATTATATATATACTGCACACACACACACACACACACACACACACACACACACACACACACACACACACACACAGCTTATTCAGTTACCAGTTTTAATGCACAAAATATTTACAAATTCATCATACACTGGCATAAAAGATTGACTAAATTTTTTACTTTTTTTTAACTGACCTTTTGCTTCAACCAAACTTTAAAACAAATCATGTCCTAAATGGCACCCACTTGATCTGCAGCTGCGTGGAAGCCTGGTATAGTTAACAAATAAAGCACTCTACTGACACCAAGGATTGAAAATTTGACATACTTTACTGACACCAAGGAATTAAACCATGACAGTAGTGACACCAAGAAAAATGATGACCTGTGGTATTTTCTCCTTAAAGTTAAACCCAGTGTATATTATATACCATCTGTTTTACATGACATTTGAAATGTGTGAGAATATCAATGAAGTTAAGTGACCTGATCTGTAACATTCTTTCAAAATATCAAAGTCCAGACTGGTAGATGAATCAGAATCTCTGAGCATGTTCATAGGTAGTTTCCACAGCATTAATATTAGTTACTACTTGAATGTTGGTGGCCATAAAATAATAACAGATTTGGTTAGAAAAACACAAATGGAAATGATGATGACAGGATGAGGTGAGGTTGAAATCCATGGTCTCCTTCATCCAGAACACCCTCTACAGCCACAGTGTATGCACTCCACTATTTTGCCCTGAAACAACACACAGTATAATTACACAGTTTGTGTCTATACATGCATACATGACAGCCTGTGTCTACAGGTGTATGTGAAAGCGACAGGTGTGTGTGTGTGTGTATTATATATAAAAAGTGGGACAATGGGAATCTGACTTCAAGTTCAACTAAAACCCTGAACTAACCAACTGAACTATCCTTGACAACTTGTGCACCATCTGATCACTGGATCAGCCAACATTTATATATCCAATGAGTTGCAACCCAAATGAAACATTTTCTTCCATAAAAACTGATTCAAAAATGCATCAGATAAACATAACTGCAATAAATGGTTTTAATCAGTTTTTACTAACCAGTCTCATACAAATCAATTTCAGAAGAAAAAATACTTTCTGCATGTCACTAACTTGTCAGACATGGCCACTTTGCAAGAACAACAATGACTAAAATTAAAACACCTGATTATCAAGTAAAGAGACTGAAGAGAATTAGCATCCACTCCACAATACATTCTTCACTTAAGATTATAGTTAACAGAAGATGGTGTACATACTGTCTCTAGCTTGGCCTTTGGCACTCTGCAGATACAGTTGGTGCTGAAGTTGGTATCCCGGGTCTGGATGCAGCGAAGGCAGCACAAGTTCTCATACCCCTGCTTCTTCCATTTGGCTATCAAGTTTTTGTCCGCAATGTTCTCCTTCAGACAGTACTCATACAGTTCTGAAAGAGCGATCAAATAAAAAGTAAAAAACCCAACTAGTTGAAGTATTTCAAAAGAACAAGCTGATAACTAGCAAGTTTCATGACACAAGGTTCACCACTTCAAAAGATGTTAATTATTATCCAGGCTATCATTAAGTGACATTTTGAATGTTTGCTGTGAACTTGACCATCAACAGAAACCTAGTAATTCCGCTGGACAATTTGGATTATGGTAAACAATCATCAAACTAAGTTCAGTTGCAAAAGAATCATTTGTTCAGAAGCAAAAGTAAAAACAGGTCATAGTTTGATTATAAAAAACCCAAAAACTCTTGACTGCCCAGTGACGGAATATTCCCTTGCTAAGTTCAGCACATGCCAGTGCACAGTGACAGAATATTCCCTCGGCCTGGTTCTGCTATCTTTAGCCAATGCTACTCCCAACAAAGCCTGTGGTGTTTCCTACTACAGGAAACCCCAGGCTTTCCCCTATAAATAGGTACCAGTGACGTTGTACATAAATTATAAGCCTGTACTTTGAAAGAGTTACTCCCTTAGGTTTTCTGGCTTGCCACCACACAAGAAAAATGGCTGACAGCAAAGTGCAAACTATTTTTCATGTTTGTTCACTAATAACATGTCTGTATGTCAGATTGTGTCTATGGAGCATTTGTCACCCTTATTTTCTTCTCCTGTTTGCTCCTGTTCTGATGATCTGGCAAATACAATGTCAACCAAAAAAGTATGTGCTGTGAAAGTTGTCAAATTTCAGTAGGCAATTTCATTTTTCTTTTTCTTTCATTTTTTAAAACCTGAAAATGAAAACATTTTGTTTTAAAATGATGCTGATCTTGTAGACAAATAAATAAAGTTTACCCCCCAAAATACAACTTTTGTATACCTAGCTGAAACATGATAGGCGTGATAATTTTTTGATTATTTTCCATTGAAAACCTGACACTACCATGGCAGTGGTGGTTGCACCAACACTAGGTTGTGCTGGCAGTGAACAGGTTAAGCCATAACTCAGTCACCATGACCTTGACCTTGAAAACAGCAACCTACTGATCTTTTGCATGTGGTTGCACCACCATACCAAGTTTGGTCACAAAAGGTAGAGCAGTTTAGAACATATCTTCTGGACAACCCCCACCCCTGAGCTCTCCATTCTCTTCCAAAGTTGTAGTTGATGGACACTGTTTTGTGACTTCCACTTTGCCCCTCCCAGTTCCAGTAAATCATTAAATGAAACACATATTAAATGGCAATGGCATACACTAGTGCTCATCTCTTAAGTTATGTAGAATCATTCTGGTGGTGACACTGTCTAGCAGTACTTAGGTAAGTTCCCCCTCTCAAAAATTCCTGGAATCTCGGTCCCCACCAGTACCTCTTCAGAGACAACTCAGTGTTAAACAAGTCTAACAACAACAATGGAGAGTATAACCATGTGAAGTTTGAAAGATCTAGAAAAAAAAGTTGTGCAAGACACTGATTAAATTCAATAATGATTCACATAAATTTAAAACATTGCTCCCAATATTATTCATTGCTTCACACTGAATCACAAAGTTATAGTACAAACAGCAGGTTTAGACAACAAAAACAAAGAAAGCAGCTTACCTCTACTGATAGCTTTACGACGGTAGAACAAATCATAGATGTATCGAGACTTCTGATGGTGCAGACGGAAGATTGGCCACATGGCTTCTACTTTACGTTTGCCCTCATGTGGTTCTGTTTCAGCTGTAAAAAGAAAACAAATTCCGTGAGATTTTTATTTTTATTTTTAAATAAGAATGTTTTAAAATCTGCAACATTTTAGTCAAATTCAAAGCTCTAGAGGCTAGACTCCAAAGCATTATTCTCCTGAATTTTACCTCATTAATAAAATAATAACAGTAACACAGTCAGAAGGGAAAAAAGGTTAATTATTTTAATCCCTCATTTATTTTGATATTATTTGGCTAACAAAATCAAAACAAACAAGAGATTAAAATTAGCAGAGCCTCCACTACACTGCTGAGACAATCAGTACCTGGTACCGGCAACAACAAAATATTCCAGTACCAATCCTCAGTCAACTGGTATAGTCTCCCCCCCACCACCCCCTAACAGAGGTGAATGAAGCCATTTGCAACAAAACTGAAAAAGCTAGTTTTATCAATGTCTTTCAGCAGGTGTATGACATTTTTGCACCACTGACGTTTGATCTAGTTTTTGAGTAATGACATGCACGTTCATCAGTGCAGATGTGGGAAAAACACTTGATCGTGTACTGTTGACTCACCCTTCAAAGACTGTAATCAAACTCAATTTTGTAGCAAATTTTGGCTTCATTCACTAGATATGAGCCTGTTTTATTGATTTTAATGATACTGAGGACCAAAATGGCATTTGAAATGTCAAGGAATTTCTGACTGCCTCCTTGGATATTACCTGCTTCTTCCTCTTTTTAAAATAAATTTTCTGTTCACCACTCCTGTCTCCATTCTGGCTCAAGACTGTGCAAAACAAAGGTAACGCTGAAGCACCAAACCCTCCATCAGCGTTGTCTTCATGCCTGTGTCATGGGAAATCTGTCATCCAAGCATTGTTGTACTCCTTTACCTTCTGTTGCTCAATAGCTCAGCTGGTGGTTTAATGGTTTTCTCAGCTGTTTCAATGGTTTCTTCATCTGAAGTGGACAATGATATTATTCTTTTGGCATTGGGTGAGAACCCCCCACCCCCCAAAAAAAACAAAAAACAAAAAACACACGACTGGATGCTGCATTACGCCTTATTGGTGCAGTTAGGTCTAAAGTGAAGCGGGAAAAATCATACACACAGCTGATTGAAGTGATTCATCCAGTCAGAAATGGTCTGGTACCTTGCAGTCAGCACTCATACTTTAGGACCTTTCCATTCGAAGAGGGAGTGGGCAAGGTGCTGGCAGTGAAAGTTTTCACACTCACTGTTTTGCTTGCTGAGCAACACCAATTGCTTCTGGACCCAGGGTACAGATTATGATCTCTAGCAAGTTACACAAAATGCTCAGTTTCAGCCAGTACTTGGTACCAGTGACTTTATTTTTTACCTGTACTAGGGAAACACTTACCAGTAAAAATCGACATAAGCCGGTCTAGCAGAGGTTCTGATTAGGAGCTCTCTTTTTTTTCTTATTATTTCTCTGCTACCTTTATCCCCCTCTAGAAACTCTTTTTCCCCCTCTCCTCCAAGCCCCAAAATAATAACAAACACCACACACACAAAAAAACTAGTCTTTTGAAACTGATGGTCTACTTGTAGACTTTGCCATTTCTGTATTGATGTAACTTGTATAGTTGTAAGTAATAATGAATATATATATCTGGGTTCTTCTTCACTGGTGGTCCTAATTGGTAGTCACTCACTTTGCAACAGTTTTGTTGTAAACCAGTTCCTTTTTTTCACACCAAATGGATAAAATTCCCTTTGTTATACACCCAAGAAGCAATGAGAGCAATTTGCTTGAATAAAAATGTTTTGTTTATTTTTTATTAGCAAAATATACTCCCATGTCACGCAAAAATGGCAGCCAAAAACGGGAATGGCGATACCCTACTGCTTGTGTTGGAAGCTACTTCATACCAGATGAAAATATTCAGACATATCTAATTTGTTTGCAAAGTTACAACATGTGAAAGCACCAGAAAGCTAATTTCAGGCCTGCTGAGTATGTCTGTGTACAATAATGATGGTTGAAAGTGAGCATTACGCATGTTTCATGACCCGTCACGTCATGAAACACACGTTCACTTCCAACTTGCACAAGATCAACGATGCGAACCGGGGAAAACACTGTTGCTATAAATAACAAAGCACTATCGATGCCAAGATCTGAACACCAAAGTTGCCGTATTATTTCCTAAAATGCATTAAAAGTGCAATGAAAATTTTGCGTCACGGGTTAAACGTCCATTATGGCAAAAACAAAAATTTGCGAAACAAATCCAACAAAGAACAAAAAATCTTCTAACTGCGATTTTCAAATGTACCATGGGCATCTACACACATATTGATGACGTTGTGTCACATGATACGCATGGAATTTGTGAAAGGGCACTTTTACCCCTGCGCGTCATACTCTGACGCAGGAGAAACATGTGTCGCCGGGCTGTCATCATTGTCTGCTAGCACACGATTTCACCCAATTTGGAGGCTACCAATGACGCAGGTAGGTGAAATTCCAAGCAGTTATAGTTACTTGATCATTTCAGACTAGTATTTTATACAGTACCACTCTTTATTTATAAATACAGTGTTCAATGTGTTCGATGCACCCTCTTGCGGGCTCATCTCCGTTTCATCACATGAAACATACGTCTCTTGCCGAATCATTATTTCATGGTTAGGAACCACAATTACCAAAAAGTAGGCATACGTAGGATCAAAAACAAACATGTTTAGTAATGGTTGCAGTCATTTCAAATTATTTCTGTCCATGAACAAGGAGAGAAGAATTGGTCAAAACCTAACGTTCGTTTCTGGTGTCTTGGAACCGGAGGGAAGTTGATTCCGTCACACAAAACGTGCGTTGTATCATCGTGTTGCAGAACGTGCGTTAAACAAATCTTCCCTACTTTGTTTTGATTTCTGTGTGAAACTGAGACTGTGCTATAGTATTAATGATGATGTAACTTTGAGATTCTTTTGATTTAAATTTACCATCTTCTTTAGGATTAGAAACGATACTAACTTAACGCGACATGGTGTGCTTGCAGAGTTTTTATTTGGAATTTTTATTGTTGTTTCTTCTGTCCTGTTTTAGTAGTGACATGGTGTGCTTGCAGAGTTTTTTTGTTTTTGTTCTGTTCATTTTTAGTAAGCTTTACTAATTTAAGTGGGAAAGAATTCAACATAATATTAATAACATTAATATACAGAGTAGACTAGAACTGTGCTACTACTTGCATTGTTTTTTTCTTATTCATGTTTTTTGTTTGTTTTGTTTTTGTTTGGTTCCTGGGGTGGGGTTGGGGGGGGGGGGGGGGGTGCATTAGCATTTATGAAAAAGACAGGGGTCTGAGGCAGCATACTATTAACTATATATATGTACTAGTTTACTACATCTTTTTTTCCCATTTCCTCCAACTTTGATTGCTGTCTCTGAATGTGATGTGTTGTGGACTGCAACTTGTACTGTGATTTCACTTGTTGGCTCTGTTAAATCTAAGTTCTACTTCTAGTCTACAAGGTTTCATCTGGAGAAGTGCAGATAAAGTTCCTGCGTGAAAATCAGAGCAGCTTCTCGTTCCCTGCAACTGATGACATCCCTTGGGTGCCTGCTGATCAGCTTGCAAAACTAAGCCACTACAGACCGGTGTCAAATGCAGCTGGGTTTTTTTCAGAATAAAAGTTGCTTGAAGTTGTCATTGTTTTGCATGAGAACAGATGATTGATCAAATTTCCATGTTAAGTTTCAGTCAATTCATGTAAACATTACTAGTACTGCTCATACTTTTTTTCTTCCTTTTTTCGTTCTTCACATAAGCAAAACTTGTCAAACTAAAAAAAACACTTGTCAAACTCAAAACAAATGCTTACATACATGTAATGTGTACAAATACTCTGAAGAAAAAAAAAAAAATCTACATGCTTTTAACAGTTTCCAACCTGAATGATTATTGAATGTCATGTGAAACATGCGTTACAATTCAAAGAACATCTGAAGTTGAGGAAGTGTTCCAATATTACTTTGGAATATGTCCACAGCATCAAAAACTAACAAGAATAAATACTTGTTCATGATCCATGGTGTTTGTTTGATCTTGAAGGAAAAACTTTTCTTTCCATGTCATGCATGTTTCAGTGTCACAGTTTTGAGGGTAGGCTGTTCTACTCTCAAGTAGATGAACCCTCTTAAAAATTGCACTTAGTTACTCCTAATGATTGTTATTCAAAACCTTTCTATGAAATAACAAGGTTCTTGTTCTAAATATTACATAATGATACTTTTATGTCACACCGAAACATACATTATGCTCTCCACTTGGACATGTTCGAAGCCACCCTAACTTGCAGTCGGGGTCCCAACTGCTTTTCTTTTAATTGTGCCTTAAAATAGGATGTATGTGGAACACAACAAGCCTAATTGGGAAGCTGCAAGCTATTTCAGTTTTGACCTCTGATTCCCCCAAACCAGGACCAGCACTGAAGAAGAACCCATAGATATATATATAACTAGAAGATTAAAAAGACAGCCGCCATAAACGTAGTAAAGGACTGGTACTGGTAGCCAATGGAATGACTGGCGTGATTTTCTAGATATATGGTAATCTACTAAGCAAGTAAGTCACTTGAAGCCCAGTCAAACTCAAACAATATGGTAATCTACAGTGAAACAAGTTCCTGACAACAAGCAGTCTGAACAAATTTGTGCCCAGAGGCAGAGTGCAAGATCTATCATGTTCATAAACATATTGCTTGAATGCAAAGTTGTTTCTTCTGTTTTGTTTCTCGTGTTTATTTATTATTACTGTTAATCATTTATGGCAGAATAATCAACAGTATGACTGCTGTCATTATGGAACAGAATATTAATACTACAATAATAGTGTAATGGTGCGGAGTGGTCAAAGGACAGGACACAGGCAGCGGAGTCAATAAAGTGGAGACCACAGCAGGCGTACGGCAGCAATCAGGTTTTACTTTCTCAGCCGCAGACAATTTTCAGCACACACAAAATCCTCACTCGCACGCATAGATAAGAGAACAGCGCGGGCCACAGGGAACACACGCTATCGCTACAGTAGAAACGGCCCTCTGGACCACAAAATGACTGACAACTGTGTTTCCTTGGCCCGCACAAATACACTTTCCTCTACAATAACTAAACCAATTAAAACATGAAAAACATCAAATGAAAGCTACAGTTACAATCTTTTAAACTGTATAAACAAAATGTACACGCATGACTTATTTTATTTACAACCAGAGTGGGAAGCGTGGCTAGCGCCTGTCTATAAACAGATTCGTACAACTAAATCACAACTAACACAATGTACAAAATATTAATGTTACTAAAACTTATATCGGAATAAAGTGCATGCTCCCACGGTTAAAATGGTACATAACAATTACAATACAACACTCTGTAAGAGAAGCAAGACAAACTGAAAGACTAGTACTAAAACAATCGTTGCGAACTTTCGCCTGGGGTGCGTAATCTTAGTCGCAGCAGTGCTGATAGTGATATTAAGTAGTCTATGATTGTATGAATACAACTTAGCTTCTACAGTACACAATACTTAATAAGTTAATTTCAACCCAAAATAAACACTAAACATGAAGTCAGCTAAGCAAAATACTATACGACAACACATTGATCGACACAGAATTACTTTAATCGAACCAAAACAACATTTCACTACTATTCACTAGTACTAAACAAAGCGCGCCATGCAGACAACGGCTATAAAAAGAATGGACCTAGAAAGGCATCAGCTACTGATTAAGCTCAATCCTGTGTCTAAATAAACGTTAGATAAACATTCTAAGATGCCAAAATATATTACACATGGCTTAGTGCATAAAAAGGACTAGGTGAACAAAGAGTAGGTAAACAAACAAGCAGTCAAAATATTCAGGGAGAAAACAGATTTGAAAATGCCGCTCACTGGCGGCTATCGCCGGTCGGCTGTGTGAAGGCCATGTGGCGTTACGCCACACGCCGCGCTTCAAAACAAAAGCGTCGTCTGCGCCAGTTCCCGGGGTTACTATCAGTACAGTAATGAAATTGCACTGATCTGTTAAGTGGGGCGGGATTATTGTAAAACGTATACAAAGAGCACTTGCTCACATCAGGAAGAAAAGAAAAAACTTTCTCATTCTATAATTAATAATGAGCATTATTCCCAGTCATAATGGGGGGGGGGGGGGGGGGGGGGTAGGTGGTGGAGGGAGCAGAGGGACATCCAATTACTGGAAAAAGCTTAACACTGAACAGCCAGGTAGTTGACCAGCAACTACACAAACAGATCTGCATCACAGATTCACAAGGCACTGTTAATCTGTGCTTGAAAATCTGACGTGGACAAGTCTTGTACAATAAAGATGACAGATCTACCTGGGGATGCTCTACAAAATTAACAATGGCCTTAGTACTAGTCTACTACTACTAAGTATGTTTTAAAATATTTTGTATATAAAAACCCAGCAAGCTTCTTCCACCACTCTGACCCGAGGACCACAAAGTCAAAGATTGCACCAGGAACAGATGTTACACCCTGTCCTCTTTCACCTGTACCCAGTACAGTCCCTGCACAAAACTTCTTTCATACCACTATTTCTTTAGCATCTTCACTCAAGTCCTCCCAGTTGACTTGGCCATAGTCTCCACAACCTGCAGCTGGTCCCCACCTCTCCATGAACATCAAGATCATGTGTAATTTTAACATTAGATCACCTGACTTTAATTGTTTTAAGGCAGCGCTGACTGGGACCACCTTTTAAACACACAGTGCTGCTGGACCTGCAATACTTTGACTTCAGCAGTGTTCCCAATTATGCACAACTGCAGGTCAATAATGCACAAATTTGAATTTTGACACACAGGTTAGACTCTTAGAGATCCGTGCATCATCTTGACACACATATTTTCAAAGTGATCAAGATAGTTGATGGTCATTTAGTGCATCAACAAAACCAAATCAGCAAGATTCAGAACGCAAAACTTTGCTTGTTTAATCACATTCCTGTCCGCGATGCTGACTGGTTTAAATGTCATTTCTGGCAGTTGTATTTTAAAGCTGACTGGTGGGAAATTCACTTTCTTTCTACACTATCACTTCCTTTCTACACCTTTGTTTTAACTTCGGCTGAAAGGTGTTGCTTTTACTGTACATGTGCGAAGAAGTGCTCGGCAGCAAAGTCTGATGAAAATATTATTGCTGAGGAAAAGAGAAGTACTAAAGCAGCTGAAAAAGATACTAGCGCAACCATACTAGTACTATTATTACTAGCTAGTGTATTTTTGACTGGTGTAACTGTTGTAGGTAGCATAAATGCAACTGAATTTTGGCAAAGGCAAATATGGCCTCCCTCATTTTTACGACTGCTCTGTCGCAAAATGGATCTTGCAATTCCACAGTGATCCACTCTTCATCCTGGCAGCCAAATGATTTATTATCATATACTAATATATTTACCATTTTTGAGACAATTACTTTTGTACTTGCTTACTTCACTGATGTGCTGTATTCCATCAGAAAAATCTCAAACAAAACTGAGGCTGTTCCATGGCTGTTCTGATAAAATAAAAGTTGGTGATGGAGGCAAAATAAAGAATTGTCACAAAAACGGTAAATATGACTGATTATTTGGCGACCTGATGGAAGCAAAAATCACCATGAAACTAAGATTCTCAGAATCTGAGATCCGGGTGGGGCCATTTTGCAACCGAGAGTCAGCTAAATCTACAGTAAAAAGTTGGGGAGTGGAGGGGGGGGGGGGGGAGACACCTGATCACCCAGTCCCACCTTTGCCAGATTTGTTTTTCTGTTATGCATTTGAAAGAAAATGACTCAAATTAAAAGGACTGGGAATTATTTTTTATGTATAGACTATAAATGTGAAGATAGTAATGATAAAGCATTTGTGGTATGATGTTTTTGTTGTTGTCTTCGTTGTTGTTCTAAATCTAATACAAAAAGAAAAACAGTTGCTACTGAATATTCATATAATTATAGGCTACTTCAATGTTGTGACCCCCAGTTTAGGCTGTTTGACCCTTTAATTTTTTTGACAGGGATCATTTTGACCCTCACTTAATTTATATGGGGAGCACTGTCCAGCCCCAGTCATTAGCAGGCAGAAGAAGCCAAAACTATAAGTTACAATATATATTTATAACCATCAGCCTAAAACAATTTGACCTACCTTCACGCATTTTCTGGTCAAGTTCATCAATCGTCGGTTCGATCAACTCCCATCCATCTGGAGGAGGCTTTCTACTTCTTCTTACTTTCGGCATTGTGTAATATGATTATTATTTCGAGGGGGAGTGGTGACGAATAGTTCCTCAGACGTTCTGCTTTCGTAGAATAACAATCTCACGACGAGAATCAAGGTACGTAACTTTGACTGACATATCTTCTACTTCCTGCACGTGGACCTCTCATTGTTGTAAAGAAAATATCAAATGTCATTTGTTTTGTATCAACAAGATTAAAGGATGCTCTATCATTAGGTTTAGAAACAGTTGTTCTATAATTTTAGAACACTGATTCATCTACTTTTACAAATTTTGAGTCTAATATTTTAAATTGGAAAGACAGTTTGAAGAACCAATAACTTCTCCCTGGAATTTGCTACCCCTCAGACACCGCATTTCCGTTGGTCAAACAAACGATTCGATCAGAGCCACTACCAGCGTGCTAGTCAACATCATGCCAAGAGGTAATGGAGGCTGATTATATGGTCATTACTATAGTTTGGTTCAAAGGATCTTGATCAGAATGGGTATCCCAAAACAAGATTATGAAGTGAAA
>OY757541.1:24327287-24359921 GCA_963584105.1 Alviniconcha strummeri | reverse complement strand
GTTTACCCAAGACTAACTGGAACAAGCTGCCCAAGGATGTGCCCACAGACCCCACCCTCAGATTCTTCAAGTCCCACTTGTCTGTTTTGCCTGTACCATAACCATATGTATTCAGAGACTGTGACAGACTATTAATGTATTATAGTATTAAGACTAGTAAACCTTAAGTATGTCTTTAACAATAACATACTTATTACTACACACAATACTAGCTTAGTAGTTACATATTAAAAATCTTGAGACTGATAAATCTTGACCCAAAACAATCACTTTTTATAGTTTTAAAACTAATACAACTTTAAATAAATTAAAAGCTGATCAGTCAGAAACTTGGTAGCTGAAAGTCCAATCAAAATCCTGAAGCATATGATGGTATTAACTATTATGTCTCTGTATCAGTTAAGAAAATAAGACTCGCACTGACTCTGCTGTCTGATGACATGTTAATTTTGTTATTAAATGCAGTATTCTGTGTACATTTTAGGAGGCGGACGTGGGAAGCGTAGCCACAAAGGCCAAAGGCGACAGTTCACTCAGCCTGAAGACCTAAAAGCAGCAGCTGAAAAGGAAGAGCGAGAGCGACAATGGAGGGTAAGCTTAGTATTTTACTGAAATAAAGTTCAGTTTATCATTTATGGTGAAGGAACTTCAGTTTGGTTCTTCAAAGTGCTTGATAGTATTATACTATTAAACTCAGAATTTAGTTTTTGTCATTTTTCTTCTTCTTTCATGATCAGAAGTCAAACTGCTGTCATGATATGGATGGATATATTGTAAATGTATGCAGTAAGATTAAGAGTGTGCAGTTTGCTTATGTATACGAATATAACTTTTATGATATAAGTCAGCAGACTGTATGATTGCCTCGAAGGTTTCTAAATTAGTCTAACAAAATGAGGTCCAGAGTGCTCATGCAGAATCAACACACAACGGAATTAATTAACGCTCAAAAGACATCACACAAGCACAACAACAAAGACCTGAGTCACCTCTGGTAACTCTCACCCGGCATGAGTGTAAATTTTATGCAAGGTATATAAACTCCATCAGAGGTACATCCTCTAAAGTCCCAGTCACACTGGAGCATATGATTGTTTGATCACACAATTGTTAGTGATTTGGCCAGGCTAAGACTAGTCTCCAAGTTTTTCTACAACCTGCTATTTCGGTCACACATTACGACTGGTCATACCACTGGTTGTGTGATTCCATGACAATTGACACAGATTAATTGCAAGAGAAGTTGTAGGTAGTCATACGACCAGTTGCAGATCACTACAACTGATTGTACAACCAATCGCAGATTGCCACGATTGGTTGCACAACCAATCGCAGATTGCCATGACTGCTTGCACTACCAATCACAGATTGTCATGACTGGTTGCATGACCAATCACAGGTATAATAAAAGGGGGTTGGTTCTGGAAGAGAGCACATCATCACGGCATTGGTGCCACCTTGAAGACTGGAGCTCATGCTGCTCCACCTGCATTTACAGCAACAACGACAGCTGGGTGCTGTCACAGCAGCTGCACTCCTCTGATGCAGATACCACAAAAGAGAAAGAGAGGAAAAGGTGCCAGTACTGGGTGTGTCCCTGGATTGAGAGGTGGCACATGTTCAGGAACTTGAAAGAAATGATACTGATCCTGATGCTTGATTGAGCACCTTTTTATATATGAAGGAAGACTGGTCATGCGACCAGTTGCAACTGGTCATGACCGGTCACAACTGGTTGCACTGCCAGTGGTGACATTGTATGACCAGTTGCATGACCAATCATACAACCAGTGTGGCCATGACCATTCGTAGATTGCCATGACTGGTGGCACAACAGGTCGTATGACCTGTTTGTGACCTCCTGCAATTTGGGATAACCGAGCATGAGTTTTGAACATGACCATCAACCTTGCTGCGACTAATTTTCCTCTAGCGATTAGCCACGACCTCTACAACCAGTTGTACACTCTTTCTGCAATTCCCCCACGATTCCCTCCTCGCTTGGTCATACCTAGCTCATAACCTGGTCACAAACCTGGTGTGACTGGGGCTTAATGAAGCAGAGGGAGGAGATGAAGCCAAAAAAATGAGGTAAACCCTCTGGTGGGGTTTACATACTTTGTATTTACTCATGTGCCAGGTGAGAGTTACGTAGGTGACTCAGGTCTTTGTTGTGCTTGTGTGATGTCTTTTGAGTGCTTATTAACTCCCATATGTGTTGATTAAGCTAAGATGATTTTGTTGTATGTTGCATTAACTGGTTTCAGCAAAACTAATAATTGGTTGTTGGATGTAAAGAATTGTGATCAGTTTCATAATTGTATTTAGTAAAATCACACACACACACACACACATCGCACACACACACACAACATTATTATGATGTCAACACTATTATTACAAAGTGTAATATACTAATAAGTATTGGAAATTGCTCTGTTTGCAGAGACAACGTGGAATACCCAGTGATGAAGAAGAGGGAGGAGATGAAGCAAAAGAAAAAACTGAAGAAGGGGCTTCTGCTGCTACTCCTGCTGCTGACAAGAAGGATTCTGGTGCTTCCTCTTCTGAAGAAG
Organism: Alviniconcha strummeri; assembly: GCA_963584105.1. Lineage (NCBI taxonomy): Eukaryota > Metazoa > Mollusca > Gastropoda > Provannidae > Alviniconcha > Alviniconcha strummeri. Next base: position 24,357,345 of record OY757541.1, on the reverse strand, counting down.
ACAGTAGTGATGATGTAAAGATCTTTTGTGAATTACATGATGACATTTACTGGTCATAAAAGTGCTGTACTGCTAGCCTTAACTCTGATGGTATTTCATCCATTTGGTAGAACTAGCACAGTAGAAGAGAGAAAAATAAAAGCTTCTTTAAACTTAAAAGTAAAGATTTTGTTTTGTATTAACTACAGCATCACTTGATTTTGTAACAGGTTGGTGAGTTGGATCCATGATATTCACCTTGCTTGCTTGGATCCACCATAGCTCAGATTATCCACCATAGCTCAGATTATGTACCAATGCCATCAGCATGATCAAGTGTCACAGATGGCCTGGTGCAGACTGGCATTGTCTTTGCATTCTCATCTGGATGCAAACACCATGCATGCCAAGTGATTCAACAAACTGACTGAAAATTATAATCAGCATGCATTTTAAAAAGCACCTTTATACTTACAGATAAATATTAAAATTGTCCTTAGTGGTCTCTTCTACCCGCTTGAAAATGAAAACAGACAACATTTTAAGAAGACTGAGGAATGCCTGCTTCGCTGTAACATGATAGCCTGCAGTTGCAAACTAAAAACTATGAATAGCTTTTGTCGTGAGTGTGCACTAAAATGAAGATCACAATGTGAGTTAAGCAGAGTACTTCTTGACTTTGTAGAACTTTGCAATGTACTATACGGTCAAGCAATAACAACAAGGACACATAAACTCTTATACTTTTAATGCATAGTAGTAAATGACATTAGTATAATATCTAAGGTTCTTGCATGGAACTCTGCAGGTTTTAGATTGATTGCAACCACACAAATTAACTGGTATTCAGAGAACATCAGTCAGTAGAACACTAGGCTGATTTATGTCTGTGTATGCAAACGTATAATAATACAACCTAAAGTTGTAATACATGAATGAAATGCAACTGAAAAGACAGCTGAAAGGGGAGATACAGAAAACATTGTGTTTGGCACCACAGAAACTTAAGTGCTGCTGTTTCCTGAACATTTCTTCTGTTTGTTTTTCTTCTTCATCTAAGTTTTTGCAGCCATGGCCTGTACTGAGTTTCCCAGTTAGTACTACTAGTTCTGTTGACTGTTATCATTTATCGGTCTCAGCAGTGTCAGAAGATGTAAACAGTTACTTGGCTCCTTGGCAGTACTTTTTTATTTACTGTAATTTCCATACCTCAGGGCAGTTCTGAACACCACCCAAAATTTGGCTCAAAAGTGAGGAGAAAAAACTCCACAGGTAAGATGCTCCCAAAAAATTATAAGGCACAACATCAGCAGTGTCATAACCGACAAACAAGGCATGATGGACACATACATCAAAGACAAGGGAAAGTGCCATAGTATGGTAAAGTGGAAACCTTCAGTGATTTTGCTGTTTATGAAAGGTTTGAACCAAATGGTACAGTGTGCATATCATTTTCCAAAGATGAAGAGCAGAGCAAACAATAATTGGCTTACCGAATTCTTGGTCATGGCACTTGATAATAAAATTAAGTTTAAAACTGAGGCTGCTGTTAATAAGTGTTACTTTTTTCTCATTCAGCATTCAATATCAACTCACATTTTCTTTTCAGTTTCATAATCTCCCACCTTAGAGTACATGCTGCTGTACATTGACAGTATGCCCATCCAGATACTATTTTGGGGATTGTGTCCTCTGTTGATTGCCTTGAAACTATCACTTATTATTTTACCAAGACTGCAATTACTGTGTCTGTCCCAGTCTGGTGTGGGAACAGGTTTGGGTTCAAAGTAGTCATTCTTTAGAAGAGCATGCATGCCAAATTTAGTTTACATATATCTGTGTAAGGTACTTTCAACAATATGGCACAGGGCAAACAATATCACCTTTTAGTCTGAAAATTACTGTATATGTTTTGATACTTCGTTATTTTTTATCATAATTATTTCTGTTATTAATGCATGTGTTGCAGGAGGCAGGCAGGTCAAAGGGGGTGGAACATCTGATACAAGTTGAAAATCCTAACAGAGCAGGTGGCAAACGTAACAAGAAAGTGTCAGAACTAGGGGATGCACCTACCACAACAACTCTTTCTCGCAGAGAAAGGTAAGGAATGCTTTGTCTACCACTCATGGATCCATGAAAAGGGCCTAGGGAATAATTTCAGCAGAATTTGAGGCAGCTCTGAGCTACATGGTGCTCAGTTAAAGTTGCTGCAACCATAATCCTGATGGTGTTTCATCTGTACTTCTCGAAACTTTGACTCAGTCTACTGGCTAGGACCTGTTTACCATTTTGATTCGTATTTGTTTTTTGTTTATTTGCTTGTTCATTTGTTTTTTTTCATTACTGTTTTTGTTGACATCCCATTTGGATTGTTGATTGGAGTACAATTTTCATTTTTGTTATTCTTTCAGAGAAGAGCTGGAAAAGCAGGAAGCAAGAAGACGGTACCAGCAGATGCATATAGCAGGCAAAACAGATGAAGCACAAGCTGATTTGGCACGTTTGGCAATTATTCGCAAACAGCGTGAGGAAACCGCTCGCAAAAAAGAAGAAGAGCGCAGAGGTGTGTTGTGTTATTGTTTTAAGTTATGTACATAGCAGCTAGACAAGACTTGTGCTCCTATTTTTGATAACTACATAAACAGTGCCTCAGCAATTTATGGTCAACAGTTTACCAATACCACCAACAATTTGTTGCAGATGATCATCAGTAAGAACTTATTCCCATTGATTGGTGGATGTCACTTAATTACATTATTGTTATGATTTTTTAATGTTTATAGTACTGAAGACTTAATAAAGTAGTTGTCTTGCCCTTGGAGGTTACATATTGTTAGATCACACCACACACACACACACACTTGGGCGTGCATGCACTCATGTTCTCAGAAATATTTGCACGCAGATCACATCTTGTATTGATACTGGTAATCTGTTTCTGTTTCGCAGCCAAGGAAGAAGCAAAGCTAGCAGCTGCCAAGAGCAAGGGCAAGTCATGACGCAGCCTGTCAGTTATACCCCTTGCTACATGTCTACAGTGTTGTCTTGGCCCTGGTGCTCTCAGCTGCATTTCGTCATCACTGTTGTTCGGGGTTGCGTCTTGTAACTGTCACAGGGGTGTGCTGAGACAGAGCTAGGTCATGAACTGAAGGTTGGATTTCTCTTGTTTATCTTGTCTGGTTGAAATAGTATGTGCATTCTTCACAAAATTTGTGAAGGATGCTGGCAACTATGTCAGTAAGGAAGTTGACACACCCATTCTCTAAAGCGTAATGCCATTTAAATATTTATGCAAATAAAATTGAGCTGTTGTCTGTACTTTTCAGTATGATTACTTTGGTTTCATTTTTGTTTCAATGAATGTTCACAAGTTGTTTCATTTATTAGTTACAGACTGCAAATTTATGAGGACTTTTCAGGTGATTCTGGGCAGGGTTAAAGTAGATGGTGGCATGCTGCAAAAACATAATTTATGATCTGTTTACAGTGTTACTTCTTACACACTATGGCGCAGACTACCCATTCCAACAATCCTGCACAAGTTACTGCTTGAGTAACTTTGGTTGTGTGTATTTCTACATGCTGTAGTAATACAAACACTCATACAGCAGTGTGGTCCAGGCTATGAGCTGCTGACCCAGAGTCCTGAAAATGTGCAGGCATATATAATGTTGTATATACATGCAGCTGATTGATGCGGCCATGGCTGTGTAAGCTGCACAATGCCTAGGACTTGGAGCACTGGATCTGCCACTCACACTGAACTCTGTCGTAGCCACTTCATGAAATTAATACCAAACACAACAGAACAGCCAGACATGTTAAAACAAGGGCTTTGCTGAAGCTGGGAGGTTTTCTCCTGTCACCTGTGTCTTAGGGACACAAACAGGGGTGTCTTTTTACCTAACCATAGAAGTCACTGGTTGTCAGCATGAAGCTCAAGTTTGTTTGAGGTAAGACTCTTTCATAACTTGTGCAGAATATCATTTGACATGCATTGATTAGTGTTTTTGTTTTGTTTGTTTATAAAACATTTTGGAAAAACAATACTGTAATTGTGAGAAACCAACCCAGACTTTCCTTTCCCTATCTTTTGTTTCATTGCATGTATAAACCTGTTGACAAAATTGCTTGAAAATGTCCAGTTGGTTTTGATATCCAAGAGTGTAATCACTGATCTAGCTGTTTACTGTACTGCAGGCATTAAAGTTCAGTAACAGTGTCAGAACCTTCAAAATCTGGTTCCCCCCAAAACAAAAAAACGCTAAAAAAAATAAAAGTGTCTGTTTGCAAGCAGCTGTTGATATTGTGGACATCATTTTTGACTCACATGAAAAGAAGTGTATGTAATGATTAGTGTTAGGCCACCCAGTCAGCTGCCATTGTGCATGACAGCAACCATAGCAGTGGGGTATTCTTGGACACTAAAAAATGTGATAAACGTCAGACTTGTTATGGTGATACTTTTTAGTGGTACCTGTTAAACTTGCCTTATTTGTACAAGTTTTGAAACTTTCACCATATCTCAAGGCAACAGCAGAATCAACAAGGTAAAATTGAAAGTTGTGTTCTCACCAATTAAACTTTCATCAACTAAGCAAGGGTGAAATTTGTTTCTGTTATGGAGGTGAACACGATCATACCCATGATGGTGTTCATTATTTTGGTAACTTTCATTCTTCTTCAAGGCATGCCGCTTGCTACATGAGAAAAACACATTAAGAATGGCTTTGCCTTTCATGCTATTTAAAACCAGACTATGTGTCTCTTCGGCTTTGTCCCTTGTTAACAGCTTTGATGACCTTGACTTTAATTTTAGTATCACAGCAGTGTCAGAAAGATGAAACTCAAAATTGTGTCTTTATGTTATATATGTTGATGATTACGTTCATCAGTGTTCATCATGTAATGCTTTTAGTGATCTTCTCTATTCTTTTCTGAATAATAATAAATAAGCCTTATTTAGCTTTACTTACCAGTTTATATGACTGTGGTCAAATTTGACAGTCATGTATGCATTGGAAAAGATGAAATGGAATGTTGTGTTTCCTCCGCTTCAGTGGAGTTCAAATTTTGTTTGAATGTTGCTTTCAAATAGTTTTGCATGAACAGCATTGCATACAAATACAAGTAGGCAATGCCATGTGAAATACCTTTAAAGAACAACATTTTGTACTGTATTGTTTTTGTTCTTTGGTCTAAATTGATAGGCAGTGAAGAAACTGTTCTACTTGCATAGATACAGAGATATATATATATATGCCAGTGTACAAGAGTGCTAGAGTGTTCATACAATAAAACAGTTTTGTTATTCACTTCTTTATCCTATATTTTATGTTTGCAATTTTTGTTTAAAGGACCTAAGCATGTGTAAATCTTTAGTGAGTGATTGACCCTGTGCTAAGTCAATATTCCTTTTATGATTGTCACTGAGGGCTCTTGTTTTTGTTATTACTGTTTTCTGTTGTTGAATGTGGGTCAGTGGAGCATGTCTTTTAAGACGACATTCTTCCATTGAGCACAGAGATCAGTGGAATTCACCAATAATATTTATTTTGTTTGCTTTTTATGTGCAGTCAGCCATCCTTGTTTGCCCCTGCCCACCTCCTGGTAGTTTCACTATCTAAAGGCAGTTGCAATTCATTATTTTCTGTGGCACATACACTCTTTTGTTGATTGGTCACAGTATAAAATCATGAGCTTCAGAAGAAGAAAAAAGAAAAGAAAAAAAAATCACAAAACCCATGGTCACAGTATAAGATCAGCTTCACAAGAAGAAAAAAGAATCGGGGCGGGGATAGCTCAGTGGTTAGAGCACCGGACTCGTGATTGAAAGGTCGCGGGTTCGAATCCCTGCTGGAACGGCGGGAGAATTTTCTTCTCCAGGGTCGACTTTCTGTGCTGACTCTTATTTCGGTATCCGTTCCACCCCCGTGTTACCACAGTAGCACGTAAAAAATCCCGGTCATTCTGCCAAAAAGTGCAGGTGGCAGGTAACAGCTAAACACGCATACACCTTACGTATGTGGATTTTATTGCACCGTGCTTCGGCATTGGTCACAACTTGTCCCTAATATGTCAAATGACATCTGAGGACATTAAGCATCAACTCATCATCATCATCAGAAAAAAGAAAAGAAAAACCCACAAAACCCAGCAGTACAAATTATTTTATATAACAACAGAGAATGGGCATTCATCAGTCTCCCACTAAAAATATTACTTTGAGTTAATCAGTTTGAGTAAGCATGCGCTTCTCATTCTCCTGAAATGCTAGAAATATCAGGAAAAAGTGGTGGAACCTGTACTCAGTTGGTCAACATTTCAGTTGTATACATCTCAAGTTTTTACTCAGCTTGCAAAGTGAGTATATAAATAAAGATAAGGGTAAGAAAGTCTCCTTTCCTCCACTACCTCAACAAGAATCTGAAGCTATTCTCACAAATTCCTTGTCTCATGATGCATCACTATCTTCAAAGTGACATCAGGTATATCTGGGTCCATATCTGAGTACCTCGTGTGGCATTACAGTTTGAACGGTGATTACAAACTGCCATGGATGTTTCAACCTTCACAGTACTTTACTTTTGTACTACTACTGCTAGTCTACACCATGCATATGTTGTAGGCACCTGGGGTCCCCCCTCCCACGCCCACCCACCCAGTCTATTTTTATATGGTAGGCATGACTTTTTCCCAAACCATGCCTTGTGGATCTCAGGGTTAGTCCAACCACATCTTAGCAAGTTGAGCCAGCAGTTCATACCCCATGGGTGACTTTCTAACCCTGGAGTAAACTGTCAGTGGAAAGTTTGTGGCAAGCTCAGAAAACTGGCAGGACAGGTTTGCCAGATGAAGGTAGTTTCACTATAAAGCCTTTTTAGTCACCTTTTAAATATCATAAAATAAATGGGTATCTTTGGCCAGGTGGCCTGGACACTTTTTGAATACAGGCTAATAAAAAGTTTGCCCACTGTGTGTTTATCAAGAGAAAAAATTTACTGTGTATTATATACATGATTTTAATACATGTTTGGGGAATATTGAATGCAGTAGTGTTTTCTCCTTTCAATTTTTTTATTTTATTTTTTCTTTCTTTCTCCTTTCTCTAAATTCTTCTGGTCTTCTTAGAATTGTGGAGAAGCAGAATTACACAGCTTTTGAAATTGGCTGTAGTTTCTTTTTATTTTACCAGGGTTCATACAAGAAACTTCCTTCAAAATTTTTAAGCTTAAAGACCATTTTCCCAGATGACATGCAGCCTGAAGCAGGTGCAACAGTGGTTTCAAGTTAAGTAATTTTTCTTTGTGTTGGCATTGGCCTCCCATTTTCTTCTGCAAATCCTGCTTCTGCAAATTATCTTGTTGACTATTATGAAATTCCCAAAGTAAGGTCTTGGTCAAAAATGCCATTTTTTCCCAAACTTTACAGGCCTGAAAAAAGGCTCCTTAGTTTTCCTGAATTTATAAACACCATATGAAGCCTGTTTTCTCAGTTTTGAGGCATTGTTACTGTAAAGTAGTATAGACATGGAAGATGCATCGATATGCAAATAATGTCTTTCTTCACCTTCGGGTGATGGGTCTCAGAAAGTGATGATGATGTCAATAAACTGCTTAAAATGAAACTGATAAATAGTAATTTTGAAAGGCTTGGTTTGGAAATGATCTTTCATGAACAGTACAGAAGCAGCTTGCCATTCACTGATTCCAAAAAAGTTTAGGGTGTTGGGTGTAACTGTATATATACACATTTTGTCTGTCTTGCAAGTACTGTTGACAGCTTCTTAAAAAACAAATTTAAAAAAAGATACAGTTTGAATGTCATCATCTGTGTTCTTGTGATTTTTGTCATTGTAATCAATTAATGTTTTTAAGAATTGTGTGACGCACAACCGGCCAGCTGCATTGAATTCCCTTTACCTGTGGCTGTGGTTCACATGCATGTTAAAAAAAACATCAGGTTGTTCATCACAAATAGTATTCTGCACAAAAAAATAGTGATGCTTTATATGATATTATTGTAGCCCCTAGTAATAGTAACATCAAAAATCACTTTAGTCAACTTGGGATTTGCCACAAGGACAGCTGTTGTCCATTAGGCTGTAGTATGTGATTGTTCACAAATGTCCAGCTGTGTAGAAGCTGAATGTGACTAACAGGAAGAACCCCCCCCCCCCCCAAAAAAAAAAAAAACGACATGCAAACATTCTGTTACTAGCAGTGATCACCTTTTTATGTACAGGAAACGCACACACAGCCTTGCATATTTGCTGAATCCTTCATTCCAACTGGCTTGGTGTGGAAAAAGACTCCACAGTTAATGATAATAATAATGGAAATTTGTAAAGCACCTACACCATGGCTCAAAGCGCTGAACAAACATAATGCATATCAGGATGAAAATCTGCAATTTAACAAAAGCTAACATACTGTACATATCAACAAGGGATCAAGCATAATTCTGTGCAAGATGTACACACACACACATTGTACAGACTGATAGGGATGAAGGACAATGTTGCTTAACTGAAATGTTCTGAGAAGAGAAATGTCTTGAGCTGGCCCTCTTGCAACATTCTTATGCATACTGCTTTCTGCAAAGTGTCAATATCACAAGCCCATGGCTGACAAGTGCAAAGCATGGCCTTCCTGACCCATCAGGAAGATCATGTAAAAATAATGGGAACCTTCTCCCATCTAAGCAACAACTTGGTATATGTCATTGCATGTCAGCCCTGTGGGATGATATGCATAACTGAGATGGCATGTCTCCTAGTGCTTAATTTTTCGTTCACCACCATCACAGCAAGCAGAACTGCTGGCCAAGCCATTATTGAAATACAAGTTTATTTATATGAATGCTTGCTGAGCACGACATCTCAAGATGAGCCTTGAAATGCTTTACAATTGCAACTTTATCATGCAGCACCATTCTCTGATTCTAAACGGAAGTGGTTACACTGCTCTCTGGTCATATAATAATGTGACTGAATGGGTGACTGCAGCCTTTTCACACAGCACCTTTTAATATCCCCTGAAGTAATGTACTTCCAGCTTTGTTTGGTTGTTACATGGCTAGTGCCACACAAAACTGCTGCTGTCTCAGCACTTTCTGTGTACACCATACACCAGTTTGCTGTATCACTATTCCAAGCTACATATATAGGGTGCATGTGTGTTTAACTGTCACCTGCACTTTTGGCAGGGTGAGTGGGACGTTTTATGTGCTACTGCAATAACAGTAATGAAGTAATAATAGATTATTTATGTCAGAGCCTGGAGCCTCTTCACATATGCACATTTCAACACGTACACACACACACACACACACACACACACACACTGCAAATACACGCATTACTATACTGGTGATGGGTTTGGAGACAGAAGAAATAAATAAACAAATCAGTATGCATTTTTCAGTTTTGACTTGAAAGATGAAGATGAATGCCTGACAGAGATAGGAAGATTGTTCCAGATCACAGGTCTGATGTATTAAAAGTATCTTACCCACAGTGTTCTGCCCATCCTTGGGAACATGGAAGATCTCAGTATTCAAGGTTGAGCAAGTTGAGTGGAGGTGAAGCAACTCACAGAAGCTGTACCAGACGCAACACGGAAGCAGGTGAGAGTGGAGATCAAAGGGTAAAGGAGTGATATGGACAGATTTAGGAGCTGAGCAGTTGATCGTTCATTGAAATTTTCAAGGAGAGCATTACAATAATCAAACCTAGAGAGAAAACAAGAGTTTTGCTGGCTTCAAAAGAAAGATATTGTTGTGTTGGACCAATCCATCTGATCTCCAGGTAAGCAAGTTTGTTCACCTGATCCTTCAGTGCAAGCTGTCTGTCAAAAATGACAAGAAGGTTACGAGCTGCACTGGAAAATGGGTTGTTGCTATGACTCACATGTAGTGAAGAAGGAAGATCAATTCCAGATGCAGAACCTGTCGGAAGAATCTCTGTTTTGTCATTTAGGTGAAGTTTATTTTGATCTACCCAGACCCTCACATCTGAAATGCAGGATTTTTGAGTAGAAGCACAGGCAGTCCCACATCTTTCAGAGTCTGGGTTCTACGTTTCCTGTGGGAATGAACATGAAGGTATATAATTTATACATTCATTTTGCCAGCTCTGCTCTGTATACCCATGAGAGAGATAGAGAATGTGTGTGTACAGCCATGTTCGACTATGCAAACACATTTACCATCCTCGTACCATCCTCGATAGCCCTACATTCTTTTTTTTAACAAGGGCAATAGGGAAGGGACTAACTCTAAAAGTTTGATGTTTGTGTATGTATGTTTTGTTTTATATGTGTGTAGGGATTGATCTTGTGGATTTACCCATCAAAAAGACAGGGTTTATGAGAAGAGTTGTGAAATATGAATGTGCATAAGACAGAGTTTTGATCATCCACAGGTGACACTGTGACAGGACATTAAAATCTAGTTACTTTTAAAGGAACCAGGTATATATGTGCATCATTTCAGTATCTTTAAAATTTGATCTATCCATTTTATATGTATATTTTTATTTTATTTTTCATCTCCAGATAGACATCTCCCATTGTAAATGAGCTGTATTCAGCTTGACTTCCTTATTCTCAGTCATAGTGGCAAGTTTCATACCTAAAAAAGATAATTATGTTGACGTTCACTTGAACCATGCATATTTTATTGGCAAGTGCACTTTTTCAATTTGTTTCTGTTTATTGGCAAGTGCACTTTCTCTGTTTCTGTTCTGGTATTCTCATTAGTAGTTCCTTTTTCTCCAAGAAACTACTTCTAAAATTTCATACTAGATCATCACACCTAGATATTGTTTGAAAAGATCAAATTTTTTATAGTTTTTTTTTTTTTTAGCTTACGCAATTTCAAAACTCAAAACGCAGTTACATATATATTTTATCTTACCTCCAGAAAAAAAGAAGAAAGAAAGAAAAAATTGTGTGCATGTCCTTCTTCTTTATATAAATAAGCTTACTTATTGTTGTATTGTAAATATGTTATTTGTTTTGTGTGTGTGGGTGGGTGGGTGTAACTCCTTGCATGTTCCATACTCTTATTAGTCTTAATCAGTTTGAAAAAGTTGTGTTTGCTAGATAAGGTCTTATATGACTGATTTCGGGTATTGCGCAGTTCAGTTCAAATCAACATTTTCTAGTTATCCCACAAGGGACAATTCCAGCCATTATGACATGTTTGTTTTTTCATGTTCACAGCACTTGTAATGATCACTAGTATGAATTCAAGGGGCACAGTTGATAAACACCTTCACTTGCTCAAAACATACATATGTGGATTGGCGGAAGGAAGAGGAAACTTTCAACAAAAGTATGTAAACATTGCATGGTAGTAACTTTAAGTGAGTTTCACATGTTAATGCCAGTTCTTATGACCTTGATCCATTTTCAGGGTCATAGCATAAGCTTGTTTCATTGCTGGTGGTGGTGGTGGTTGTTTTCATTCTCAATGTTAATAAACATGAGGATGCTGTGCATGAAGGCTTTTGGTGCAGCACAAATTATGGAAAAGGGGCATTGCCCCTGGTTTGTATTTTGTAAGGTCAACACGTACTGGGACATGGCAGCTAGTCAGTTCTGTTCAGCTAAACTGATCCCTGAGTCACATACAGGTATGCATGAGCACACAACACATTCAAATACACAGCAGCTCAGATCCGAAGATCACAACACAGTTTGGACTGGTTAATTTTGTTTTAATACTTTTACCTTCAGTGTATTAAAATGGTACCATATGATAAGGTTCATGGAATGCCAGCTGGATGTTCAACAGCACACAGTCCCAGTGACAGTGACAAAATAATCAACCATAGGATTGTTGTCACTCTACAAAAGAAGAAAAACTGTGTTAAACAACACATGACCAAAGAACCTAAATTGCATGATTTAAATTGAGCATGATTAGAATGACTCACTGCTTACCCGTCACATTTAGAACAAATGAACACTGGGCAACATTTAAGGCAGAAAATGGTTGTCAAGACCAAAATAAAACAATACATCATTCTCTTGCCATTTGCTGCCTCCGAACACTCAGTTACACCTTTAAATATATAAGCCAGGCTTTGTTAAACTCTGCATCTTAACTTGGCCTATGTTCACAGCTCACCTTGTATGTATTCTTTATAAATGTCTGTATACCATACACCCATCTCTTTACCAACATTTTTTTTTTTAAATTAAACATAACTGATGGTGTTTACTCCATCTTCTCTCTCTCTCTCTCTCTCTCTCTCTCTCTCTCTCTCTCTCTCTCTCTCTCTCTCTCTCTCTCTCTCTCTCATAAAGATAACAAGGGACCATGCAACCAGTAAATAATGTAAAAATTAAAATTTTAAAAAGGTGAACATTAAATGTTTTTTACAGGAAGGAATAGTGGAAAGTGCTGAAAAAACAAGTTATGCACTTGTGGTCATCATTGCAAAAAGCTTGTTAATGTTTGTTTTAAATGTACATGTGCAGTAAATCTATTTTTTGTAAAGGCACATGTTTCTTAAAGGACGATATTCTTGAAGTACTACTTTTAAGGAACATGTCATGATACTGATGAACACAAACATTTACCCCACTATTTATGTCACAAATTGCAGTAACTGTAAGTTATAAAGACATGGGCAACATCTGTAACTAGAAACACAGCAAGGCACATAATCACTTTAGGAAAAAACTACAACAAAATGAGCCTTTTCAACAGAACTGCATCCTAATATAATTAAAATGGCAAATAGTGTTTACAAGCAGAATCTTTGGTTCCAGATTGGAGACAAAGCAACAGAGAGGGCTCCATCACCAAAGCAAAACTTCTGACAATTACACTTTTAGCATGCATGGTGTCTTTTGCAGCTCAGAAACACATTCACACTGACACAGGCTATACTAAAGTGAGTCAGATGCACCATGTGTATAGACATGCCTACTGTGCAACAGAATTACAGCATGTGTGGGTTTAGAAGCCACATAGCTTCATCTTGAGATTAAATGGTCTACAAGTACAAATTATATTGCCATGCATCCATACCCTAGGGTCCCATTATGACAGTTCTAGCAGTTATGGCAATGAAACGTCATTGTTTTTTAAACTCTAAATATATACATGTGTAAAAAACAAGTGTTATTACAAATAACCTCATTTTATGGAAAATTTGTCAAAATCTATGACTCTTTGGGAAGGTTTAGCCCATTAAGATGCAGTTACATGCAAGTTTTCATTGACTGATAACAAAGTGCATTACAGTACAACTGTTGTTCAGCATGAATGTTTAATTTCAATCCTTACAGCAGTTACCTATCAGTGCATCCACCTAACTAACCTTTCAAATCAGTTGAGAGTGCCACCGGGCCCGGAACTCCTGGCAGCCAGCTGCTGCTACTTCACATTCATTTGTATTCAACAGCAATGCTACTATTTACAGTATGATCAAGAAATATTTTCATCTGTCCCTTATTAGACAACTAAGAATTAAAAACTTCCTGGAATGCACATTGACATGTAAAACTACTACACCAACAGAGAAAATAAGCAAAGTAGCTAAGCAGCTTGCATAACAAGAACACCAAGTAGATCTTCCAGTGTCAATCACAAGATTGCTGAGTGTATATATATATATGTATCCCAGTACCAATCATAACAGCACTGAGCAGATAGCAGTGTCTGTCTTCTGTAGTTATTTCCCAACTCTCCATTATGACTTGCAGTCACAGGCATACAACTTTTGCAACAGAGTACAGTGCATAAACTTTCACAATACATACAGCTGTTGATAAGTTGGCCTTGTGTTACACTCACAGGTACTGAAATCGGGGAAGCCGTCCAAATGCTTCACTACCTGTTAAAACCAGTAAAAGGAAGTTACAAATCAACAATCTATGATTACAAAGGATAATACAAAGGAAAACGGAAAGAAAGTCATTCACAACAAACAGTGCATCAATTTTCACTACACATGAGACTACCAGAAGATCTGACATTAATGTCCATGGAACGGGGTCAGAGGATGGGAAGCAGAACAGGAAGTAAAAATGTACATCATATGACTATGTTAGAATCAAGAAGTGAGGACTACCAAAACACATGACAGAAACCCAAGGACCACATGAGTATGATGTGAAATGAAACACATAACAGGAAGCTAAGAACTGCCTAAAAGTATGATGTAAAATGAAGTGTGCAAAACAACCGGACAACTGCCTAAAAGTATGATGTGGAATAAAATGCACAACAAAATCACGAGGACCGACTTTTTTAAAGCATGATGTGAGATTTAAATGTGCAAGAGGACAACTAAAGTATGTTTGGGAATGAAACACAACACAAATGAGAGAAATACCCAAAGGTATAACTTGGAATGAAACATACAACAGAAGCTTAACTGATGACTACCAAAGTATAATTTTGAGTGAAACACAGGAATGTCACAACAGCTCCCATAAATGTGTATAAAATTGCTGCTCCCAATGAAAGGCTTTTTAACAAGCACACAAAGGTCTTAAAATGGGTTGGTTTGGCAAGGGGTTCATCTGCACTGAACTAAAAAGGGAAAGGTTTAAAAAATATGGTCTTAAAGAGAAGCAGTTCCCCATTAGATGCTATTTTGTGTAGGGTTCCACTGTATTTACTGGTTAGAAAGGAATTTATACATAATGACAATGTAGCTGACTGTGGCTATTATGGGAGATGAAATAATAAAATAATGGAAATTTGTAAAGCACCTACCCTGTGGCTCAAAGCGCTAAACAGGCACACACATATGTACAATGAGATGGAAAATGCTATCCCCCACCACAAAAAATGGTATCGAAAAGGTATCACACATAACTATGCAAAATATGCACACACACACACAAACTGTACAGACTGATAGGAGTGAAGGACAATGTGGCTTAACTGAAATATTCTGAGAAGAGAAATGTCTTGAGTTGGCTTTTGAAGGAAGAAAGAGTAGCCTGATGCCTTGGGGGATATTGTTCCAGATGTGGGGGCCAAAGTGTGAGAAAGTGCGAAAGCCACAGGTTTTGCGGTTGAAGCGTTGGATTTTGAGCATGCGTGTGTCTGACGAAGAGTGGAGAGAGCAGGAAGGACTGTAAAAGTGTAGCAGCTCAGAAAGATCAGAGGGAGTGGAACCTGTGATTGCATTGTAACGCATGCAAGCAGTTTTGTATTTTATTCGTTCTGAAACTGGGAGCCAGTGGAGTTGCTGAAGGAGACGTGTGCAGTTTTGATGGCGTGAAGCTCTGAGAATGAGGCATGCAGCAGTATTTTGGACCTTCTGCATCAGTTGAATTGGAACAAAAAATGCTCAGCTCCTTACCCAAAAGCTGTTCATGAGGTGAAATTGGTCCCCCTGGCTTACTGAGCTTCACCTCAGCCGTGTTCATCCATGGCTGCGGTTTCCATGACAGCCACTTGAAAATAAATGTAAATCCTTTGTTAGCTTTAGAATACATGGGGTTATTTCTTTTTTCATTTGTCATTCAAAATATTCTCTTTGTGCAGAACTGACTTTACACTCAATTGGATTTTCACTAAATTGCTGTTTCTGTTTGAAGTATATGTCTGTGAAAACTGACGGTGAAGGTCTGATGTCTTTTCCTTTGTAAACAAGAAAGAAAAAGATCTAGTAACTGTTGTCCCTCTTTACTAAAACTTCTCCCATTCATTTCTGTGCACAAAATATTTTTGACATTTCCAAGCAGAAAAGGCTGGATTACAGTAATATTCAGAATTCTTTTCATATTGTTTATTCTGCATCACCAAGTCATAAACAGACAACTTTTCTTTATTTCATGCAGAAAAAAACTTTCTTAACTTTTTTAATTTTTAATTCAGCACCTAATATCAGTCTCTCTGAGCTGTTCTGAGACATGGCTTGAAACTCTGATATGGTTTAAGACGGAGCATGGTCAAACCTTATATTTTACTGTTTTTTGTTTAATAGGATTTAATCTACTAGGCAATGAATGAATTATTTTAGGACAATGTCTTGGTGAAGTTTGTTCTTGCCTCACAAGGCAGTTTCACAGTGTGAGGGGCAGCAGGCATACAAGTCCTTTCACCAAACTCCAAACCACAGGCATCTGACAATCACTTCTCTTCAATCTGTTTTGCTTCCATTCTCTCTCTCTCTTCCTTTCTTTCTTATATATATATAATGCTTTATTTCCTTGGTGGCAAATTCAGATTGCCTTGTCTAAGAAAGGGTACAGCAGCACTCCCCAGTTGCCATTAGTTTAACAATATCACAATAACTTTGAATCTGCTCTGAAACAACAGCTGTAATATACACATACAACTGGATGTCAAATGCCTGCATTTCCAGTAGAAAATGTCATCCAACACAGACTAATGTCAACACAGTGAGGTTCATTTCATATTTAATGAATTCATTCTTTGACTGGAGATTACACAGACCTGTGCTATTACAATGGCAGCAAGAGCACCATAAACAGCAATGTCTTTTTTAAATTCTGTTACATCAAAATATGAAGCAAATATTTTCCATGCAGTGATTCCCCCATAGCTGAGACCCAGAGATCTTGTCCCTCACTACTATACATCTAAAACAAAGCAATTACTGGGACTCGGCTTACTCCCAGTGTCTCAGTCCCCAAGTAAAACAACATCTGTTGTTATGACTGCTTTCCTGGTCACCATCAAGTATGTGTAAAATGCTGTAGTAAAGTACAAAAATCAAGGATGATTAAAATGCCCATTTGATCTTAAAACTAAAATCAAAACAGAAAGCAACACAAACAAGATACCTTGTGGTAATATATACAATACTGTAAAAAAAATCAAAAAAATCACTCTTTACTGAAGAAAAGAATGCATACACCATCATGAAAAAAGACTGCTTACCTGAGCGTTTTTTTCAGGCAGTACTCCCATGATTGGGCAGGTGACCGTCTGCACGGTGCTGTCTCCCAAACGCAGACCTACTTCTAGGCTGTAGTCACACTAAACATCGAATTAAAAAAAATCTTTAGAACATGAAATATACTGGGGTTTTGTTGTTGATAAAACCATTCAGTTGAATTGACATTTGCATAGTTTATTATTTTTTAGATGCCTTTGCTGTAGTTCCTTGCTAGCTCAACTGAAAATTGCAGTTTTCTCATTTTGCAGCAGTAATCTTGGCCAGACAGACCCCTTGCCTGCAGGACTTGGTGATTGAAACGAAGTGCATGGAAAATTTCAAATGAAGAATTTTGCAAGTAATCAGATCACCATTACTGAGCTGAACAACAGTCTTCAAGGCAGACCTGTGTTTAAAATAAAGGACTAACTGGACCATGGCTTTTTGACATATCACTTGCAACAGACAAACAAAAATAAGAAGGCTGTTGTATTTCAACTGTGTCATTATAACTCTGGCGTTGGAGTAGTGTTCAATGTGTTATCTTTAAGCCACCCCAGCGTTCACTTAACATGTAGGGGAAAACTTTTTCAAACCTGTTCTTCACTCAGCTCTTACTGATAAACTAAAATCAGAAATGAATGGATATGCATTTCCCTTCATCTGCAAACAGACTCTGCCTATGGCATCTGCAAGTATCACAATCCAGAAAATAAATGCTTAAAGGGTCTCTGGTGATGTACCTTTATTTGATAATTTTGGTGGTGGTGGTGGTGTACTTATGCAGTGATGGTTGTATGTATGTGTGCTGATTTAGTGTGAACAATTGTTGAGTGCAGATAACGGAAGTGTGTAGATCAATGTGATGTGAGAGACTGTTTGAATGCAAGCAGCTGACTAAATGAAGACACTGTGATTATTGTTATAATTCATAACACAGTCACATAACTGCAATGTATGCAGGTAGGTGAAAAAGTTGGTCAGTGAAATATATATATATCTTCTTTTTTTCTGCTTTTGTTACCTTCTGACTAACTGTTTTTTCCATGATCACCAAAATCTTTACTGCATTATGGTCATATCATATAAGATAGTTATTTACTATAATTATATTTACCACCCAGTCAATCACGTATGCTACATATGAAAAAATACACAACTTCAAAAACAAAAGAGAAAACAAATAAGTCTAACAAATTAACAAAGTTCTAGCATAAAAATTAACTCAACCAAGCACAGTTACAACCTATTAAAAATATGACTCCATCCTTGATTTTTCCACATCCCAAATAAAACTAGGATTTGCTGTTGATAATATGCATCAGTTCATGCTTGAAGAGGGTGTGGGAAAACATACTGAACAAACTAAGATCGCAGAATTAGGCATTGTTCCTGGAAGCATGCAAAGTAATACTCTGACCTACTCTGGGCTGGCATAACAGAATAATTATGATAGCTCTATATTATTTTCAGAAGGGATCTTAAACTTTTGTCACATGAAGCGGGTGCATGAAAGGAAATAACATATGAAAACTGAATTTCAAATAATATTTGGAACAACCTGAACATGTTTTCCTTGAACACTCGGCAACACATTCTTGCCAGCTGTCGTCTTCAGCGGGATCATTATGTTGTCCAAACCACAGCCACTGAACACATACATTAACAAACCTTTATATTTATATAAATATGCAATAACACTTTTTATCATTTAAAAGAGAGAGAGAGAGAATGGTGAAAGCTTAAAAAAGCAATCCAAGAATATGATGCAGAAGATACACAACTTAGAATTGAAACTGCTTGCAAACACTAATAATTAATATCCAGCATAAAAAAGATGCAAAAAAATTATGAGACCATTGTAAAATGATCGGTATTCAATATTTACCAGCTGAGCCAAAGAAATAGCTTTGACTGCTAAACTCACAGGCTTCAGGGTTTTGTACTGTATACTTCTTTTTTTATTATTTAAACATGATGCAAGTCCATATCATTATGACCTATCATGTTCTCCTATCTCACAAACTTCTGATAATTTTTACTTTAAACACACCTTGAATATTTACCTGGCTAGTGTGACTGAACTGCACATATGTTGAGACAAATCCCCGATCATTTCTCGGACTACAGTACGACCACCTTCCACTTCCACTGTTTGGTGTTGGACAGACTGTGAAGCTGACCCCTCTTCCGCATGATCACCAGATGCATCTAGACTGGGCCGTGACATGAGGGGCAAGGTCAGGGTCAGGGTCCTGATCAACTGAAGACCAAACACACATTCTCAAGACTGAGTCACAGCTAGAAGCTCAGGATTGGGTGAATCAGTGTCAAGGTCAGATGCTCAGCTGACTCTGCCTGTCAGCATCAACACTCTGGGCCAGAGCCAGGTCATGGTCAAAGCAAGGTTCTGATCAAACTAACTCCTCCTGCAAGTACACAACCGTAAACACAAACAGCTTAAAGGCAACAGGTACAGCAAACACTGCATTTCTGGCAAATGAGTGCAACAGATCTGCAATCTGCAAAAATGGCTTCAGTCAATTTTTACAACTTTTCAAATTTGAAAAACTTAAACATTTCTCAGTTCCTCAATGCCAATTATCAATTAAACAAAATGTACTCAATTCTTTCATCATTCATGTAAAATATCTAGGAATACATCAGAAGTAATGGCCAGGTTTGGTTTAAAAAAAAAACATCCTACAGAAATTGTCAAGAATGCCAGGTTATCCACTTCCCCTACAGTTATTCTGTTTCCATCCTCTAAAGCTGGTCACAGTTGCCAACATACACCATTTTGTCAGACTTACACCACACCTTACAGTAGGATCTTTGAATTATCAGCAAGACTGACTCATGAGACAAGCTATTTTTTTACATCCAAGATATACGCCAGGTGCTTTCCAAAAGAAGTATGCCAATTTTGAAGTGGATGCTTTGACATATTTCTGGGCATCAAATGTAAAAATGGATGTTGCTAATAGATCCGTAATGTTCGTTTCATGGTGAAACAATGTAAATTTCAGAATTTAAAAAAAATCAGTTAATTTTTTTTTTTGCACATCACCATAGATCAAAAATAGAAAGTGGCCAAACAAATGTTCCTTGTATCTGAACTGTCAATATATGTTTTCCCCATTGCTATGTGTTAGAAGCTACTATTATAAATGGCCGCAATAAGGAACAACAAAACAACTCCATTTAAAATTGTCATATTATGGCTTTCACAAACTTGTGTGCAGACTAACACAGCCTGTAATGACTGGCAGCCATTCACTGTATCAGGAAAGTATGGACATTGTACTAAATAACCCAGGATGTTTTTCGAATGCTGAGACATGGAACCCGAATGGCATATTTTATGTCCTGCAATTAATTTTTATAACAACTGTAATTAACATACTCACAACACAAGGGCTAAAAAGTGCTTAATCATGGAACTGTCATTTCTTTTAGTACTTGCACAACCAATATTTGATCAAACAAACCTTGATACTGAAAGCACAGGCATGAGACTTCAGTTGGTTCGTGAACACCATCCGGAGACGAGCACTTTCTCCTGATCTCACAAAGTTGGCAAGGGGTCTGTTTGCAAAACAAGGACTGGTTAGCGCAAACTATCGCACCACTGTTATCATATGTGCAGTGGCAAAAGAAAGTCTCCACAGCAATCAAACTTTGAATAAATCAAAACATGGTAGTGCATTATAGCTACTAATCACATTTGATTTTGATACAAAGTTCATCACATTTTTACAGAGAGAGAGAGATTTAGACTTCATTTGAATCTCAGCTGTATTCATTTGTGCTTGTCTGATGTCACTGTTGAAAGAGTCTGAATAAAATAAAGATATCAATACAATGGTACTGATTAATAAATGACAACAGTGGTGATGGGCAGAGCATTTTTTCTTTTCTTCACTTAGGAGTGTGTGTAACCACCTGGACAGTAAAGGTTCAAAATCCTTCTGGTCTCTCTTGTTGGAACATTCACCTCTATAAGCCTGATAGTTTCAGCCATATCTTCCAGCAGTAAGATGGGACATGCTTCAGATTGAAATGATGCAAATCTAGGGAATTCAAATCTTATTTAATTATGTGACCAAATGTTATTATTTCATATAAAAGGGGGGGGGGGGGGGTAAAAAAAGAAGTAAGAAACAAACAAAAAACCTGAACCTACTTGACAGTTACGTGCACCTGCCGCCTGAGGAAACCAGGGGAGGCAATTTGGATCTCATGGGCCAGTGTCAGGTGATTGTCTCTCAGAGCTTCTGGTGTTGTAGCTGTGATGACCACATCTTGTTCTGCCTGCAAAATTAATTAGGCCATGTGCCTGTGTGGTGTCTGTCTCTTAGACTCAAGAGTTTCTGGCATTGCTGCTATAACCACCACGTCTCACTTCTTTTTCATAATTTTCCTCACAACATAGATTGCGTTGCGGGATGCCAATTTCCAAAATTACTTCAATCAGAAAACCAAACGAGTCAAAAACAAAAAGTTGAAACAATTGAAAAGGTCTGTCATGTACTGTTCTGTTGTGTGTGTATGTGTGTGTGGTGTGTTCTTTTTCTCTCTCTTTAAAAAAAAAAAATTATTATCATTTTATTTCACTGCATGGTAAAAAGTTAGTTTGTAAAATGGAACGTTTTTCTGAATGGCTTTTTTTTTTTTTTTTTTTTTAAATCATCAATACGTGTACACGCTGGCATAATGACAAACTTTTTTTTTTAAACAAAAAACGTTTACATTCGGTTATGATAGCTATATAATCATTATAATGGGTGGACGTTGATGCGTGGAAAAACAAACCAGGTAGAGAGTTTCTGACGGGAGATCGGTAACTGATGTCGCTTAGTTTTTATCCGCATTGATTTGTCTGCATTAAAAATAAATAAATAGATATATTATAATATAAAACAACAATGCTGGAATGAAAAAGAGAACCCTAAAGACAAAATATCCTGTCTTCCTCTCACTAATTTTTCAAACCATGAGATAAATCTGGTATATCTACCGAACAAGAGCTGAACAGGAGTCAATGCTGCGTAAGCTACTATTAAACAAAAACAAACAAAAAAAGCTCAGAATAACTTGATCTGAAGATATTATATAGCAGATACCTTCAAAATTGAACGGGCATTGTGGTAGGTATGATCTAAGAGTAAAATGCACTTTAAAATCGAAACAATCTCAGCCCTTCCCACCAACATTAGCTCCACAAAGTTACGGTTACGCGCTGACCCGGAAGAGTGGAGTGCCTGCCCGCCATCCACCCGCCCGTTGCGCCACTCCGTTTACTGGCTTATCATGACACGGCTCGCTCACTTGGCTATCCCCTTGCTGTATTATCTCTGCATACACCAACCAAAACAGGACCAGTCCTATTGTTTTTGCACACGTTGCCTGTGCCCACATTACAGCCAAACAGTGTTGTGTTGTGTGGATTTGAGCTCGCACACATGACAATTCCACAAACTGTTGTCACTTTCTTATTGTGTGCTGTGTGGCCTGTGGCATGTCGCTCATGTGTGTAATGGCCCTTGGAGCTTCTGGCATTGCTACTGTAACCACCATGTCTGCTTCTGCCTAAATAAAATATATGCCATTGTTAGTCCCTTTTTTCATCATTCTTGCCAAGACCATGTGTGCATGTGAGCATATTTCCAATTACATATATGGAAACAAGCAGAAAACTACAGGTCACAAGCCTTTTATAAACAGGAAATCAATGTGAATTGTTTCAGTGCTACTGAACGACAATTAAGTGACATATTTCCCATGAATCCCTGTATGAATATCTAAAAACCATGTGACAATCACATGTATCACCATAATGTGAATGGACATTCAATCACAGTCAGTATGATCAACTGTGCATCTACACCATTAACACAAACACTGTCTTTTTTTTCACTGATATTGTCACTAAAATAAGGAATTTCCACACTCACATACACATACATACCCACAACAAAAACAAATATTTTAAAACACATTTCATTTCTTTCTACTATTGCCAAATGCAGACAATAGTTTTCAAATGACCAAATGGACTCTCAGAAATGGAATGATGATAAAGAAAGCTGGGTGGCAATCTAAGTTCATGAAGTAGGCAGGCATTTTGGATTTATAAGATCTGTTGATAGAGTGGGGGAGGGGGTGGGGGGAACAACTTGGGCTTAGAGTACTAATGCTGAATGCATACTGTGTTGTTTATCTCAGTGCCAATACTGGGGAGACTGAAAATGTGGAACTGCCTCCATTTTGTGCTGCTTGTGACTACAACATCTAATCATTATCTAATGTTCTGTTCCTTACCACCATTGCGTCAGCTCCCATGATGTTGGTCCACATTCTATAAGTAACACAAGCAGACCATGCTTTTATGGGGTCACTGCTGCTGGCATGGAAAGTGCCTGTTATTTAAAAAAAAAAAAGTAAATTGTATGAACACATAAGCATCCTATGATATATGTGTTCATCTGTGCATGTTTGCTTGCTCATTAAATCATTTTCTATTTCAGCATAATACCATGTCTTTTCTTATCTATCTGTATCATTCTCATAACACATTTCTTTATGCATGTGCACACACATGCCCACATGTGTGTGGGGGTGGGGGGTGGGGGGTCATGTGTGTGCCTGTGTATACTGTGTTAAAGGATTTACAGGGTACTTAAACAGTTCCATACACATTTGTTTGCATGCACTTTCATTGTATGCATTAATGCAGCTTGGTTTGTTATACTTTTAGCATCAGCCAACAAATAATGTGCTTTAAACAAAAGCAGTGGACAACAACATGGGTATCAGGCTTTTTCTGTGTCAGTCTAAGAGTTAGTAATAGCATGCCTGTAGGCTTTGTTTCACCTGGTATAACATATGGTATCTGAAGTCTGAATGGAAAACAGTAACTCCCCAAAGCAAATGGCTCTGAAATGCAGAGAAAATGGAACAAACTCATAAAAGTGTCAAGTACTTCATAGTCGTATCTGAGAAGAAAAACATACTGAGTTTAATCCATTTGTGAAACAACAAAAACACATATATATCTAATGTGTTCATACAGCTTAAGTAACACATGCAAAACTAAAAAAATTAAAGCAGACCCCCCACCCCCTTTAGTAAACAGAGTGATGTTTTTTAAATATTATATGAACACTTGTCGAGCACCTCATCTTGAAATGAGCCCTAAGTGAAGGCAGCTACAGCACTATTCTCTGCTTCTGAGCAGACCCATTGCACTTGAGTTGTGTGTAACTCTGAATGACTGACAGTAGCTGAGTGACTGTAGCTTTACACAATGCATTTTGAACATGGCTGGTGCCACGTCTCAGCCATCAGCATAAGTTATATGTCCACCATACAACCTAGCACCAGTTTGCAGTGTCACTTCATTCAAAGCCACATAGGTAGGGCACACGTGTGTTTAGCTGTAACTTGCCACCTGCACTTTTGGCAGAATGACCAGGATATTTTACATGCTACTGTGGTAACATACATTTAAATGATACAGACATCACAAATTTTATGCAAGTAATTTGACAGCAGGGCAAGATCAACACCATCTTCATTTCAGTCTCTGTTGTAAATGTCCCAGGAAATGTCAGCATTACATTGTTTTCCCATTACGAACTAGATGGTGAAATGCAAGTAATAAATAAAAACTCAATCCAAAATTATTATTTTTTTAAACTAGTCTTCTGTAAACTCGTAAGTTAAAGCAGCAGCTCACCTTTTTGTATAAAGAGGTCTGCATTGCAATAGTCCACATAATCATGTGATGCTTGCAAGGTTGTCCCAGTTCCATTAACATCACAGTTACAGCAAACTGAAGACAAAGCAGAAAACAGGATACAGAGCTGCACAGTCTGTTCCTCACACACACACACACACACACACACACACACACACACACACACACACACACACACACACACTGTCTTAAAATTAATCTAGAATTCTATGTTCATTCTGGGTGTTTGATAAAATTATAGAATTTATACTGCTTCTTTCTACTCCTTGATGCATCAGTGGAAAGGCACAACCCAGTCAACAATAAACCCAATGCTTTGATTTTTTTTTTTTTTTAAGTTTACAGATACTACAGAATTATTTCACAGTTGCTGTCAACATCAACCAATAATCAGTTTAAGTTCTGTTCAGAATATTTTTGTCTGGCTTAGTATGGCTTTGTCAATTCATTAAACTGTAATTTGGGGATGGATTAAAAAAAAATCTTTTATTATGTCTATCTATATATCTATATAAACATGGGGGGGGGGGGGGGGGATGATGCCCCATTATCTGTGCTGACATCAGAGGAACTGTTCCCACAGCACTTGTCCAAGCATCCCTACTTCCAGCCACACCCAGGGCTCATTCCACATTGCAACCCCATCCCCAGAGGTCCACAAGAGGAGATGTCAGATTGCTGGTGGGCTGTCTGACCTGAAGGAGACACTGATTCACCATATGCAGGACACCATCTGCTATGCCACCTACTGACAACAATGTTAGCTAAGTCATGGAGTCAGACCAAGTGAGCATCCCCTCCAGAGAGCAGATCACTATTATGTCCCACCACCAATCTTCCTATGTGGACTCTGTTGTTCCAGGCTTTGCTCAGAACTGCCTCATGCAAGGATGGAGGAATGAACACCAAGACTGAAGCCACCATGTTAGCATGGCATCTGTGGCATCTGCAGTGTTGGTCTAGTAATTAGAGCAACACTCTCAGAGATGCATCTGTGAAGTTAATGAAGCTTGGCTGTGTGATCCCAGCCTTCCCCATGGGCCCATAGCACTCCCAGCTCTGGGCTGGAGCTGGTCAGGGCCGAAAAATCCCACATGACTGATGGGATTTGAACCCAAGACCTTCCAACCCACAGTCTGAAGCACTGATGCTGGTTAGCATTTTGTTAATTACACTCACACACCTGTTTCCCTTTCTGAAGCACTGATACCAGTTAGCATTTTGTTAATTACATTCACACACCTGTTTCCCTTCCACTGAAAGACAGTTGCACACCATGGGCCTCTGTTGGTGTACAGATATTCAGGTACACTGCCCTGCAAAGGGAAATTTATGCAGGTGAACAAATATTCACAGCATCTCTCTCTCTCTCACGTGTGTGTGTGTGTGTGTGTGTGTGTGTGTGTGTGTGTGTGTGTGTGTGTGTGTGTGTATGTGCATGTACATCTGCATATGTGCGGTGTGTGTGGGGGTGGGGTGGGGGGATGTGTGTGCATGCATGTATGTGTGATGTGTGTGTGTGTGTGTGTGTGTGTGTGTGTGTGTGTGTGTGTGTGTGTGTTGTATGCTGGCTTGAATCACCAAATGTCTTAATTTCTGCTTGCATTAGTAGGTATAAAAGTTTTACATTTTATTTTTAAGATGGATTTTACATTGTAAAAGTCTGATGACTTGTGCAATAAGCATATTGTTCTCTCTCTCTCTCTCTCTCTCTCTCTCTCTCTCTCTCTCTCTCTCTCTCTCTCTCTCTCTCTCTCTCTGTGACAATGTCACTGTGTGTGTATACAAATGTGTGTTCATATTTGCATGTGTGTGTACATGCATGTGTGTATACATATATACTTGTACATTCCAGTAGCAGAACTAGCCTTCTCATAACATGTCTAACTCATCTTCTGAAAATGTGTGTGTGTGTGTGTGTGTGTGTGTGTGCGTGTGTGTGTGTGTGTGTGTGTGTGTGTGTGTGTGTGTGTGTGTGTGTGTGTGCATGTGTGTGTGTGTGTGTGTGTGTGTGTGTGTGTGTGTGTGTGTGTGTGTGTGTGTGTGTGTGTGCATGTGTGTGTGTGATTGAAATAAAAACTTTAAAGGAAATATACCCATTGCTTTTAGATCAAATCCATAGTTGTACAAATCTTGTCTCACTTGTCACATACCACAGTTCTTGGCATTGGATATGAGGTGTGTGCTAATCTCATGTGAGAAAAAAAAATTAACTTTAAAGAGGCCATGATAGGCATCAGTTCAGCTGGGAAATTTGACAGTGATTTAGACATTGGTTCCACTCAATCACTCACAAAATCAGTCTGAAATCAATACAACATTTTAAAACAATATCTTTCATAAGATAGGTAAAACTGTGGTTTGACTTTAATAGATCTCTTACAAGTTGTATGAAACTTGTTTTCAAAAAGGCAACACCGAAAAATAATACAGAGAGATCTGTCTGCCCACTTGCCAATGCGTATGTCTGTCCGTCTCTCTTTCTATACACTATATATATATATATAACTTAATAAAATATGTACTATAGTTGTAAGAAATAAACCCCCGAGGAAGGCAGCTGTGCTGAAAATTTGTGATTTTTAAGCCAAACTGTTGTTTTTATTTTTCTCCATTTGACATACACACACAACACAACATAACACACACACACACACACACACACATATATATCAGGGGACTCCCAGGAGGCAGCCAAAGCAGTGCAACAACCCTGTCAACTGCATATATATTATAACTGAGGAAATCAAAGAAAAACAACAAGTTGGCATAAAGTTCGCAAATTTTCAGCAACTGCCTTCCTCGAGGGGGTTATTTTTTACAACTGAATGGGTTGATAGGCACAAAATTGTGGCACACTTTTGACAACAGAGCAGCAGGCAAACTGATGTTAGCAGTCACATTTGATGGTGTGAATGAACAAGACACATGAGATACCCTGGGATCTGCTTTGACAGAATGCTGACCTACAGACATGTGGAAACAACAGCACTACAGTGCATGAAATGGTCTGTCAGTCCAGAAGGCAATGGCTGCAAATGGTATTGAACAATGCCACCTCTTCCTGCTGTATCAAAGAGTGGTGCTCAGTGCCATGGCAGTGTGGTGATCAGTGTCACTGTCAGCTGACACCTTCCTGTCAAGTCAGTAATTATTCCTTTATCACCATTACAGATCAAGTACTGTGTGCCTCAGGGCTCAGTATTGGGACCCATTCTCTTCATCCTGTACACTACACCTCTCTCCAGTATCATAGCTAACCACACTGTAAACTTTTCACAGATGATACACAGCTCCAGAAATCCACTCCTCTTAGTAAAGTGACCAACCCACCAAAGAACTCAATGCATGCACAATACAAACATGGATGACCAAAAATCAGCATAAACATAACAACAACAAACCAGAAGCTCTTTTCTTTCCCTTTTCATCTTCCTTGAAACCTTCCACCATTTCCCTCCCTGACTCAATTACTTTTGGCTCTCACAACATCCCCTTCTCTGATTCTACCAGGCACCTTGGAGTCATTCTTGACTCAAACCTGTCCATGAAGAAGCATGTCATAAAAGTCTGTCAAACTGCTTATTTCAAGCTTAAACGCATTAGTTCAATCTGCAGGTTTCTCACTGAAGATGTAGCCAAGACTCTTTGTTACTTTCTGTTATATCCTCTCACGGCTTGACTACTGCAACTGTCTCTCATGGGTACACCTAATTCTGTCGTCCAACCTCTCCAGAAAATTCAAAATTTTGCTGCAAGACTCGTTCTCTTGGCACCCCGCCACCACCACTCAACACCCCTCCTGGAAAACTGCACTGGCTTTCCATTTCAGAACGTATTAAATATAAAGCAGTTTTTATGTGTTTCTGTGATATAAATGGTTCTGGTCCTGCTTACCTCTCTAAACTGCTACATGTCTTCACTCCATCTTGTGCACTATGCTCTTCTTCTGACACCCACATGCTGAAAATCCAACAATACAAACACAAGACTCATGGCTTTCGCACTTTCTCTTGCTTTGGACCCAACATTTGGAATTCGCTCCCACAAAACCTTAGACACTGCTCAACCCTGTCATCTTTTAAAGCCAAACATTCATCTTCTCACAATATATCTGCCCCAACTAATATCAGTACCCAGTTTCTGCTGCAGTCATTGTGTGTGTGTGTTTCCATATCTGGCATATCATGCCTTCTGTAAACATGATTGTTTTGGTAGGACTCAGTGTCCTCTACGTACCTATAGAATATTGTATTTAGGTTAATATGTATGATGTGAGCGCTCTGGACGTTGATGCGCGCATGAATAATGTACATTATTATTATTATTATTATTATTATTAAAGATAAGGGCCTGCGAGAGACACACCAGTTTTTCGTTTCAGTGCAGACCCCCAACAGTGACAAAATATTTAGCCTGATGATTGTGGTCACTTAACAAAAGAACAGGTAGGGGTGGAGGGGGGGGGGGAGAGAGAGAGAGAGAGAGAGAGAGAGAGAGAGAGAGAGAGAGAGAGAGAGAGAGAGAGAGAGAGAGAGAGAGAGAGAGAGAGAGATATTTGACTCATACCCACAAACCGTTTCTCCTGGAAGATACTCTCCCTTATCAGTGCGTAGGAACACTTGATTCATTGTGTGAATTGTGTTGTTACGGCTTCCATGTTTTCCAACAAAATATTGTTTTTGTCCATTACAGCAAATCACAGACTGTTGTGAGTAGATGGTTCGTGCTCCTGTCTTTTAAACATTGGTTCGATCATTTCCAAAGTCACAATGACTGAGTTTCACTTCCTAATTAAAACACTCGTGGAATTCGTCTGCTAAATCCCTACTTTGTTAACGAAATGAGAAGGAAGCGTGGGTATGGCATGGTGTAGTGGTTATGACGTTTACGTGCCATCGATGATCAACAAAAGTTCAACAACAGATTACTTCTGTGTATGTGTCGAAACCTCATATCCTATTTTATGACTTAGTATCTAGGAATGACGCATTCATGAGTAGATGTCTACTTAACGTTAAGACAACGAAATTATTTAAGGAGCGGAGGACTCGATTACATTATATCTAAATCTCTTCTGTACAGAATAAGAACGGAAATCGTATTTGTACTTCCGGAAACAAAAGGACACGAGCCGATGATATCGGTTCTTTACTTTAGTTTTCAGTTCTAAAATATAAACAGTCATCATGCAGGAGGTCATTGCGCCAGTATCGTCTATCAGATTTGATATTGAAATTGCCATTGAACAACAAATAGGATCTCTGCCCTTACCTTTTCCTGGCATGGACAGTAAGATCAGTCGTTTGAACCAGTTTTGTTTTGGGGTATACTTGCATGTGTTGTTTGTGTTGTGCGATTGTGGTCAGTTATCTGGCTCTGTTGTACATATACAATTATTGATAATTACATTATAATGGAACGGCACAGACATT
>OY757541.1:24150954-24327087 GCA_963584105.1 Alviniconcha strummeri | reverse complement strand
TGTGAAGGGAGATCGCACAATTGTATGTAAACACTGGCTGCGAGGACTCTGTAAAAAGGGAGATGACTGCGAGTTTCTGCATGAGTATGACATGTCAAAAATGCCAGAATGTTACTTTTATTCAAAATTTGGTGAGTGTTAATAACTGATATTGTATATTTTTGTTTCTTACTACTCAGTATTATGGATTTAAAAACAACAACTGTATTATGCACTTCACACAAAAGACATGTAATTTGTAAACACACATACTCTCTATGACTACTGAAGTTGGAGTGGGCTGACTGTGCCCAGGGCTTCCTACAGATGGATGACTTAGGGGGTCAGCATGACCCTTGATTCAGAATTATTTATAGGGGTCAGTGTGAGATTTTAAAGGGCCATTCTATTCGCAAGCATGTTGTAAAATATGGAATGTTAAAAAATGCATCATTAATATTCAGACTCAGATACACACACACACACACACACAGATGAGAAACACAAAGACATAAATGATAAAATGCTTACTATGTAGGCAGAAGCTTCACTCACTGACTCAGCCTACATCTTAGCAGATACGTAATTTCACCCTGTCATCGTTGCTGCTTTTTCACTTGTAAAGTGTAAATGCAAAAACTCAGACCCCAAGCAAAATAAATAAATAAATAGGTACTTGTATGACAGAATGCATTTCAGTTAAAGTTGACGCTGACATTCATGTGCAAACACTTTTCCCCCCAAACATATCACCTTTGATACCTTTGAGACCAGATGATGCTCTGCATGTGCTGTTGGCATTTGCAAGTGTGATTAATGAGGGAAACTACCCTCAGTTGCATGACCATGGCAACCAAGTGCTTGCTATGTCAGCCAAATGATTTGACACTCTTCTGTCAACAGATGACTTGCCAAATAAAATGTCCTGCAGTGCACAGTGCAAAAGCATGGAGTGATGGACTGAAACCTTTTAGTTTGACTGTTTAAGTAATATCTGCAGATTTGTGATCTCTGAGTACCACTACCAGACTTTTCCACCATTTGTCATGCTTGTCAGCATTGCCTCTTACAGTGTTTTAGTGAAATGTGTAAAAACAAGGGGGGGGGGGGGGGGGGGGGGGGGAACTGATGCTGTCAGTGTCACACTGGACACTGTATTACTTGTTGATCACCAATTAGTGACAAGCAGAAACTGCATGATTCACCCCCCACCCCCCCCCCCCCCCCCACCCCACCCCCATTACTTATTGTGTGCAGGGTCGTGTATAGTTGTATGCAATTTTTTCATTGCACATTTGCTGTGTGCAAATTTTTTAAAGTTTGTGACCCATGGTAGATCAGCCAAGGAAACTATTTTTCACAGGCCTTATACAAATATTTGCAAATCTTTTCACCAGCAGAGACAGAGTGCTGGCAGTGCAGTGAATAGGTCACCCATTCACCTGCATTTGGGACTTACCAATTGTTCATTGATAATGGCAGAAATGACCAGAAATTTGTAGGGTACATCTGACAGCCACTAAAAAAAAAAAAAAAAAAAAAAACCCACTGGCACTCACATGCACACATTTTATTGTGCATCACACTTAAGGTTAACCATATGTAGGGGAGTGGGGTGGGGAGTTGAGGGGAACAGGTTGGAAGCATGGATGAAGAGTCACAAGTCAGAGGTTGCTATAACATAACTTTTATTTGTACACCAACCAACCAGGAAACAGTGTCTGTTTTAGAAAAGACACAAGCAAACAAAACATTTAGAACATGAAAGCAAATGTGTAAAGTCTAAACAACAGCAATTACTAATCTAATAAATACAGTAACCATGTAGTTTACCTGTAGGTTACTATAATACACAACAAAATGATTAATAATCAAGCACATAAATCGTGTGCTTGACTTACACTTAAAACCCGTATCTCCCAGAGTCACAGTGAGTATACAAGAGACGGCTAGTCAATTAACTGATGAACTCCCAGCATAATAGTATACAATAAAGTAACAGTGATGAATGTGGATTACCAAGCTCATTCTTAACTAAACAGCAAGCGTGAGATAATCGTTACAGCAGTTCCACTTAAGCACACAACGAGATGGATAGTGACACAGGTGGCATTTGGGACCATGCTGTAAGCGGGAGGAAGTCAGTCATAAACTGACCGGCTCCAGCCTCGTTACTCAAAGCGTTACAGCATGTTACTGTTACTGACTAGCAGAGCATATCCGGCTGTGAACAACGTCAAACGTCTTACTGACGCGGGTAGCGCATCAAGAATCTTAACTGCTGATCTGGCTGCTCCTGTCTACTCGGTTAGTGAACAGAGACAAAGACCTAATTGCCACCACTGACGTGCATCACCGGCCAGTTCGGGTACACCCGCAAAGACCCGGAAAGGGTTTACAAGCTAAGTAGAGTGAAAGTCTGCGCGCCCAAGACTCGGCCGTACAAAAGCCGGATCAAAACAGAAATAACATGTCTCAGTTTATACAATCATCCCTCTGCACTAAACCACATTCAACTAGTAAACTGAACATCCCACAACTACGAAGTCAACATCTTCAAAGTGTTAGCCATAATATACCACCGATTTCATGTAGGAACATAGATCAGCAGGAAACTAAACAAATATGTTATGCCACACGGCCGCACTGACAAAGTACCCATACCTTAGAGGGACAACTTTGCATCGGCAAAGCATCACTCAAACTGAACATCCAACAATGGCAGCATAACATACTAGCTACATATCAGCTAACCAGGGTTAGCTGCATACATTTTGGAAATACCGGTCATCCTGTGGCATAAAGGCTTAACATTCGAACACACAACCAAGGTAGTCTGACGCCATAGCGGCTGCAACCAGGCGGCAATCTAACGCCGAAATTACCCATGTTCAAGAACCAAAATCAAGGCACGTTGTGAACATGGTAACATTATAAACATACATTATTTACATCAATAAGAAACAACAGAACAACAAGCCATAGAAAAATAACTACTTACAGGCTCTCCTCTGAGATGAACACCGGCCGCAACAGTTAACAAACAACCTGCCTCTGCAGGGACACTGGGGGGAAAGGGACACTGCCGGCCCAGCACACAACTTTTAACACCTTAGATAATTGCGCCATAAAACCCCCACCCAATCAAAAAGGAAAAGGACCGGAAAGAAAAGGTTATAGGGTCATGGCCCGGAACATGTATACAATACACTTGGTTACATCCCCCCCTACTCAATCATAACCAGCGTCCTCGCTGGTTAATCACATAGCAGTAAACAAAACTAAAGGGTGTAGGGCAACTAAGAGTTGACTTAACAAACCATCAAAGTGGTACCCAGTACATCCACGCACAAAACTGTACCCCTATTTGCTAGCATGCTAATAAAGGCCTGGCTAACTACAAACATCTCCAAAGACCAGACTGATTGCATTGCAGTTAAGGGGCAAAATGGTTACTGCATTTAAGCCAAGTAAACCAGACAGACCCAAAACGTATTGCTTGAAATGGGACAAAAGGATGAAAAAGAGGATTCCTTGCGTTAATGATGAAAACTCCAAAAGAAACATCTGTTCTTATTGCCTTTCAAAAACCTACAGCCATCTGGGATTTAAAAATGGAGGACATTCCACAATTGGCTGTACAAGACCTCAAAACAACATATTTGAAAAAAATAAAACAACACAGCGCACATTGCAACAATCGAATACTACACATTGCATGTCATTTACAACATGAACGGCACACAAGTGATGTCTGCCATCTCAAACCATGATTTCAATACCAAGCCTTATGTGAAGGACCCGTGGTACGATAAAACGTTTCGTTAGAGAAATGCACACATGAGAATACAGGGCCTTATATAAAGGTTAACACATATACTCGTAATAAACATAACTCTCACTCACAGACAACACAACTCTCAGTGACCTGATGTGGACTCTGTCCCGTTACTACTCAAATGAGCATATATAATGCTATCAAGAAATACCAGATTGGCAGTCAAGCCATCAAAGTTTGATCATGATGAAATAAATATACACTAGGGTCACCACACCGCTCAGGAAAATGAAAAATGGAAGTTGTGGCATATATGGAGTAACAGTCAACTAACAGAGATGTAGTCATACTCACTGAGAACCCTAATCAATTGTATAAGGCGGGTATTTATAACCATTTGCATACAAATCAACATATACAAAATGCAACACATACACAATCAATCCTGATTCGCCCTTTTACTTGTACATATCAAGCAACTTTCCCGAGGTTAATCAACGTATAATTGATACTTCAATGTCTCTTGAGCATGTCTACCAGAACAATCCATACTCAATAGATGCCACATCCAATCCACATAATCAAAAGCAATTATGCAACCTACGTGCATTTACCTCAACTCAACAAAACGGCATCAACAATTAACACACTACAGGTCCATGCAAAAGGAAACAAGCTAAATCATAATCGCTACTACCATGCAAGGTATACACTAG
Source organism: Alviniconcha strummeri (assembly GCA_963584105.1). Classification (NCBI taxonomy): domain Eukaryota; kingdom Metazoa; phylum Mollusca; class Gastropoda; family Provannidae; genus Alviniconcha; species Alviniconcha strummeri. Next base: position 24,322,614 of record OY757541.1, on the reverse strand, counting down.
AAATAGCAAGACAGTTAAGTTACATGCTAACTCTAAACCGATGCCACTAAGTTTGCACAAGTTAAGGACCCTTAAGGCAACCCAATAACGTACAAACACAAGGCATTACTGAACGACCATACCAAGCATCATATCCCCTTCCTTTTTCCTAAAGCATGGCACCACAGTGCACCTCTCGTAGATGCTGATGTAGTCCCTGACCTCTCTTGGGACATCAGGCCGAAGTGAGATGGGCAGAATCAGCTGCTCATGGGTACCACGACGTTGGTCAGCCTGCCCACGACGGAGGATCCCATTCTTCAGGAACCGTCAAGGGTACTGCTGCACCAACGCCCGCATGGAGCATTCCTTCATGTCGGAGAGCTTAGCTGTCGAGGCTGCGAGCACCGGGCAAAGGACTGGATCCTGTTGCTGTAGTTGTTGCAGGTCAGCCATCAGTGTAGGTGAAGCTCGGTGGTCAGGTCCCCTCGAACTGCCTCAGTGCCAGACAGCTCCGTTACTCTGCCCAGTGCCCCCCGACAGCTCCTCTCCACTGTCTGCCGGTGTCCCCTGACAGCTCCGCTACACTGTCTCCTGGTCGGTCATGACTCTTCTTCCAATCCTGCTCGCAAGCGCCAACTTTTGTAGGGGAGTGGGGATGGGGAGTAGAGGGAAAGCAGGTTGGAAGCATGGATGAAGAGTCACAAGTCAGAGGTTGCTATAACATAACTTTTATTTGTACACCAACCAACCAGGAAACAGTAGGCTCTCCCCTGAGATGAACACATGAACAATGGCCGCAACAGTTAACAAACAACCTGCCTCTGCAGGGACACTGGGGGGAAAGGGACGCTGCCGGCCCAGCACACAACTTTTAACACCTTAGATAATTGCGCCATAAAACCCCCACCCAATCAAAAAGGAAAAGGACCAGAAAGAAAAGGTTATAGGGTCATGGCCCGGAACATGTATACAATACACTCGGTTACACATGGTTATATTATGTGTCATTTATTTTGGACTGTAGCATGTCAACAATGCATTTTTTTCTTTTCTTATATAATACATTTTTATTGCTGATAACATTTCCATCTCAGTGTACATTATGTGTGTTATGCTATGCATGTTCAGCGCTTTGAGCTGCAGGGTAGGCGCTTAACAAATTTTCATTATTATTATTATTATATCTGTGCATTGACAGACACCAGTAAAGGCATAATATGGGAACCCATCAGAGAAACAAGCTTGAAAGTTGAATACCACTCTTCAGAGAATGTTTGTCTAGTCATCTTAACTTGTCACTATGGCCTGAAAGAGTGTAATAATGCACAGAAACTGATTTCTACATTATTTTTTTTATTTTTTTATTGGAAGGGCAGATGGGGGCGATGAGCTTTGTCCTGGCATGTAAGGATTATGGGAACAAAGCCAACACACACACTGTAAATGAACAAATATATTACATGTACACACTGTTCATTCAGTGATAACATTTAATGACTAAAGTTTTATGTGTCACCTTAAAATGGGGCACAAGAACTGATCATGTCCAAATACTTTGCTTTTCAAAGCATCAAACAAATAGTTTCATTACATTTGTAAGTTTTTTTTTGTGGCAATAAAGTATGGCTTGACCTTTTTCTTAACAGTAATTTTACACAAGAACAGTGAGAAAAGAGTAGACTCTATCTGGGCATTGTGGGCATCACGTGATGACAATATGACTGACATGACTGTTCTATCTTCATGAGGCATATTTGCTGTAACATTGTCTTTTTGTCCTTCATTCTCAACCCCAAGGTTCTGTTAGACCAGCAGATGCTGGGGTTTGCCTTTACTTGTAAATGTTTAGTTTTAAACAACCTGCATTGCTGATCAGGACTCTGACAACATTTTTCTGAGCTAGTTTACTGTAGCTGTTTACTTCATTTTCAGTGAATGTACAAATCATGAATATGAGTGCATTTTAATTGTTGTTTAAAAATAGCTGTCCTTAATGTAGTTCTTTTGAAGTTGCTTCTATTTTGCAGGTCAGTGCAGCAACAAAGATTGCCCATTCCTGCACATCGACCCCGAAAATAAAATCAAAGACTGTCCTTGGTATGACAGAGGCTTTTGTAGACATGGTAGGTGCATTCTGACGGGAGACCAATAAAAGTGCTTCTTCTTTTGTCCATTTCAATGTAGCAGCTTGCACCAGGTGATATTGCTGAACTGGGTCAACTGGCAATACTCAGTCCATCACCATTTAGTTCTGTTTGTTGTGAAACAAATTTGGTGGTTGTTTTGCTGTATATATATATATATAGAGAGAGAGAGAGAGAGAGAGAGAGAGAGAGAGAGAGAGAGAGAGAGAGAGAGAGAGAGATGTTCGCCCTGATAATGATATAACTGTAATGGTTGACTGGGTGTAAAATATCAACTTACCTATATATTATATACGTATACTTCAATATTGTATATAAAATGAAAACATGCTTGCCTGCATACTCTTACTGGTAGTGGTACACTTAGAAATTAGCATGATTCTGGTGTCTGCTGTCTGCTCAAACATGTATGGAGTTGTTTGCTTTTTTGCCACTGATTCACTGAAATCCACATCAGTGCTACATTGGTCAGTTTTGCTAGTGATGTATTCTACTCACCATGAATAGTTTATGGCTGTCACAGTCACACTGTAAGATCTAACAAACATTTTACTGCTTTTTGTCGGGGCATATCATCAGATTATCACCAAGGCATGTTTGGGTTGAATTACTGGAAATCTCATTTGATGTCCAATAGTGTAATAATTATGTATTGCTCTTATGGGACAATAAGAATGATATTCAAAAGAATCTCATGTAGAAGGGTTTATAGATTTATGTGAATGTAATTCTGTTTTTAATTTTAAATAATTTTGAGGGGGAGCAATTCTGGGAAAATGTTCATCAGCTACATTTGTTCCCCCTTTAATAACTAGATTCCATCTGATGGACTTTAGTATAAAAGCAGTACCGTCTTTGAGTGGTTCTTACTGTGATGCCAAAACATAATCTGTCACAATAGCTTGGGCAGAAGTTGTGTTAATTAAACTAATCTGCTGTTGTGCTTCAGTAAAGCACTTCATGCTACTGTTTCTATCAACAGGTCCCAACTGCAAAAATCGACACGTTCGTCGTGTCATCTGCCAGTGTTACTTGAATGGGTTCTGCCTTGATGGTCCAAACTGCAAATATGTTCAGTATGTATCCAATGGAAGTGATATACACTGCTTCTTTAATGGTGAAAAATATGAAATTGAGTTTTATTCATTGTTCATGAAATAACAGTTTATATGTGGTTCATTTGATTTTTTCATGTGCTTTATTTTCACATCAATTTGACAACTGATTTAACAAGAAAATGGCTATGGTTTTAGCCATAAGTATGCAACTAATTTTGCACATGGAACAATCTAGTAAAGTAAGACTAATATAGTAATCAATCTAAATTGCAAAGTACAGTCAGTGAGTGATAGAGAATAATAACTGTGGCTTACTGTTTTCCCCACACTATCTGTCCAGCATGCTCAACTGTAGTTTCTCAAGTCTTTTTGGTTTAGTTTATTTTTGCACAAATAGGGAATGTGTTATGATGATTTCAAAATTGGCTTCCAAGCTAGCAAGAACATGACAGTGTGGCATGGTGACATTCCTGATTATTTACTGGATTGTTTCAGTCCCAGCTTTGACATCCCAGCCCCAGACCCGCAGCAACAGGCAAAGAAACTGGCCATTGTATGTCACACATGTGGTCAGGCTGGACACAAGGCTCTCTACTGTCACCTCAATCCCAATCAACCTGTGCAAGCGCATGTTCTCTCTGGGGTAAGGAGGAATCTTCATGTAAAACAAGAGAGCTGTTTTTTGTTATTGTTATTGCTTTTTTTGTGCTTTTTTTTAGGTTGTTGTTGTTGTTGGTGGTGGTGGTGGTGGGTTGTGGTGTGGTGTGTGTGTGTGTGTGTGTGTGTGTGTGTGTGTGTGTGTGTGTGTGTGTGTGTGTGTGTTTAAATTGATCCTGAAAGGTCAAATGAAAGTCTAGGGCACATGTCTTCAAATTTATATGGCCAGTGAATTTACACTTGTGTGCTGTGACCATTGTCTTTTTAATATGGATAAGGCTGTAAAAAAGAATAAAAGTAAAAAACATCTTCATCGTGGCATGATGTCCTATTAAAGTGTTCATTGTGTTAAGTTTGATATTCATATTCCATTGGTCTGCAAGGATAGGCTTGATGAATATGTTGTGTTTAGTACTTGTGATAATGTGTTTGTTGACTGTTACCAATTACAGCCAGGTGATGGAGGACTAGGCCATGGAGAGAGAGATGATCGAACGGATAGAATGGGACGTCGGCCATTAGAACAAGTTACTTGCTTTAAGGCGAGTAGATTTTAGTGCCCTGTTTTTTGGATTCTTGGGTAGCTGTTATTGACTTTGAACATTGCTGATTACCATGTCCCCATGATGAACAGCAGGGGTGCTAAAGAATGCTGACATGTCCAGTTTAACAATATCAAGAGTATGACAGTGTTTGAAACATTACTGTTTCAAGTGTTTGATAAGCTTATTTAATATCAAGAATAAAAATGTATTTCTGATGAGTAGTCAGCATAAACAGAGAGGATCCTGTCAATCTCCTCCAGTGACCTCCCCCATCCCCTCCAAAGAAAATCTTTTTGGGCTATGAACAGGGCACTGTATCTCTGAGTCATTTATGAGATCCAAAACTCTCTCATATACCAATAATATTTGTATGCATTCCCCAGACTTGAAACTCCCATACACATTCCATAATACCACCTTTATGAAAAAAGTACAATGCTAGACATGGACAGGAGGATCAGATGCAAATGAAAATTCAGGCTGCAAAGCTTGCCCTAGAAATCAATTCAAGGTTTATCAGAGCACCAGGACTCCAGACTGAAACACGGACAGATGTTTAAATACAGAGGAATACAAACAGATATATCCTACAGGTATGACTCATTAAACATTGCTTTTGTATAGTGCTATTCTCTGCTCCTGAACAGGCTAGTTGTGCTCATGTCACATGTGATTCTGACTGAATGACTGTATCCTTTTATAGTACGTTTTTGCGTGTGTGTTTTTAATATCAACTATTTACTGAAGAGGTGTATGGACAATGTTATTTGGTTGTTACATAGTTGATGCCATGTGAAACTGCTGCTGTCTCAGTGCGTGTTCTGAAAACACCATACAACCATGCACCAGTTTACAATGGCACTTAATTTGAAGCCATGTAATTATGTAGAGTACATGTGTGTTAAGCCATCTGCATTTTTGGCAGAATGACCCAGCTCTTGTACCTGCTACTGTGGTAATACAGAGTCAACACAGAAAGTTGACCCTGGAGAAGAACATTCTCCTGCTGCTCCTGCTGGGACTCAAACCTGCATCCTTTCAATCACAAGTTTGATGCTCTAACCACTTTGCTATCCCTGCTCCCCAAGATGAACAGGTATACCTGTACATGTTGACTCAGACATAGAAATATCCATCTCAAAAGATGTGTGAGGCAGTGGAAGCATTCCAACTTGTTTGATTTCTATCAAGCATTCTAACAATGCTTTTTCAACAGGCAGCACTCCACAACAGGTAGCTGAAGATCACATTCAACAACGTAGCATCAGTGTGTTTGAAGTGTTGTACTTCTGTTCATTTGCGGGCTTGTGTTTCATTTGTATTTAGTTTAATTATGAGACTTCTTGTTTCAGTGTGGCGAGAAAGGACATTATGCAAACAAATGCCCCAAGGGACACCTAGCTTTCCTCAGCCCCAGCGTGGGGGAAGTCAACCAACAGCGCATGGGCTCCAACATCAGCAATGTAGTGTAACAGCAGGCAATCCCCATGGCAACTGCACTGGCAGTCACACTTGTGTTTGGACATGTTGTACATAATGTATATATATGATTATGAAATCATTTGTTCTCAATGTTTGGGATGTTTGTAGTTGCTGCGGTAAATGTGTGTGTGCACATACATGTGTGTGTGTGTGCGTGTGTACACTAAGTTGGATGTATGGAATACTATTGCATGTGTAGGTGGCATTGTTGCATGGGAGGTTTTAAGAGTGGATGTATCTGCTTGTTAAAGGTATGGAATTTTGTTTTTCCGGGGGGGGGAATGATTACAAGAGAAAATGTTATGCTTAATTACAAGTTCATTTTACATTCTGTTTGCCCTGCAGCTATGGACTGAATAAAGTATAACAATGTTTTTGTTGTGAAAAATACATTAAACTGTTTCAGATTTGTGGACAGATTTGTTATACTTCATTTTTTTCTTTTTTTCTTTTTGCTCTCTCTCTTCATATTAGCATTGCAAGGTATTTCAGCTGCCATGAGGTCTTTAACATGCAAATGCTGTTGGACCTTGATTTATCCACTCATTCAAATGGACTGCACCCATTCAACCCAGCAACCTGTGACTATCAAAACTGAAAGAAGCAGAGGTGGCAGCTGTAACCAGGATTCTAACCTGCAACTGTTCAATTCCTAGCCCCACTACGATGCCATTACACATCCACCAAATGAATCAGAATGTACGCTATGAACAGGCCTAGCAGGAGGTCAGCATGAACTATTGAGTGATGCATTATGCTGGGCAGCAGCAAACCAGTGCAGTCAGCCAACCGGGCTGGTTTGTTTTGCAGAGTCCGAATTACAAGAGATGTAGGTTGCTTCACATGAGCTCTTCTAGTCTTGCTGTTGAAGGCCTTGTTCTTGACACTACACCCAATCAGTTGCAAACGGATCGGGATGAAACACAAGTTCTCTCACATATTACTTGAAGTTTAAAGAAGACTGAGGGGAAAAAAATGAAGTCAATTGAACTGGAAAGGCAAAATGAGGTTGACTGAACCTGGAAGGTAAAAATTACAAATGCAGAATTCCTGGCAGTGGGCAAAGCATACATGTATACATACAAATCTCTTCTCTGACCCACCCCATACTTAAAAGGGAACTTCAAAACATCCTTGAAGTTGAGAAATCTTTCATTTATTAATTATGCCTCTGTTCAGTCAGTGTGAGGAGATGGCAAGCCAAGTTTCAGACAGTGAGCTAGGGACCTCTATAGCATAGCTGAATGTAGACATCTGCAGCAAGTTCCTGTTTCACATAAAAGTCACTCTATCATCTTTTTATTCCTCCCTCTCTCTGTGTGTCAAGCACAACATTGTGGGGCATTTAGATGCAATTACACAACGTGTATCCATCCTCTAAAATATGCTTTCACTCACTCATACTTCTTTTCCTAATGAATTGGGAATAAATTATAGCACATCCATCCATTACACTCCATCTTTGTCAGTTCACTCCTTTGAAGGCACTTTGCCAGGGTGTGAACTGGATGTACTGTAGAAATTTTAGCAGATCACATATGCTGAGCATTTTGTGTTGATGTACAGCTCTGCTGGCACACAGAATGTCATAGGACATCATCAGACAAATACCATCTCTAGTGAAAAGGTCTATAAAATAAACCTTCACAGTGCTTTAGATGCTGCCATGCATATTTTTGTTTTTATAGCATTTACAATACAAAAATAAAAGTACCATGCATGTATGCACTGACACTGCACACCCACGTGCACATGCACACAGACACATTGGCATGCACCTGTTCTCTGGGCCATGCACAAGCAACTTTGTACAAAATAGGTCGCAACGAGATGTAATCAGCTAATATGATTCTCTCTCTCTCTCTCTCTCTCTCTCTCTCTCTCTCTCTCTCTCTCTCTCTCTCTCTCCGCTGCGCGTGCGTGCACGTCATTCCCTCCCTTCTTCTAGCAGTTGTGTAACGATGCGATGCATAATAAATATTGCCGGCCCGGTCTGGAGGGCCATTGACAGTTTGATTTCAGCTTGAAAACGGTACGGACTTTTGAAGAAGATTGAACTGATACAGGTGCATGTTTTCCGACACGTAGGCTACAGCGGGAAGACAGTATGTCATGCAGGTATAGGCCTAGTTAAAATGGGCGTTGGGGTCGACACACGTACGTGAGAACACTGACGTCACATTCGGTTAAAGGCAACTAAGGAAGTGTCCCAGTTGCACACCTGTGATTCAGAGCTGTACATTGCCAAATTCAATGGTTCTGTGCACAAAACTGTGCGGCTGAAAAGATCGAGGATTCAAGCTGTTTCGCCGGCTTACTTAAAGCCGATTTTCTGCTACTCAGTGACGAAGGGCCATCTGAATCTTCTTCGATATATTCTGCTCTTTACTTCAGATGGGCCAACCAGTCATGCCAACCTTTCGATGAAAAGTTATGCATGTATCGGGCACCCCGACCTGGCATCGGTCCATTCAGTATCGCCAGCACGGTAACACGACTTCTCGATGGGTGCTAGACTGCTTGGGATCCGTTCTTGATGCGCTGGTGTTAGCTCTGTCACGTGACTGATGCTCCCCGTTACCTATGGTACCAGATCGTGGCCCATTAAACCGCTGCTGATGGGTACCTTGGATAGCAGACGACGCATGCTTCTGAAGCGCCTCTTCTGAGACTTCTTTTCAGTTCTTCTTCTTCACTGACTGAGCGTAAATTTTGAGTGAGTTGAACCATAACTTACTGATAGTTAGCATGGTATAGTTTAGATTTGAAAATGATAATGCAACTTCGCACATCATCGTTCTTTGTTCTTTGTAAATTATTTTTTGTTTTGTTTCTTTTTTTCTTTTCTTTTCCTTTTTCCGAAGACATTTTGTGGTAACCAATATGGCGGATCATTTGACTTTCGTTTGTTCTCCCACCAAATCAATTGCAAATTCTGGCAGCTGGTTGACAACGTGTAGATAGATTTCCTCCAGCCGCAAAGTGATTTTATAACATTGTGCATGTATAAAATTAAAACCAGCGTTCGTTTCCAGAAAATTAAATCTTTATTGCATGATTACCTAGTCATTGTTTTTGTTTTTAGGTGTTTTGAGTTTTACAACCGTGACATCGTGTAATTTGATCTCTGTGGTTGGAATTTTCGTAACGGTGCGTATTGCCAGTACCATTATTGTTTGATTACTTTTTAATGTGCCGCCATGCTGTTCATGAACACATGTCATATTAAACACAAATCATCTCAACACCTTTTAGAAGTTTTACTTATTGGTTGATTCAGAGGCTGAGTCAGTCAGTGTGTGCTGTATCACCACCACAGTATCAGGCCTGAATTAAAGTTGTAGGGATTCTAATTGTTTAATATTTTGTATGATGATAATAATGTAGGACTGTTCTTTTATTTGCCAATTCTCCAGTGGAGTGCATAGCCCATAACTGGCTAAAGGCACATGAAAAATCAAGGAATCAGTCAAAGAAAAAAGAGGAAGAAGAAAAATGCACATTGTCAGTGTCACTGAGAGGCCAAATGATGACAAGTTGCCATTTTCACACACACACACACACACACACACACACACACACACACACACACACACACACACACACATACCAGCAGGACAGCTCAAAGAGATGAATTTTGAGGGTTGATTTGAAGGATGAGAGTGTGTTTGATGACCTGACTTCAAAAGGGAAAATGTTACAAATGGTGCAGCCTAGAAATAATACAGTGTCTCTGAGTCAGACCAAATGAATGTGTGTGTACAGAGAGGGAAGACAAAATAAAAGTATACATGACTTGTCACTTGTGGTTTGATTTGGTAAATTTATTTGAATGAACTGAGTGAAGCAGCCAAGATCAGTCAGCTGTTTGTGTGTGTGATTTTTTTCTTTTTTTCTTTCAGTTATCATTATTTGTACCTCAGAATTTTATATACAGTCAACTACTTTGTATATATATATATTTGCACTTTTGGGAAGGGGTGGGAGGGTAGGGGCTGTTTATACTTTATTAGTATGATTGCCCTTTGGTAGTTTTTAGCTTATGAGAGCTTACATGTATGCACTGTGTGTATCTGGCACTGTGAACACTCAAGGTTTTGTGTGGAACTGGAAGTTTTTTATGCACTATATATATTTATATAGTGCATAAAAAAAAACTTTCACATTATATATGTGCACATCTGCGATACTGGCAAAACCTGGTGAAATCGATGGGTAGGTCCCTTCAAGTGCAAATAGTAAACTATCTGTCCATGGCATCACTAGAAAGCAGTATGGATGCACAAAACAACTGATTTATGCACACTATCAAATATTTGTATGGCAAAAATTCACTGTGGTTTTTTAATATTTTTTAAAACTTGAAAATGTAAGTGAAAAATGGCACTGAATGTGGGACATTTTTCAGTCATGTTCATCATCACACAAAATAAACAGTTTCAAAATGCCTAACAATGTACTTGAAAGATCGATTTTCAGTGCCAAAGCATTATACCGGGACAGAAAGGTGTTTTTGTTGTTGTTATACTCGAACGAATAAGCGATGATGTTTGTTATCATTTCCACCAACACCGATTGCTAACACTGAAGTGTGTACTACTACTAACTGCTGACACAAATTCAGCAACCATGATTTCAAGTTCTTTTATTCCACCTATTAAACTCAAGCATTGCTTGCAGAAATGTGTTTCACGCAAGTAACCTTTCTTGTCAGATTTTGTGAGCATGGTCAGTTTCATTTCCTGCAGTAACAAACATCAGGTCAACAACCGGACAAAGGCACTGACAGAGCCCAACACACTCGGTTGACCTCACTTGTGTAATGATGCATCAAGTTTGAGTCAAAACAACATGTGACGTGACTAAAATAACCCATGATTCTTTGATATTTTCTTCGTTTCTGCTTCCACCCCAACAGAAATGAACATCAGGTGGTGGCACTGTGCCTGATTCTGGCCAGTGCCACACGTTTCTCAGCCACCTGGCTGCTTCCCTTAAGGACCAATACAAAGTTGACGTTTGCACAAAGCTGGTGTTGTTTCTGTTGCTTCCTTAAGGACCAATACAAAGTTGACATTTAGACAAAGCTGGTGTTGTTTCAATTGTTTCCCTAGGGGACCAGTACAAAGCTGACATTTAGACAAAGCTGGTGTTGTTTCTATTGCTTCCCTTAGAGACCAATACAAAGTTGACCTTTAGACAAAGCATGGTTTTCTCTATTGCTTCCATTTGGGACCAATACAAAGTTGACATTTAGACAAAGCTGGCGGTGCTTCCATGTCACTTTCTGGTATGAATGTCTAGTTTCCTGGTTTGCTTTTTTTCAGTATCAACCTTTGAAATTGTTCCTTAGATGATATCTAAATTGTCAATACATTTGATATAAAAGTTTACTATAAAAAAAAAAATGGTTTGCAAGCGTGGTTGAAAATGTGCATGGTTTCCATGTTATGTCATTTTTAATAACCTGTAATATTAAATGCCAAACAAAGATAGCAATGGCTTGTTAGATTAGTCCAAAACAATGCTTTGAGAATGATAAGAAGTGACAAATATGAATTTGTTTAATGTGTTTTATTTTGATAACTAAATTCTAATTGACTTTTTTCTTGTCTGATGTAAGTTATGGTTTCCATTTTGCCTCATTACTGTTTTTGGGTGGTTTTCATTGAGAATTTTACTTTTTTTTCTTTACAATTTGTCTTTGGATGTTGCACTTTAAAGTCCATATAATAATAAAAAGCATAATTTCAAAGGAGATAAAGATGCAAAGTGGAAACCACGAAACTTACATCAGGAAATACAACTATGTTGATTCTCTTTCATGTTATGAAACAATTAAGCAAGATATTTTAACCAAAGTAAAAGAAAATTAAAGAAGAATGATTTATCTCAAGAAAAATGTGGGTTTCTGACAATTTGGTGACATTATTTTTAGATGTCTATGTCCCACTTTTGTTTGCCAGTATTGTAGACATGCACATATATAATTTTTCATTCGTTCATTCATCCACATTATAAAACATGATACTGTGATAGTGACACCACTAAGTCAGTGGTATTTGTGTGTATGCATATATATATATATATTCATGACATTATCATTATGTTCAGTTGTTTCTTCTTCTGTTGTTTCAGGTTGATCATGCTTCGTTTCTTATCCCGTGTTGTACTGATTGCGGTGTCCTCATCAGTTTTGGTCCCTTACACAGCTGCAATGCTGTGTCATCTTTTGTACAGCCGTCAGCCACTGAAGCCACGGACCTTGGTGCGGTCCCTGCACCCCAGACGTGTTTATGCTCTCAGCGTGGTAATTGTGCAAAAGTTGATGCTGACTGCCCGCTATGCTCCACTGTACATGCACTGGCGCCAGTATTACATCACTGCTGACCCTACCATCATGGTTAAGGTAACACCAACAGAAGTAGTGAATAATATGAATTGTGTACGTGTGGCTGATTCATTTGCTGTTTACCATTGCCCAGATACTGTAAATTTTAGTTAACCAGTACCAGTCACCAGCTCTTCTTTCTTTCTTGCTTTTTCTTTGCACCTCCCCTCTCCCCCCCCCCCCCCCCACACCCCACACCCCCACACACACACAAAAAGAAGAAAATGAACACATGTGGAAGAAAACAAATATAGAAGAATATTCTTGCACAGTGAGTTGTTGAAACATAAGCCAGGGTGCATCAACTTGGAGAAAACCAGTGGTTGCTTCTGCATCAGTACTGGCTGCTGAAAAGAGAGACACTGTTTTGGGGGGTTATATGTGGTGCATCATATGGGTAGAACCATATATATATATATATATATGCATGGTACATCACTTGTAGACTTGTTCCATACATCTAATTCTCCACAGTTTCAGTAACTTTGTGTGTGTGTGTCTGTGATGCAGAATTTGGCTTATGGAAGGAATAGCTGTTGCCTTGATCTGCATTTGCCTGTTTCTCACCGCCGCACTCACCCTGCGAGTAAGCCAGCAGCCAAGCCAGTGGTGATGTTTGTGTTTGGTGGAGCCTGGTCGACAGGGGACAAAAGTATGTACGGAGCCCTGTGTGCTCAGCTGGTCCAACGTTTGGATGTGCTGGTTTGTTGTCCCAACTACTCACTCTACCCACAGGTTGGTGTATAAATTACAAGATTATTTTTTCAGTGATACAGTATGCACAGTTTTCCTCTATGCAAAGCGTCTACCTATCATTTATTGACATATATGGATATATATATATGCTACCATGACAACTCTGCATTACTTCCTTTGGTCCCCAAGTTGGTCCTGTGGAATGCCAATCTGGCATTTGTTTTTCAAAAATGAGCTTGTTTTAGAAGTAGGATCAGTATCACAGTGATAACAGATAATGTTAAAACTGGTTTCTAATCCTACTGGAAGAAAATGCAGTATTATATAAATAATAAATTCTTCAGATTATGTTCATATTTCAACAAATTCTGATGTTTTGTCTTTGTTCATTTGGCACCTTTTAACTTTCATGCTGACCTTCTGCCATACCCGTCACTGCACCATGTAACATATCCACAAAAGGCACAGGTAGTCCTCTCACTTTCATGGTTGCATCAATGTACATTATGTTTGCAACAAGTTTACAAAGGTCCAAAATAAATTTGGTGTTTTTCTGTGAAATGTCAATCACAGCTAACTGTAAAATGTGAAAGAAAGTTTTAAAACATTGTTAACAATGCTCACCTGCTGCTCAGTGTGTCTCAGTGAGACCCACCCCTGCTGCCTTTTGGTTTGTGTGATATAGACTTCAGATGATGATGTGAAATAGAATATTGGGATATATAATATATTGATATGGGTGTTTGTATGTGATATGGGTATATGTGTACATGTGTATGTGGTTCACCTTAACACATTTATTTTTTGCTACTAGTGAATGTAGTAGTGTGTATCAATATGAAATGACATTAATATTTTTTTAGTGGGGGTGGGGAGTATAATGGTAGTTGGACCAAGTGATTTGACATATAACTTTCTTGAACAACTCCTTGTAATCTGCAGGGCTGTGTTGATGACATGATTCAGGATATCGTTGATTGCATTCAGTGGATTTATGACAACATCCATGACTTTGGAGGAGACAAGGTAACTAACATATATATATACACATAGTGTTATTTTTTACTCGTGAACAAATGTGGATCTATGTAATGGTTAGTTAGGCCATCCAGATGTCTGGGTGTCACAAACAAATTTAACATAGTTTTTTTTCTTTTCTGTCTGGACACTATAGATGTGGTTAATCAATGTCAACCTCTGCAACCAATGGTACTGTATATTTGGTAGTATTTATTGAGCTTACCCATTCATACCACTTTTAGTGACAGTGACTATATTTTAAGGTCATAGTGACATCAAACAGCTGAAACTGAATTTTTTATTTTTCTGAATTTTGTGTGTGTGGTAAAGTTCAAACTTTGTGTGGTTGTTATGCATACATAGCTATTTGCCTTTGTCTGACTGAACTCAAACTATGTGTGAATGTGACTGTAACTATAGACATAACTGTGTGCATGAGTGTCAAAGAGAGAAAAACAACAGCCTATTATTTATTGCTGTTACTGCATGTTCCAAAATGTTGTGTAGAAATGAAAGAGATTCAGAATGTATGATGTTATTTTGATGTGATGATTGATGTACATGTATAGAAATTCTGTTTTGACTACCTGTTTGAAAAATGTATCTCTTTCATTAAAAATGACTTTTTAGGGCTTGGGGATTAAAGTTTGCTTTTGCATTTTATTCCCAAACAAGTTCTGTGTATTTTGTGAAATTAAAAAGAAAAAGAAGAAAAAAAGAAACAGAAATAAATTGCTCTGTGTCTTGGGACCACTGAAGAGAAGCAAAAAAGTTCCATGTATTCAGTGGAAACAAGTTCTGTTTTGCTATTTGGACTGTGAGATGTTTGAGTGTTACATCTCATGTTATTTTATTATTATACTTTTAAAAATTGATTTGTTTAATTCTGAAGTTTTCAGATTTGATTAAGGTGACATTGAGTAAATCAATTTTGGTCTGTTACTTTGGGCAGAAATGAACGGGTCCCATGTTAGGCTTGAGGGCTGTATACATTTTCTGAGTCTGTTTTTAGATATTTAATACTCTGCTTATATTTTTGCCCATGATCATCAAGTGTAAAACCACATTTTTTTTATTAAATTTATTTTCTGGTGTTTTGAATCTGTTTATTCATTTACGCTTCTTTAGCCTTTATTATGTTGTAATTTGTGTTTGTCAGGACAAGGTTATGCTGATTGGCCATTCTTCTGGTGCTCACCTGTGCTCCATGGCCCTGTTGGAACTGCTTCATGACCAGCGACTTCATGTGGGTCCTTTCCCTCCAGATGTTTCATCCGCTGCAGGCATGCTTTTCCACGAAAGCCACTATGGCCGTCTGCTGTCTGACCCTGGCCGTGCAGCAAAAGACCCCTTGGAGGAGAGCTCAGGGTCTTCTGAGTCTTTTGCTGTGGTCAGTGAAAATGGGAATGGCAATGAAGATGTTCAGATGACTGGTGTGGACAGCGGTGTGCTTAGTGCCATCACCAGTATGGTGGAAGTGTCAAACGAAGACCTGTCTCTTTCGATGTCCAAGGCAGCATCTGCTGCACCACAGACACTGGCTGAGAGAGACCAGCCCATTGGCAAAAGGACCAGGCAGGAAGGAGTTGAAAGCAGGAGTGGCGGTGATGGTGATGGCAGAGCTGGGACAAAACAGTCCAGACAGGAGAGTGGTGAAGGGGATGAAGGTAGTTGTGATGAGGATGATGACAATGACTCTATTGTCACTGTGCGGCCTAAGGACATAGAAAGGCATGCTACCCTCATCGATCTTGCTGCTTCCATCAAAGCATTTGTTGGTAAAGTGCATTTTTATTCTGTGTTGACTACAACAGACAGCTGATGCTGTGCAATAGGGTGTTTTTCAGTGACTTTTACCTCTTACTCTTAGGGCCAGTCCAAACATATTCCCCACACCACATGCCATATGCCATGCAACAGCAAAGCAGCAAGATTAGGAGGAACTGTCCTGTGCCACGCAATGTCACTCAGGTGTAGCACAATCACAAACATTGAATGTGGAGGTATAGTACCAGCTCTATTTCATGTAGAACAGTTGCATCCAGCTACAGTGAAGGTTCAACTATAAGTCAACATGCGCTGATAAAATTGCAGACCTCTCCAATTCAGAGGAGGTGAGGCAGTAATATACAGCTCCTGTGTATTATGATCCCAACAGTTGCTGCGGCAATGGGAAAGGGCTGGGGCAATAAAGGTGAGGTTGAGGGTCAAGGTTAGGTTGCATCACCAAAGCCATAGGAATACTGCCACAGCCTTGTTGCTTGCACCTGTGAAGTACTGTGGTAGGCCAAGGAAAAACTGATGTCATGACTCCCGTGTGCCACCTCTGCCTGCACTGGCTCTTGGCATTTTCTATTTTAGTCTGATGAGTTTTGTAAGCTGCTTGAAGAGTACCCCTTTTTTGTGCATTGCACCATTGACCATTTCTGATTTACAAAAGAAAAAGGAAAAAGTTAGCAGCAAGCAATATGCACATAAAGAATCCCAAAGGACTCTGTGACAGGTAAATAAAGGAGCATACTAAATGACTGGCTGAAATGAGAAATGTGATTGCTGGTGCCTGTGTTGCATTTTCAGGCCTGGCTGGTGTGTACCACATTGGGGATCACTACAGACATGAGGCCTGGCGGGGGTTAGAAGACCTGTCGGCCATGGCTCCTGCCATGTATGGTCCTGACCACTTTGAGCGCTTCTCACCTACCACTATCTTGTTGTCTCTTGATCATGAAGCACCAATCAGGTCAGTACGCATGATCTCATAGTCTTACAGCATTCTGAAGTAATTAGTCGCTTTTGTCCCTGTTACTGAAAACTGAGTGTGAAAATATGTATGCCTTTAACATTAAAAGTGGTAAGCCCATTGTGTTTGTATCTGCAGGGGAAAAGGGGGTGGGGGATGGTTTGATGTTTGAATGGACGGTTGGCAGATTTATGATCTCAAGTAATCAGCTGCTTAAAAATGAAGGCATATATATGTGTAGAATGGATGTCATACTTCCCTAGTAACTCAGCTAGCAGATTTCAACTGTCAAGTCACTGTTGAGTTAGCGACCTGCTCAGCTGCTTCAGAGGAAAACTTCATAGTTGAGAATGTAGTCATTTGACTAGTACAGTAGTAGCTACTGAAATAGTGCCACAGTTAGGGTGATTAATATTTGAATAAGTTCTAATGCAATAGTTGCTTAGCACCTATACACTACATGCCATTTTCTTGATAAAGGCAAAGTTGAGGTGATTCGAGATGTATATAATTACATGCTTCATATATTTCATTATATTGCAAGGATAAATTGGCTTTAAATTTAACATGACATTGTACTGATGATCTGACTAGGAATATTGTTAACAGTGCAATATGGCAAGAGTGTTTTGGTACTTATGGCACTGATCGATTGGCTGTGAATTTGTACATACATAGTATGAATACACATTTCGCACACTTTATTCTTTTGTGTTTCAGTCTACCTCGCATGGTGCTGATGCACGGTACAGCAGACTATGTGGTTCCTGTAACTTCAAGTCAGAGGATGGCTGAGGGACTGGCACGGGCCTCTGCAAATGTTTCTCTGTGCTTGATTCCAGATTGTGATCACTATGACATTTGCTTTGATTTGATGAAACCCTCCCGTCACTTTCATTCCTCACTCATGACTGTCCTGCTCGACACAGCAAAAAGTGTGTTTTAACATGGCTTGCCTTGTGCATAAAGTCACTGCAGTTAGAAAGGAATGACACTGAATGGTTATGAACTTTGTGTTCCTTTAGAGGTAGATGTCACAAAACCTGTTGCAATATTGTGTGGCAGTGGTTACATTTATGTAGTCCATTAAGACTGCCTACATGTTTAAAAGAATCTTTTTGTAGCAGTTTCTTGTGTGAATGTTGGTCTTGCGTGGAACCTTTTGTAAATAATGAGTTGATGGCTTTCTAAAAGGAGACAAAATGCTGGAAATGTGTTTTGCATTTGATTTGGATGAATAACGGGTCTTTGTTTTCTGTGTGGTGATATAGGAGCATTGATGTGCATCTTCAGATGTTTGTAAAAAGTACAGTACTGTGTACTTTTCATGATAGTTACCAAGAAAAATCCCCAAAGCCTTGCAATTTTTAAAGAAACAGTCCAGCTCAAAGTGCTTTTTTCTTCTTTTGAGAATGTGCTCAACAGATCAGTATATCTTGAAATAGTTTTTGTTTCTTCCAAATCCCCCTCAGTCTTAAAAGTAGATGACCCTTCATTATGCAAGAATAAACTAGCAGGTTGTGGCGTTGTGCCCCCGCCCCTTCCCCAAACTCAAAAAAGGGACTTTAAGAAAAGGATAATAAAGCCGCAGGTGCCAGTTTTTCTGTGTCGGCTGGCTGGATACAAACAGCCATTAAATTAAACATAACTTGTTTTTAATTTGATATGCTGCACTTGACCCTTCAGTTCACTTGATGTTTGATGTGACATTTTCATTGTTGCACATGTAACTAACAAAGCTGAAAAGAAAGTGCTATGGATTATGCAATCATGATTGGGTATTCTGTAAACAGCATTGTCTGCTAGTGTTAGTGATGATTATCTACATCATACATTCCCATTTCATTGATTGCATGAAAAATTTTATCTGTGGCATTTGGCCATCTTGTGGCAAAACCTGTATCTGATTTTCTGGGACAAAGTCAGATGTGATGTCAAACTTTGAATGAGGGTAGTATGGTGCTTATTTATTTAGCCATACCTGTTTGTACCACTCTTGCTGACCTTGATCTTATTAGACGTGCATTTTTTTAAGCTCTTATCTGACTCAGTTTGATCTAATTATCTGGATTGAATTACACATATCATTGCCATGTACAAGGGAGATAGTAAACATTTTCTGTCTGGACATATTTTCTGTCTGCTTTTTTTCTGGAACCGTTTAAGATCTTCTTTGCATGACTGTAACCTCAATAGATTATTATAGTAGTAAGCTCTACACATTTATAAAATTTTAGTTTTTTTATGTGTGACATCATTTTGATGTGATTATGCACAAAAACCTGTCAGTTTTCCATCAACTGACAGTTTGTTATCTCTGATGAGGTGGGGGGTGGGGGGAGGGAGGATTTGTGAAAAGTGTACTGCAGAGGTGTGAGATCTGTAACTGCAATCCTACCTCAGACCTATGGATTGTGAAACTCAGTACATGCAAATCATTTCAACATTGATGCCGCCAGTTGGCAATTAAAGCAGTAGGCAAAGAACAGCTTTGTTCCACATATAGTCATTGCCATCATTCATAATGAAGGAAACAAGGCTACATGTTTTATAATAGAAAAGTTTGCTGAATTTTTATCCCATAAATATATTGCTGCGCAAGATGAAAGTGAGAGATGATCATATGTGTTCATCCTGTAATGATGTAGTATATTACATTGAACATCTTTTTTGACTGCCCGGCACAATTTTGGAATTATACTGAACACTGTATTCAGTTACTCCAGACATTCTCGCCCTGATATAACAGTACCGGTTGACTGGGCATAAAACACCTACTTACTTACTCCAGACATTCAGACCCAATTGTTGTTGATGTTGATGTTGTTCAGAATAAAACTATAATTATGGGAAATAAAAACTAAATGTATAAAACATACTGACAGCAAAAATGTGTATAAGTATTTACGAAAAAAACATTTCCATTGTCCATGATTAATAGCAAAAATGTGTCCAAGTATTTTCAAAAATGCTTAACTTCTTCCTTCCATTGTCAATGATATTTAAAAATCAGCTCGGGCTCCGATATGTTTAAATATAATCAAGCTTACAAACAAAGATGTGTATACTGTGACCAAGCGGGGAAAAGTACAGTGCAGTGTAAACATGTGATTTTTTTCTCTCCATATTTAAGTCAAAGTGTAGAAATTATAGGCATTATTGAGGCATTATATTTGGATCTGGAAGACCTCCAGACCTTAAACAAAGTGTGGGACAAAACTGATAGAGATGCGTGAATGAGTGCATGACAGGTAGTGAGGTATACTGCAATGATGAATGGCTGTTTCTGAATAAATGTCCTGTATCAGCGTGCTTGGCACTGTTAAAAAAGAAGAAGCTTTATACCAAGAATGTCATTGGGATAATCAGCTGTTTTTTTTTCTCACGCTTTGAGAGCTTCAGAACGGTTCGTCATTTTTTCACTCAGAGTTCCAGTTTGGAGTGGTTGGCTATTTTTTTAACACTAAGAGTTCAGGATCATTGTTTATGCACCAAAGGTTGTGACAGACCAAAATGCAACGTAAAGATTTTTTTTATCTTTGCCCATCATGGTGACAACAACCCCCCCTCCCCCCCCCCCCCAAAAAAAAAAAAAAGGAGGGGGAGGCTTCTGCCATGTGCTGTATCAAGGTGGTGAAAAATACATGTGATTTCATAAAAGGTCAAATTTGGGGGTTAGGGATTTATCTTACCTTGCTTACAGCAACATTCTGTGTATTTTCTGTGATAGGCGGGGGGGGGGGGGGGGGGGGACAAAAGTAAACTGGTTTTTTTTGTGTGTGTGTGGAAATTGCTTAAGACCAAAATAAATAGTTTTTTGTGGAGATTGTTTAAAGGGCATTGTAGGTGCTATTGTTCCACTTTAAATGTCCGTCACCGTAGTGTTTGCTCTTCTTTGGTTATTATGTGTATATTTCTTCCTTTGATTTGAATGGCGAACATAAAAGAAAATCCTCTTTCAGTGTTTTGCCCTGATGTGATGTTTGACTGTGAATTGTATGAGCTTAGCTGTGCTTGTTTTCGACTTGCTTGATAAACTGTCATGCTTTTATTTAACATGTAGTCAGTGATCAAAGAAATATTTGTAGAATGAACCTGTGTGAGTTTATGGTTCAGATAGTTTTATAAGGTAAAGTCATGTATACGTGTGCTAGTTACTTGTAGTACTTTCATCGTAAATAAACCACCTCTTTAAAATTTCGAAACATACACCCAACTAAACATGCAAGCATAAATTTCAAGTAGCAAGTTTTAGTTTCTGTTTGTAATTGCTTTGACCACTTTGGGTTGAGGTTGGGTTCTGAATGCGTGAATGTTTGTGTGAACATTTATGTGATGCTGTACAATGAATGGATTTTTGCGTGTGCATGTCTGTGTAAATGGAGTGTGCATATTCATTTTTCTTTGGTCAATGAGAACTTTTATCTCTGAGTAGTGGTGATTTAAAGATTATTTTATGTGAAGGTGAAACAGTGCATGACCATAAATGATCACATACCCAGTAGTCGTCACTGCCACTGCACTGATTTAGGGAACACCAATAGACTTGTTTTTAGGCTGTGGCTGAAATTGATACAGGGATCCAAGGATGTTTATTCACCAGCAACATTTAAATTTAAATACATTAGTGAGCTTTTTCTGGATACCTTTTACTGAGCTCTTTCAAACCCTTTACAATTCTTTCTTGCATAACACCACTCATACAGCAATGTCGGAGTCACAGCATTATCACATAATTCTTAAATAATCCTTCTCCAGTCAGGATAAAATCCTGTGTACTGTCACAAACAAATTAGATCAAATATTACACTGAATTACACTATGCCTTGGTATGACCTATGAGGTTGACTGGGCACTCAGTTACCTTATTTTATGATTTACACAAAAAAAAGGATACCCTAGGTAGGGCAAAAACTTAACAGTCATCATGTTTTTTGTTGTTTCTTTTAACATTATTTACTTGTGAACTCTCAAACTGAGAAGTAGCTAAAGTGAGCTGCCCTTGTTCATGACAGTTCAGGTGATTTTCACTTTAGTTTTCAGGGTCATGAAGTAGTATAAAAAAGCCACTTAAGTTATTTCACTGAGAAAATTATTTCATGCTGGTGGAAAATTCCACTGGCATTGTCTTTCTTTGCAAGCATCGGGTTGGCATCTCCCATGATCAAGGCTGTCAACAAACTGGTGATCCTCTGTGGTATCAGGTTTATGATAATCTGTTGCACGGGACTGTCACCACCCCCCACCCCCCCGATCCATCATAGAGGTACAGAAACCAGCTGATAGTCCAAATTTAAATGGCCTTCTGATGATTTTGTCTCAAACTGCTTTTGACATTATGTTGTGTGACTGTGTGACGTTTGATACAGCTGACCTTACATTATGCCAAGGGTCACCAAAACTGGTATTGAGTCAAATGGTAAAGCTCATGTAGGTTTGAGATCCTGCTAGGTGTGTTAGAAATTCTAGACCTAAAATTATTTTCGTTGAGCCAAGAAATATGTATTCACTGATTTCAAGCCATGCTGACTAAAAAGCATTAAATACATGAGCTTGTCAGGGTGTATGTATATATATATAATGATCATTAACTGATAAGAGAAAACGTAACAAGTGCAACTTTCGTTTTGACTTTCCAGCATCACTGTGAACTTGGAACTCTGTCAGTCATCAAACTAGGTATGTAAAGAATGCAGCCTGGCACCATGCAAGGTTTGAAAGATCTCTTTCACAGACACCAAGATTTTAAGTATTAAGCGTTCCCACTGTTGGGTGTAGCGGGTGTCTAGGTAAAAACCAAACTTTGTTGCTGCTGTATGATTGTGAGTGCTTATAAAATATTTAAGGTGGAGAGATCCCACAGTCATTTGCCAAGTTTTAGTTCCCAGTGGAGATTGTGTGTTTAGGAACAAGGTATGCTACCAACTTTGTCCTGTTTATGACATTAGTCTGCCCCCCCCCCCCCCCGCCTCCCCCTGCAGTATGTTGCAATTTCCATCTTGTGGGGTATGTGACTGGCTGGCTGGCCTGCAGGTACTTGATTGGGTCTGGAGGAAAAAACTGAGTGCTTGCATGCTGCTTACTGTTGGCATATAGCATGATCCCATGTATGACCAGCTACACTTGTTCTCAATCCCTGTATTGGAAAACAAACTAGGCCATGTACAAAGCACTACAGGTACATGAAACTGAAAGGACATGCACACAGGGCAAGTTATTTTAAAGTAAAACACACATGATTTCATACAACACCAAATATACAAAAACAGCAGAGCATCCTATGCAGGTAATTTTATTGCATTAGACTATTTGCACATACGTAAACTTGAACTGAACGTGTACAGTATGGAACAATTACACTGTCCACCAGAGTGTTCAATTTAAACATTAAAGAAAGGACTTAAAAGTCTGAAGATATTGTCTGCTGGAATAAAATACACACTTCATGATGTGAATCTGTCACAAAAAAACAAAAAGAAGAAGAAAAAAGAGGGTATCTTGAAATGACTGAAAAAACAACAACCAACAGTCGACTAAACTTTGTATGAAGACTGTATGGCAAGAAAGACATAAAAGGAAAAGTTTGGAACTGAACAACAAAAACAATATGGTACCACCAATCTATAAATAAGTTGGGCAGGAAGCTGAAGCTAAGACTTCAAAATCAGAGTAGAGTTTTACAGAAGCATCAGAATAAAAGTAACCCAGTGCATTCAGTGACTGCACAGGAGTCTGACTCGTTGATGAACATATACATGTACAATACTAATACTTGGAGTTATGTTGTATTGCTTAGATTCTGGCACATACATATCTGTATTGTATCATCTGACAGGAATACCATTTCACAAACTGATTTTGCCTTTCTCACAACTGAAATTAAAACTTCTGTACGAAACAACACTCAAAAACATGTCAAAAGAATCATTTCAACTTCAAGCCTGATAAAAGTGGATTGTGTATGGTACAGCTATGGCGATGTTCTCCAAAAAACTTCCTTCCCAAACTGAAAAAGGCTGACATGTTGACACACCAACATGGGCAGCTGGAACAGCATGTAGGTGTTCCCTGATATTTATTACTAAATGAAAGTGTAGCTGCCTCTTCCTGACATATTTATCTAGACCAGTGTGAACTCTCTGTTTGAAAGTTATCCACAAAAACACTCCTAATTTTTATGGAAAACAATGGGCTATAAAAATTTAACAAACCATTTCAATAGTGATCTAATGGATTAACTTTCTGTTGTGAACTTATGCCTCCAAAAAAACAGACTGCCCACCGTTCCAGGCTCAAGGCCAAAAATATGACAAAGGGCAGCAATCTTAGCCTGCATGTAGTGATCAATTTTCAGAAGTGCAAAGTGGATTAAGCTGGTGATAAAAAGAGTTAATCCATTTCTGTGCCTCGTTTACCTATGTAAACTAAAAATGTGGGTAATTTGAAAGGACTATCACCTGATCTTTATGCCACGAACATTTTGCACTCAAAATATTTTATGGGGGGTACATATCATTGCATTCTTTTTTCCTTTTTCCTCTGCAAATTTACATGTTCACTGCTTGAATCAGCAGGAAAAAAAACTAAAACAAGAAGTACTTGTGACTGCACTTTTAAAGTTAAATTTGAAGAAAATCAACTGCCATTATACCATTAGTCATTAGACTTATTCATAAGTAGTTAAACTGGAATCTCCAGTAGCATTCATTCTGCATCCATTTACTGTAATCTCATGATCATAATGTATGTACAACAAATTGAGTTCCAACTCGATATAGACTTGTAAAAAGACAGATACATGGCAGTTTACCTCACAGCATGAAGAACAACTGCTCAGATGACACGCATTTAAAACAGAAAAAGTTTGTGTCTTTATCTTTCATACTCCCAACACTCTGAAAATAGCTTAACCCTTTCACTGCCACAACACTGATTGAAAACAGCCACTAGAACTGGAAGATTTTAAATCCTTAAGCCTTTTTGCATGAGCACATGAAAGGATTTCCGTCAAAATGCACAGTATACTAGGACTGGAAAATACACTGCTTGCAGGCCTGTGCATGCACTTTTCAGCCTGGAAATTTGACTGGCTGGGGCAGTGAAAGGGTTAAGGTCACCAAAACTGGTATGACCACACACAACTCGATAAAAGCTACAATCATGCAGTTAAAAGATCCCAATTACACAGCTAAGAAAATGGCAACATTAAGGTTATCGCCACAGAAGGGAATGCATCAGTTATTTCCCTAAACACAAAACTCAAGCATTAACTTTATATTTGTATAATTTATCGAACTCTATTGAATGAGAATTATTTTTGAAATAAAAAAGGAAAAAAGATGTAACTTGATCACATTCATCTTTCTGCTGCCATTGTCACCACAATGTGGTGAAAGTCCCTTCATCTGGGAATCTGGAGCTATTTAAACGTTTTTCTGTTCAGCCTGGGGGATGTCAGAATCCCCACCCCCACCCCCCACCCCTTTGATGCTTAACCTACTAAGAATTCTGCCTTCTGTTTGTTCCAAGTCACTTTTCTCCATTCCTCTAAAGTGTGTCATGAACAGTGAATGTGGTTGTGTTCCAATGACTGGCATATATATTTCACCCTGATATGACCTTTGTGATAAACTGGATGTAAAATATCAAAAACTATTCAGAATGATGCTGTTGCTGTCACCTTGAAATGATATCAACTGGTTACCAACATTCTGTGAACACATAAAGCTCAGTATGAAGGATACCACCATGCAAGGTTCAACAGATCTTACTCAAATCGTTTCTGACAAAGAGTCAGTATAACTTTCTCAACACAGTTTCTGAGAAAGTGTCAGTATAACTTTCTGCACACACCAGTCATGAAAACTTCCAAAGCATATCTAATGATCTTGTGGATGTGCAAACTTGATAATTTGCCAAGAAAATGCAACTCACATTTTGTCTTTCTGACGTCCATGTGACATTGTAAAAGGTCAAGGTCATCAATCTTTTGAGGAATTTAGAGTAACTAATACAATCACAGCATTAAAGCCAACCCTGACAATTACATACTATAAGTTAAAAACAATCTTTGAAAAGAAATATGTTGCCATGCACATCATACATTTGAGATTTGTTTTTTAAATTACTCACAGACACCAATCAGATACTGCATTTAAACAGTCACAGCTTTTCATTAAAAAACATGAATATGAATCTTTGTTATACCACATTTGATGCTGTACAAACCTGGTGGTTAACCAAACTCAGTTTCAATCTTAAAACAGCACAGCTTTTTGTATGCTCAGTTTATTTCATCACCTATTTTACTGTATAAATCACTGGAAATTCTAAAATGTTTTTGCCAAGCTGATTTAAAAATAAAATAATTATTTAAAAAAAAAAAAAAATTATGTGTGGTTACCACTAAACAGACTAAAAGTAAATCAAAGTGTTTGTGAGCATATTCTCACCTTCTTTACAAATTCTCCACAGAAAAAGCTGATGGATAAAACACATGGATAAAATGCTTAAATATAGATTATAACTAAAAGCAATTAATATAGTACTGATAATAACAAGGACAGCAAATGCTCAGTTAACTCTCAAACACTATTTGTTTCTCACCAGATCATGAAAACAGATCAGAGTCCAGTGTAAACATGCAACCATGAAAGAGTTATTCAACTTATTGTGCCAAATTTACAGATCTCTCAATGAACAGCATTTGAACAAATGCCAGTCATCAGGATCCTTGGCACTCAACAAAGTGTTTCCTTTAAATTCATGCTAAACTAACCCAAAGCATAAATATATATGTTAACCCACTTAGTGTGTATGTGTAACCCCATTCACTTGAGTAACAATCAAGGCTTGAAACCAGATTAGTTTCAACCATTTCATACCACCATGACCTAACATTTGGTCAATCACTGTAATATGCATGCACATGTAAAACTCACTGAAATGTTATTCTTACATAAAGTTTGAAAGACCTCACATCATTTAAATGGTCTCTATTGGAAAAACACACCTTAAGAAGGCATCTTCCATAAACACATGCCGAAACCATCAAAAACTGTATGTGCCTTATAAAGTCTGAACTTCCCCAAAAAACAACTTTCAAGTGCTGTTATGATCTTTACATTATACCATAATCACTCAAGCCATATAAACAGGTAAAATAATTTTTATTATTATATGTCAGCAACAGTACAAAGACTCACATTTTAATTTATTTTTTATGAAAGAAAAAAGCTACAACAAAAAATTTCATTACTTCAAACATGACAGATGTTAAGCAAAGGTGCAAAAAAATTGTTTTTGAAGATGCTTTGCATTGTACGAGGGAAAATGAGCAGTAATGCTTTGGTTCAGGTCAAACTCAGCCGGGTAAACGGTCAATTTTATCTGCTGGTAATTTGTTCAATAACTAAAAATGACAAGGAGGAGAGAAAAAATCTTCGCAAATGTGTCAATCACTCCCTCTCTTTGGTCACCTGATAAAAATGGCAGTTCTGTCATGCCAGGAGTAGGTACAGCAACATCATCTTGTAGGTATGAGTTCAATCACCTTCAAACTTCTCAACCCTATAACTGCAGAAGGATAAGCACTCTTCTGTGCAGTAAATGTAAACAGCAATGCAGTAATCTGCACATTAGATATTGCCAACTGGCAGCAGGGTTAAAAACATCTTGCTCTACAGAGCTTGGGGCTCGTCCTGAGATAAGGTACTGAAAAATACTCATGATCAGTGAGATAAGAATGGTGCTCTGGAATATTCACATTCAGTATCAACATCTCCACTGCAATGGATGGTTAAAATGAAGCAGGTAAGCGTGTGTATCATTGAAGTATGAACTGATCCACAGCTCCTGAGATGGCATTGTCATAATGATGATTGGTGGCAATTCTTAAATGCAAAAGCTTTGCACCACATCACTTGGCATGAAACTTTTTGCTTTGTTTTTACACAACAAAGTTGACTGCTGGTCCAATAAAGAATGTCTCAAACTCCATCTTTCTGTGTGTGTGTGTGTGTGTGTGTGTGTGTGTGTGTGTGTGTGTGTGTGTGTGTGTGTGTGTGTGTGTGTGTGTGTAACTGTAAGAGAGAGAGGGGGAACATTTGCAAATAAAAAATGTGGACATTTTAACTGATTACCCAGTGAACTGCCAAAAATTATTAAATCATCTAACACTATGCCAGACATAAAATAGCCGTCAATGTGCTGGCCACATGTGGTGAGAAACTAGTGCAAAAAGACATGATGCTTTATGCTGAGACCTAAAAACAAAACAAAAAAAATGGCCACCTGGCCGCAACAAAATCATGGGAGTTCACTGTACTTATTAAAAAGATCTACTAAATCTGTCAAAACATATTACTAAAAAGCCATCAATCAAAATGATGAAAACTGTAATGTTGCTTTTGTGCTGTATTTGCTGACACAGATGGGGTTTCTTATGAATTAAAAGATGGGCTGGGCAGACTTTTTTTATGTTTTTTTTTTACTGATCTCCATGGTTTTAATGATAAAGACTGGACCTCAAAGCTTCTTGAAATATTAGATCCTTCATGTTGGTGATAACTACATTCTAGTACATAAATTCTTTCTGCACCAGTAACTAAAGTTTCTGAGAGCAAAGCTTTCAGCTCAGTCATTAGCAGAACACCCAGTGGAAAACTACCCTCAAAGTCAACAAAATGTGGTCTTAAAGTAAGTAAATTGGTGTTTTATGCCCAGTCAACCAGCATGGTTATATCATAGTGAGATATGGTCTTAAAAGAGGGGTGAACTTTGATGAGGGATTAATTTACCTGGCTATTTGAAGGTTTTTATTTTTATTTTTATCAAAGTGGTCTTTAAGAGAAGGATAGTCTTTCAAGTTTTGCATCAGGGGTTCCACCATACACTGCAAACAGCCATAATAAGTATTTCTTACAAGGTAATATGTATAGTATACATTGTTCACCAGCAATATCAACAATCAACACTTGAATGGAGAATCAATTTTTGTCTTATTTCAATAAGATAGAAATGTTCATCTTGGGGTACATCACCTAATCTCATTTTACTGTACAAACACAATTTAAACCCAGTGGTGTTTATTATATCATTAGGTGGAATTAATTTACAGATCAACATAAAAATGTGGTGTATGTACACTTTTCCTCATTCTTCATTCATACCACTGACTTCAATAAATATTAATAAGCATGCATGTGAGCAAAGCAATAAATAAAAATAAATAAGAGGTGGGGAGAGAGGAGACAGTTCATTTAAACTTTTGCTCTGATATACTAAATAATACTGCTGAATTCCTAAGCTTATATTTATACCATAGAAAAATATATAAAAAATATAAAAAGGAAGAACAAAAAAAAAGAGAAAAAACCATCTGTGTGGTGCATATTAAAAGAAACATATGACAAACAACTGAACAGGAAAGATAAAACTAAACTAATTTTTTTTTTTATAACTGAGCAGATAAAAAACTGTGTTGAAAACAAAGGAGAACCAGATGCAAAATGAGTTCTACACAGCAATATCAACCAACCTCTTTTGAGAAAGAAATATAAAAATAAACTGAGACTGCTGAATATTTGCCTTTCAGTTACAAGAACAATTATTTTGATGGAACTGTTGCATTACTGGTTAGGACAATATTTTCCCTATTTTGTTTCTTTTGTTTGTTTCTTTTACTGACCTGGAAAAAAAAAAAATGTCACATTGAGTTGTACACAAACATGTTTACCCCTACAACAAGTCTGCATCTAGCACACAGCACAACACATTATATGCTCTTAGTTCACATCTATCTACATATACCACAGAGAATGTCAAATTGCACTGCCATACTAAAATTTACATCTTTGCAAGAGAGAAACACACATTCACTTTCTCTCTCCGCTCATACACACACAGATCTGAACATCCATTACACATGACTATCCATTACATGCATTCTTGCAATAGCTTCCACTTGTGTCCAACACAATACCTTTCTGAACAGGTCTATGCCTCATACTATCATATTTTGCTCCATTATTACAACACTGGCCACAAAAAGACTCAAAGGCATGGTCTTGTAAAAGTTCAACCTGTTATGGTTTATCACTGTCTTCTCTGAATCTACCAATCATTCTTGACTTGACCATGAAATTATGCATGGTTATTACTGAACATGCAAATAGAATACTGAACGCCGTTCATGTAAAATTTCAAGACTGTTTGCAGCGCAGCCTTCTGATGCTGATTTTTTAGACCAAGTGTGTTCTATGCCATGTTACTTTGAAATGAGTGTGAAGGAACATAAGCTGACATTCAAAGCACTCTGCCATTCTTCAGATTTTTCCCCCTTTGTAGATTTCCACTAAGCCTTGTTGGCAGCGTTTAACAAATCTGGACGCAAGTATGCATGTTCTGGCTGACTGGAAACTCAGCCAAGTGAGACACTCCCAAATGAAGCCAAGAGTCTGGAGGTGTGAACCATGTAATACCCTGACCAGCTCTCTGCCTGCTAGTGCTGTGGGCTTGGTTCGATATGAAGTGTATCACACAGAAGGCTGAACACTGCTGTGACCAGCACAACTACATCAACCACATCTGTTGAGTAATTGTGAAGACTGACAACCTCCACATCACACTAGACGTCTATGGCAAAGAACTCTGTAGCTCAGACATCAACCCAGTGTGGAAAAAATGTGGTAACGTGTCGTTAGGAAACCTGATGGGAAAAAAGACGTCCCTGGACGCCCTGCTGCTGCCGTGACCCCTCACCACCTGAGTGGACAGAACGAACACAGGTGTACAGCAAGTCAATGTGACATCAATGGTGATTAGCTCCTGTTGCTGCTGCCACCTTCCCGGCATCCCCTCCAGCCTTGGCAGTTGCAGCATCTGTGAAAGATCAGAAACAATCTGCATTACAAGAAGAGCACTGACTCACACTCAAATAAAAAATACAACTTTTTAAAAACTCAATGGTGACCTTGACAGTCAGTCAGGACCCACCATATTATATAACATGTGAAGCTTGACAGAGTATATCATGATGAATTTAAACTACAATCTTGCTTGAATGTTGTCTGAGATAATACAGCTATAGCTTTCCACTTTAAGGGGAGACACGGAGGTGCAAAATCAACCAAACTGTCTTTTTGGGTGAAAATCAGATAGGGGCTGATTTTGACATTTTAACACCTCCTGTAACTTATTTTGCATGTATAATATCTTTAACATGTATAATTTGTCAATAAATGTCATGGGGTTCATATCAAGTAAGATGCTTTGCTTTCTTTTCATGTGCTTTTTCTAACATACTCTCTTTTAGTTTGACACCTTTTTCTATATTGTAAAACCCTAAGGCTCCGCTTTGAGTAGAGTCTTGAATGCTTGCATGGTGTTTTTATAAGTAATGATCTTTACTTTTGCCAAGCAATTTGCAGATGGCGATATTTGATTTAGTTTTATGCCAATTTGAAATATTATTGGTATCATTTTTACAAGCATAAAATGTAAGTAATACAATAAAATAAAGAAAAAGCATAATAACCACAAAATCCTTTGTAAAAGTGAAGATAACATTGTTTGTACTAACTGTGAAAAGAAAATTAATCTGCATGCAGTGACTTTGGAGTTTTAAGCTTTTTAAATAATTGTGTTTGGTGGCCATCTTGGATTGTTTCCATGGCAATGGGTGGTCAAAATGATGTAACAACATATATTTTGAATTCTCCAAGTCATAACCTTTTAAACACACCCAAATCCCAAACTCACAGATAACAGAGGGTTGGGTCCATTTTGCACTACCATGTCCCCACTTAAAGCAAAAGTCCAAGGTTTTCAAGTATGCAAAATGACCATCAAAATGATTGACATATGAGTCACTAGTTTCAGATTTAATGAAAAAACAACAAAAAAAAACGGGTTTTTAATCGATTTTATTTTCTGTAGGCTTCCCTGGAAGTGACGTCAGTCTGGGGAGTCAGTGCGGTTGCAAACTTAGATTCTTCAGTAAACTGTGTATGCGTGTGGTCGACAAAAAAGTTAACTATGCCGGCCTACTGTGTTGCCGCGAACTGTAACAATTCGCAGACGACCCCACGTATAACAATGCACGAGCTCCCGCGCAATTGACCTGCAGTGAGTGGATTAAGTTTATACAATTCAAACGAGCTGACTTTCTTGCTGCGCCGCATCACGCCCATTTGTGTAGTGAGCACTTCAGTGAGTGCGATTTCGCAAACCCCATGGAATACTGCATGGAATTTTGCTTTGAAGCTGACACGATGTTCCGGTACTCTTTCAAAATCCTGCCTGACAGGCTCAAACTGATACAGCTGTATCCTCTCAGGCAAAGTATCAGTTTTGTCTTCGGAGCTTGAGTTGACCATTTTGCAGCGACTCCCCAGAGTGACGTAGTAGGCATATGGTCACATGATTTGGGTGTCATGGCGACGCTTTCAGTACGACAGAAAATGCCTTTTTTTCGTGCATTTATAACCCTCAGATCACAGTTTCACTTACATCATCGTTCTCAGCGAGCTTTAACGGAAATTGTGTCAAAAATCACCCCTAACCTTGGACTTGTCCTTTAAATATATGCTTAACTCAAGGAACTCAAGGCATTATGTGCATGGCCAAGTCTGGTTGTAAAAGGCTCTTCGGTTCAGAAGCTACCAAAAACAGACATTTATTTGAAAATGGCCTGAAAAATAGAAATCCAAACTGTTCACAAGACATGACGATCTGTATCAAGTTTGCCTCCAAAAAGTGCTACAGTCCAGGAGATATGGGATATGTGACCTTGAGGAATAAAAATCCAGTCATTTTGCATGACACTCAAGTCCAGCTGCTGAAAGTGCACCATCATACTAAGTTTGGATGCAAAAGGTCCCCTCACATCTACATTCCCTCCCTGCCCCAAATCTTATTATGGGGGGAAGCAGAGTGGGGGGGGGGGGGGGGGGGTAGTTAGTAATTGGATATTAACATCCTGTCAATCACAAAGCATCACCTAAAGACAGTCAAACTCCATCATAAGCAAATGTGCATTTCAAAACTCTTGTCATATAAACCCCTTTTTCAAGTCAATCCACAAAACCAAACATACACACACAAACATCATACACAAATTTCTGAGGAGTTAGTCCCTTCAATATTACCCTTGTTAAAAGAGCACACAAGGCTTGAACATGCTGGTATTATCTACCATTCCATCTAATTTATCAAACCAGATTTTTTTTTTTTTTTAACATCCATAAAAAAAGGAATGGACAGAAACAATAATATTTAAAACCATTATATAACTGCATAATGGCAAATACTAGTGCCATATGGCAGCAAATGGCACATACCACCACTATCTATCATTTCCTAGCTGCTCAACAAGAGCCATACAAAAGCCTAACTCTTAACAAAAAATGTTTGAGAATGTTCTTGAAAAGTCAGGGGATTGAAAAAATGCAGAGGATTAGGCAGAAAAACAAGCGAGGACAGAGAAAAGAGGAATAACATGACCAATAAAAAAATTTTTTTTATATTTTTTATATATACCATGCAGTTTTTGTTTTGTTTAAAAACTATGGTCAAATAGATTATGTTTCAATGTAGAACACCTTTTCAAACAACAAAAATCAACCTGACTTGCCATGACACACTAAGCATTGTTTAAAAAAGTCAGTATTGCTAGTCATTACCTTTGTGATTTTGCTGTTGTTGTTGCATAGTTTTTTGTCTTTCCTTGGCTTCAAACTCCATGACCTCATGGTATATCAAAGCTGTAACACAACAATAAAAACATAAATAAGGTAAAAATATACAAATGAAACACAAAAATATAACTTTTTGAAGAAACAGAAACCACAAATATACCCTTTGTAGTCTTAGCAAATAAACAGTTTTAAGCATTCTTATTTCACATAACTGCATCACAACTGCCTAAAAACATTATCAAGAGCACATGTAGACTTTCAGTTAATGCTTTCCCTGCCCATATGACGTCATATGACGTCTATGGCAAAGCATTTCCTACTTGCCAAAAAGATGCCATGGGATGCCCTTCTTGAACTCCAGTTGTTCATGCATGCTCATGAGAGCCCAAGTTCTAGAAAAATTAATGTTTCTGGCTTAACCCATCTGCACAGCTCTTTTGGGAAGAGACTGCAGCGCAGCACACATACAGCTTTGGCAGGGAAAGCGTTAATGAACTTAATCTGAAGAAATGGGTAATCAACAGGAATACTTTGCAAGACCTGATATGTCCATAGTACAGCTGAGAAAATGCCAAAACAATATATCCAGGAATCAGCTAAAAGACAACCACTGATTACCATCATCAGAGTATTATCTGTTTGTCATTTGGAAAAGGTGCTTGAAGTTACACTGAAAATTTGCATTTTTCTAATGGGGAAGCAGGGATAGCTCTGTGGTAGAATGACAGACTCATGATCGAAAGGTCTCAGGTTTGAGACCTAGCAGGAGCAGTGGGAGAATTTTCATCTAGGGTCAACTTTCTGTGCAGACTCTTATTTCAGTATCTGTTTCGCCCCAGTGTTACTGCGGTTGCATGTGATGTAAAAGATCCCAGTCATCTGCCAGAAGTGCAGGTGGCAGGTTACAGCTAAATCCACATACACCCTACTTATGTGGCTTTGAATGGTGAAACTGTAACTTGGTGCATGGTTATTTGGGATACACAGAATTGCCCCGAGATGGCAGCAGTTTCACATGGCACTAGCCAGCCACGTATCAATTAAAACAGCACTGCAACCACTTTGGTGGATATTCAGAACACACTGTATACAGCTACAGTCACTTATTCAGAGTTGCATATCACTAGAGTGCAGTGGTTCCACTTGGACACACAGAACAGCACTATAGTTGCCACTGTGAAGTGCTTATGGCTCATCTTGAGATGAGGCACTCAACAAGGGTTTAAATAAAAAAATAAAAAATGAATACTTATAATCAGTGTTCTTTTTAACCTTTTGTGTGTTTTGAATAAGACATACAGACCTGCCTCACGCATAAAGTGTCTGTATAAATAAAATGAATACTTAAAACCAGAGTTCTTTTGAAACTTTTGTGTGTTTTGAATAAAACATACAGAACTGCTTCGCGCATCAAGACACAAGCATTTGCAACACATTAAAATATTGAAGGACAATGCTTGAAACATTCCCTGTGGGCAGAATTCTTGTTTCTTTTATGGGTTAACACTCACCCCCCTCACCCCACCCCCCCTCACCCCACCCCAACCTTTCGAGAATTGCTTGAACAGGACACAACCCTCTTACATTTCCACTCCTCCACGGAATGTTCACGTTCATCCACAGCATGATCGTATGGTGCTGGAGCAGGCTGAAAACAAAAAGTGACAAGACTTGAAGGATTGGTTCTGTTCTTCAATCACATTAGATAGACTGCAAGACAAACTATGTGGTACACATTTGCTCTGTTGCACATTTGGGCACGTGTGTGATGCTGTGGCATGAGATGAGAAGGGGGGTTATTTTCCTCCACAATAGTAAGAAGTTACTAGCAAGTGCAGAAAGTAATATTCCAAAATGCTATGAACAGTGTTACACCATTTATAGCTAGATAAAATACACATACCAGCGGGCTTCAAATCTTTCCGCCAAAAAGTGCTTTGGGCTCATTCTGAGAGGGGACAATATTATCACCATTACCATGATTATTATTTTCATTATTATTCAGTATTATGCAATAAACAACATTCACCCATGAATGGAGAACTGAACCAAAGAAACACGTCAGCCTGAAAATGAGGAAATGTGCAACATATATCTGCAGGCTTCACTTAGATTTATTAATAGTTATACAAAAGAAATACTTAAAATGCTTTGAACTTGAGCTCCTCACAGAACAGCCATGTTGGTTTATTCTTTACCAATGAAGAGCAGAATTTTTTTTTCACTCTGTGTATTTGATGCTTTTGCTGCACATGCTGGCCTAGCTGATGTCACTGATACAGACTAAAATAGCAGTACTCATGGTTTCTGAGACTTTCAAGAACCAATTTTTAACAGGATGAGAAATGGAGTAAAAAAACTGCTGTGTGTACAATTTTTTAAATTCCATTCCTATTAATAGTGCCATTGCTTCTTTGGTTTTGGTCCCCTTTAAAAACAAGCAGACAGATTAAGTAAAAATCACAAACAATCCGCCAAATGTTGGCTTGGCACTCAGCCTGTTAAAATGTATGGCACCATTCTGTACCACACACTGTGAGAAGTATCTAATTTCAAAATGCTCACCCCATTCACTTCTGACTCATCAAACCACACATTGATGTAGGGGTGACGCAGTGCATCATCCACAGAGATTCGTTTTTCAGGGTCGATGACCAGCATCTTGGATAGCAAGTCACGGGCAACGCTGGCTCGCAGACCTGGGTGCTCTGTACTCTCCGCTGGGAACAGGACATCAGGGAAGAGCTTTTCGAAGTTGTACCCATTGTGACGGGGCCTGTTCTCCACATAGTTTCTGACGGTAGGCTGGAGACGCATCATGAAGTCTTGACATGGTGTACCAAGTTGTTCAATGATTTTATTCCACTGGTCAATGTCTGGCTTTGTTAAGAACAATACTTGTGTAATTTTACACATGTTGGACAATTAATTCTGTAGTCATTTACTTGTTAATTTATTGAAAAAGTTGTGAACATGATTTGGTGCATTTTTTAATCATTGTCTTCATCACTAATACACATTTACATGTGCATTTCCTTTTATTGTGATATTAATGCTCATTAC
The DNA here is from genome assembly GCA_963584105.1 of Alviniconcha strummeri. Classification (NCBI taxonomy): domain Eukaryota; kingdom Metazoa; phylum Mollusca; class Gastropoda; family Provannidae; genus Alviniconcha; species Alviniconcha strummeri. The sequence goes on along the minus strand of OY757541.1, from coordinate 24,286,139 downwards.
ATTTCCACTACACTCCTATTTTGACATCTCATTTCAGTTAACATGTACACAACCTGATTAAAAAAATTTTTTTTTTTAAAGAATGGGCAACAAACTAGAACACAGATTACATTTCAATTAATAAATTTCAAGAATTCATATCTGCAAAACTCAAAGCAGCATGCATCCATATTTTACTTTATACCTTCAGAAGAATCAGTTGGTTAAAGGATACGATCACTGCCCGGGAACATGACAGTCCCTCGTATCAATTCTGCCATGATGCAGCCTACAGACCAGATGTCCACTGAAATAAGCAACCGTAACATAATGTTTGTTAGTATGTTACACATAAATCACAACAAAGATAAAGTTTTGAGACTGAGGTGTCAGTTACAGCTCCACCAAAAATATTTGGCACAAATTTTCAGAAATGACAGCCACGTTTTTTTAATCTTTACTTCTTTTCATATGATCCTTGTTTTGTTTTGTTTTTAAAAATCTCAACAACAAAAACAAATTAAAAAGGTCACACAGGTGGTCACCAATGTGTCCACAGTGCTCCCCACAGAAATTTTAAGTGAGGGTCAAAATGACCCCCGTCAAAAATGATGGGTCAAACAGCCTAAACTTCACAACACTGAAGTAGACTATATATATGAATATTCAGTAGCAACCGTTTTTGCATTAAAAAAACAAAATCACACCACAAATGCTTTATCATTACTATCTTCACATTCAGTCATTTAGTACACAATACATAAAAAATTCAAAAAATTCAGTCCTTTCAATTTGAGTCATTTTAGAAGTGTTCATTCTTTTAAATGCATAACAGAAAAAAAGTCTGGCAAAGGTGGGAGATCCCCCCCCCCCCCCCTTATATATATATATTAATTATTTTACTGTCACAAAATGGCCCCATATGGATCTCAGTTCACAGTGATTTTTGCTTCTGTCGGGTATCCAAATAATCAATTGTAATTACTGTTTTTGCGACAATTACTTCTTTATTTTGCTTCCTTCACCAACTTTGTTGCTTTTGTGTGTGTGTGTGTGTGTGTGTGTGTGTGTGTGTGTGTGTGTGTGTGTGTGTGTGTGTGTGTGTGTGTGTGTGTGTGTGATTGTGTGTGTCTTTTGAGGTTGTTCCAATGGAATACAGCATATCAGTGAAATCAGTAAAGCAAGCAAACTTGAACAAAAGTAACTGTCGTAAAAATGGTAATTATGATGAATCATTGGGTTGCCAGGGTGAAGAGTAAATCACTGTGGAATTGCAAGATCCATTTTGCGACTGAGCAGTAGTAATATGATGAGGGAGGGAGGCCCTGTTCACCTTTGCCAAAATTCAGTTGCATTTACGCTACCTACATTCAGTCCCGTCATATTACATTGCACCAGTTAAATGTATGCTAGTGACTACAGTTGTGCTGGATCTTTTTCAGTTGCTTTAATACTTCTCTCTCCCTCAACAATAATATTTTCATCAGACTTTGCTGCCAAATGCTTTTTCACACGTGTAAGCCAAGTAAAAGCAACATGTTTTCAGCCGAAGCGAGAAAAAAGGTGCAGAAAGGAAGTGAATTTCCAACAAATCAGCTCTGAAATACAATGGCCAGAAATGACATTTAAACCAATCAGCATTGCAGACAGGAATATCATTAGGCAAGCAGAGTGTTGCATTCTGAACCATGCCAGTCTGGTTTCACTGATTCGCTAAATGACTGTGGACTATCTTGATCAGTTTGAAAATATATGTGCATCAAGATGACACATGGATCTCTAACCTGTTCATCAAAATTCAAATCTGTGCATAACAGACCCACAGTTGTGCGTTATCGGGTGCACTGGTCCATGTAATTTTTTCAGACTCAAAGTCTGTTGTAACAAGCAACATTATTTTACATTAAGCTACGGAAAGAACCAAAAACAAGCCAATTTTGTTCAGTTGGCCATGAAGCTTACCCTACTGTTCATCAATTTGTAACTGCCAAGTTTTTCAATTTTCCGTTTTGCAATTTTTCCCTTTTGCTTTGAACCAAAAAGCTAAATATGCACAGCCCCCCATATCAACAAATTACATTAAATAACTCCCTCCATCCCAACTCCCCACATGCACACACACACTCTCAACAGCTGATAGACAGGCAGCTACAGAAAGTTGTTTTGTGGTGACTGAATATCTTTTTCAAAACTTTGTCAATGATTGCATAATTGTGACCAAAAAATGCCGAACTGATTTGAATTGGAATGCCTGGACAGTTTTGGACAAACATGTCTTCCTGGAATAGTTTAGTCCGAATCTCTTTCTTTTTCCTCAGTGTAAATTCAATCATAGCACGAACATTCTGTTTGTACATATATACAGTTATAACTTACCATTGGCCTTGTATCCCATGCCAAGGATGACTTCTGGCGCTCTATAGTATCGTGTGACAACATACGGTGTCATCATGAACCCTGTACCCGCTGTTCGTGCCAAGCCGAAGTCCAGAATCTTCAATGTGCAGTCAGATTTTACCACAATGTTGCTGGGCTTCAGATCCTGTAGAAATCAAAACAATGCAAATCACTGTCAATAATCACTCTGATGGAAGCTACTAACTATAGTCACACTCACAGCCTGTCAGAAAAGGGTTAACTGCTCTTTCAAATAAATTATATTACTGTGTACAATCTGACAATGACACATAATCTGAAAATACAGATATGACAGAAACAATTTCTTTGAACTGTCAAATGGTCACAAAACTAAACATGAAAAAAAAAAGACAAACCTGACTTTAGCTTCAGCATGCAACAGCTACAGCTGTCCAATGAGTAGAGGGTATGCATGCGCATGATCACTTGCGGTTCACGTGCTTTGCTCACTGCTTTACGTGTGTTGTCTCTCCTCTATCAAACGTGATTTTACTACGTAAGAACAAACTGAACTGAATTATATTTATGTGATTCATGTTTGTGTTCCTTTTTGCTGGACAATGAAGTAAGTGGAGACCTTTCTATCTTTTTTGGTTTCTTGTGCCAACTTAGTTGTCACATCGACCAGCCAAAGACAATGGCAGACAGGCTGCTTGGCAGTGCCAGCGTGAGTCCTGGCAGTGACAAAAGTGATGAAACACAGGGCATACTTAAATCTATGCAAACAATGACAGGAATGCTTGGAAAGAAAGTTAGTGACATAGAAAACAAATACGAGGAACTGAGGGGAAAAGCGATGGATGTAGATGCTGACAGTGCGTGTGAGGATTCAATGAACACTGTCCCAGGCAGGTGTGAGGAAGATGCATGTAGCAGTGTTTCGGCCAGGGGCTGAGGCGCAGATGCACGTACATCACGGGCTGACAGGGTCGGCACTGATGACAACCAAAGTGCAGATGGCTGTGCCAGGACGGCAGCAAGAACACACACAGAGACACAGGCTCTATCATTGAAAGTGATTTCTGTATCACTTTAGTACAAAACGAAGAGAACGATGCGTTCTCTCTGTTAGAGGCTGACCTAGACATACAGGAGAAAGAAGGAAAACCGGTGGCAGAAAAGTTAGCAAAAGTGGCAAGGAGTAGATTCTCAGTGAAACTCTCAGAAAACAAGCTGAAGGACAAACTAGACAGCCACCTGATTCTAGAAAACTGTACAGAGATTAGGGCCCCAGTGCTAAATGTGGAAATAGTGAAGAAAGGAAACTTGGACAGGAAGGCTAGAAAGAATGACACATCTTGTCAATGTTCAGAAGCTTATCACGACAGCTACAGTCGCTTTGGTCAACGCGTCTGACCAGCTGCAATGCATGACCACGGTGTTCGCTGACCAATCTACGTGCAGCCGAGAGCAGCCAAACCCTTCATGCTTCATAGAAGCAGCCAATGAGATGCTAGCATCAAATGGTGATGTTACTGCTCTGCTAGGCACAGCTCAACAAGAACTGTCCATTCGTAGCGATACCATACCAGCTGCAACACGCACTACCAAAAGGCATGGCATCGTTGTGTAGCAATGAAAATATCCTAATTGCTGACAAGCTTTTCAGTGATGATGCCGATAAAGCAATCAAAACAGCAAGAGAGGCTTTCAAAATCAAGAACTCCCATTCAGGCGGCCAGCGGCCCCACCCCTACAAACATGAACAAAACAGGCCTTTTTTAGGACAGACCCCCCACAGTGCAGTCAGCAGGGGAGCTACAGCAGCCTCAGGGGGCAAGCAAAACCTTGGAACCAGAGAGGGGAAGGAAAGTTCAGGGGGAAAAATCATTAACAGCAAGAAATCAGAACGCTGAACCAAAGGAGGTAGGAGACTTCTGTGACAGTGTACCAAGTATAATAGAAGAATTACAAAAGCAGTCAGATGATTTCAGTGCAGGTCAAATTCGTTTTTGTTTGGCCCAGTGGAAACAGATCACAATAGATGAAGAAATCCTCAAGATGGTAGAAGGGGTAGACATAGATTTCACTGAACTGCCAATACAAGAAAAACTGGCACACAACCATAATGATAAGAAATGCACATCACTCAAACAAGGAATACATATTTCCAATCTTTGTGCGACCTAAGAAAGATAACAGATGGAGAATGATCTTGAACCTCAAAGAGTTGAACAAAAACGTAGAGTATTTCCACTTCAAAATGGAGACATTAAAAAATTCAAACCAAACTGTTTTTTCTGCTCACTAGATCTGAAAGATGCATATTTTTCAGTACAGGTAAACGAATCTTCAGAGGAATTCCTGAAGTTCTTTTTTGGGGGTCAGCTTTCCATGTTCACAGCTTTTCCCAATGGGTTAGCATGTTGCCCAAGATTATTCACAAAATTGTTGAAACCAGTGACGGCCCATTTTCATATGCTCGGCTTTTTCTTTATTGATGACGTTCTGCTGATGGGAGACTCAGAAAAAGAATGTGTGCAAAATGTAAAAAGCTTGCTGGCATTATTTAAGAGTTTAGGGTTTGCTGTTCGCACAACCAAGTCTCACAAAATCATCTATCTATGGTCTGACTCTCAGAGTATGACAACACCAACCCTAGAGAGAAAACAGAGAATACTGAGTACAGCCTCCAAACTGCTGACAGGGTGCTCTTCTACTGTAAGGGAGTTTGCACAGTTCATAAGGCAGGTCGTTTCATGTTTTCAGGGAGCGAAGTTCGGACCACTCTGGTATTGTTACATGGAGATGATAAGATCAAGGCCCTTAAGCAGAATAAAGGAGACTACGAATTAAAAGTAGTTTTCTCAAATGAATCAAAGTCAGAAATGATATGGTGGACAGAAAATATCATGTCGTCTTTCAGTGATGTTCACTCAGATCATAGTGAGCCTGATTTTGTCCTGTTCACAGACACCTCACTGACACTAGTGACAGGCTGGGGTTGTTCCTGTGAAACAAGTCAAATAGGTGGTCACTGGGATTATACATTGCACAAAGCAACGTAAATAACGTAAATGTTTTAGAACTGAAAGCTGCTTTGCAGTCTTTTGTTAGAGAAAAAGTCAACATCCATGTCAGATTAATGATGGACAACACTACAGCAGTTGCTTGTGTGTCAAAAATGGGAAACTAGTCATTCAGTGCAGTATAATGCTGTTACAAAAGAAATATGGCAGTTCTGCATCAAGCGCAACATTTGGTTGCTGGCAGCATACATACCAGGCAAAACAAATGTAGAGGCTGATGAGGAATCTAGAAGAGAAAACCAAGATACTGAATGGATGTTAAACCCTGATATTCTGTCTGATGCTCTGATGCTTCTAGACTAAATCATCAGTTTCCCAGGTACATCTCTTACAAACCTGACCTGGATGCAGAAGCTGTGAATGCATTCACAATGTCATGGTCTGATGTGACATTCTATACTTTCCCTCCCTTTCATATAATCCCCAGTGTCCTACACAAAAACATCAAGGAAGGAGCAAGAGGGATACTGGTCATCCCAGATTGGCCCAGTCAGCCGTGGTACCCAGTATTAGCAAAGGGACTAATGAGGAGACCCATCCTTGTGTCAGCAAGGGAAAATCTGCTTGTCTTGCCAACAAACACAGAAGCAAAACACAGTCTGCGAAAAGCACTACATTTGATTATATGCAAAGTATCAGGAAGAGACTCAGAAGCTCTGTTTTTTCTCAGACAGCTAGCTCAGTCATATGCTCATCCTGGCATAGTGGCACCAGCAGACAATATGCCACATACATCGCGAGGTGGAAGAGGTATGCTAACAAATGGGGTATTCATTCCGTTTCACCATCTGTGAGTGAGGGAGTAAATTTTCTGGGCACACTGTTCAATGCTGGCCTTAGCTATAGTGCTATTTGTGTTGCAAGATCAGCTTTGTTGAGCTATCTTGATTGTAAAGACACTGCACAATTTGGTGAACATAAGTGAGTTAGACAGTTTATGGAAGGTGTTTTTGAAAAGAGGCCAAAGTACTCATCTACATGGGATGTTGACATTGTGTTACAATACTTAGAGTTGCATTACCCACACGATGAGCTAACTTTAAAGGAACTTTCTTATAAATTAGTTATGCTTCTTGCCTTACTTTCTGGACAACAGCACTGCACAAGCCTGTTAAGCCCATTCTTAACTGGGCGAATGTTTGTTTGCCGAACATACTTCCGACAGTCGGATGAACTACGATTCGTTTCTTAATTGAACTTTTAGTTCACCAAACATGGTTCAGACAGTTCGACAAACTTTACTTTGTTCTCAACTGGCTTGTAATGAGATGCAAACTTTGGCCCAAACTTGCAGCAGATGCACAGCAGACAGCATGATCGAAAATGTAGGCTAAAGTCAAGTCAATATACTTTAATCATCCCTCACAGGGTAATTCAATGAACTACTATCTCAATCTGGGTCCCCTGAGAGAAGGCTGCGCCTCCCACAAGTCAACAAATAAAAAAAATCCATCTGAAGTGAGTGAAGAACTTAGTGACACTGTCATCCATTTTTATTTTTGTTTCTTCTTTATTCACAGGAGAGCTCTGCTCTCAGCCAATCTGAATAGGGTGAATGTTTCCAGAACATGCTGAGCGAAGCTTTTTGGACCCCAAATATAGTTTCATCACAGTTTGACGAATACTCCCAACTAGGTTCGCAAAGAAAAGTTCGCCCAATTAAGAACCAACTAGGTTCGCCAAATACTTCCAACTAGGTTCGCAAACAAACATTCGGCCAGTTAAGAACGGGCTTTAGCAAAAACACTCTGGCCAGACGGCTCCAACAAGTGTTCAACGGAGCAGGCGTTGACATTGCACAATTTAGTGCACACAGTACATGTGCAGCCAGCACATTGGTAACGCTGTCCAGTGGCGTGCCAGTGGACGTTGTGCTACGAGCAGCCAAATGGAGCTCGGAGTCAACATTTACCCAGTTCTACAGAAAGGAACCAACAGTAAATATGGGGCAAGCCCTGTTGGATTCTTACCTCCACAAAAACCAGAGTAAGTGCTGTTAAATTATAATTTATGTTTATAGCAATGATGTACACTAATGGCTCTAAAGACTCATTGGACAGGTGTAGCTGTTCCATGCCAAAGCTAAATTACTACAAACACGCAAGGCTTACCTTGTAAGGTGTAGCTTTGTCCAAGATTTGGCTGAGGCAGGAAACAGCTGCTTTATTTAAGGGGCTGCTCTTCAGAGCAGGTGTAAGAATACTAATTTCATTCAGAGATATGACATTAGTGTATATCATAAGGCTCTGAATGAGTGATTATGCTCATGTGTACCCTCTACTCACTGGACTAAGCTGCAGTTGTTTTCTGCCTCAGCCAAATCCCTGACAAAGCTACACCTTATGAGGTAAACCTTGCATGTCTGTAGTAATTTACTCTCATTACCATTTATCGAGTTTGCTGCCACATAATAATTTTGTACTTTGAGGTGCCTGGGCACAGAATGTTTAGCCCTGGCACTCTTTTTCTGAGCATAGTATATCAAAATTGTAGCCAAATTGTACTTGTAACCTGCATCCTTGATTCTAACTATAGTTCTGGATTTTCACTGTAAGATGATATACGTATTTCCTGAAATTTGACCCCTGCACCTTGTGAGCTGGTAGCTCCTTATTTGTGGCTAACTCTTGGTATGCATGCTTTTGCAAAGACTGCCATTATGAATACATGTCAATCTGAAAACCCACAGTCCCACTACTCCTACCCTGGAAGCTGATACCAGACAATTAAAATAATAAAATGCAATACTGAACAATCACAATACAAGAGTATTGAAATTTAGACTTAGTAATCACAGACTGCCAATCCAGCAAAGACGAACGTTAGGTATTCCAAGGGATGAAAGAATATGTACTGTTTGTGACAGTGGTGAGGTAGGAGATGAATTTCACTATCTGCTTAACTGTTCCAACGAAAATGTCAAGAGAAACCGTATTAAGTATGTTGATAAATATTATACACATCATCCCAACGTGCCCAAATTTTGTAGTCTCATGAATATGACGTCAAAATCTAAGAATATCAAGCTTGCTAAATTTATTAGTTGTATTCTTCAATTATTTTGATTAAGCCAATAACGAGCAACGAAAACAAAAAAGAAAAAGTTAATTTTTACGCCTTAGCCTTATATATTTATAACAACTTTGATTTGTGTTTGAGCATTTAATAATTTTTTATATATAAAGTGTGGTAGTTATTTATTAGTAGAACGCATGTACTTGTTCATAGGGAATGTCGTGTGCGAATGTAACTTCGCTTTCTAGCCCCCAGGGGCCAAAAGCTCAATAAAACCTTGAAAACCTTGAAACCAATCCTACTGCAGTATTCACTGCAATGTGAATAGTCATCAAGCTCTAAACAAAGTGCCTGTCAAACAAAAAATCTGAAACAAGGATGACTGCTAGCAAGATCCAAACATATAAAAAGGTTACAAATACACAACATGAAAACTTACAGGGTAAGCCCCTTTTTAAAGTGATAAAACAATGCTAGTTAAACAGTGAAAAATTAAATGTCTGTTACTTATCTGTATTTGTTTGTGGTATGTTGGTGTACAGTGTTTCAAAGAATGTTCTGAAACATTCTCACCCCAAAAATTTGCATGTTGTGTATTCTCATATTAAATAAACGTTCCATTCAACCTTTTATGTGTTCAAATGATGCTTGTCAAACAATAACATATTCACACAAATTCTGAAGATGATGACAGCCTTGACTTCAACACAACATTGCATATTTCTTACTTTTCCCTATCACTTTCCTCTGTGAGTCTAGTTCCCATTACTTGCTAATGAAATAAATGGTACAAATTGTACATACTCAGAAGTACCATAGAAGTAAACTTTTTAGTAGGTGGTGGGGAAAGCACCTACTGCCTTACACAACTTACCCTGTGTATGATGCCAGCTGAGTGCAGGTGTTTAATGCCACACAGCATCTGGTACAGTAGGTAGGACATGCGTTCATGATCAAGGTCCATCTGTATCACCTGACACAGGTTGGCATCCATCAGTTCCATCACCAGGTACCTAACCAAACAGATAGCAAACATGATAAAACACCAAAGACCAGCTGCCAGATGTCTTCATAATCGCAACCTAACAGCTGGTAACACAAGTGACAAAGTCTCCAAGTATAATATGGGCCCGTGTGTGCAGCTAAATGCTCCAAGAACTTGAGTCATATGAACTGATGAAGAAGAGACTTTACCCCAAAAAAACATGCTCATGATATAAACTAATTAACAGCTAAAGGATAATATTAATCAGGGGTTGTGTTCACTGCAAAACATTGCATAAATACTGCATTTTTCAGGTGCGGTATATATTTTAGCCATATTGCTGTGTCACCTACGCAAAATAACTGAACACCAACTGAACAAGTTATGGCTCACTGGTGGTTGCCACATCACTGAACACTAGATCTACCAGCAAACTCCATGTCATCTGAGCCATAGCTACGCACTCCTGCCTGGCATGCACTACAAGTCCAGTCAGTGAAGGACAGAATGTGAACAAAATAAAAGCACAAGCTGCTTTAATTTCTAGCCTGTAAGGCGATATCTCCCGCCCCCCCACCCCTAATCTGATCCATGTGCCTTGTAGTCTGTAGCGCCCTGTCTGTCTGCAATAAAATCGCATACTTTTCCGAAGAGCGACATTAATTTATTTGAACCAAATCCTAATGAACCCGTTTGTGGAAGAAGAATTGGTCTCCACATCAGTCTGGCCAGAAATCTCGTATCTTGCTAATATGATCAGTGATAATTACTGGTCAGTTGATGAAGGACACAATCCAAGACAGGAAATTTGAAATGACCCAATATGCCTGGTCTGTCAGTGTGTATCAGGATTTACTCAAATGCGGAAGACCACGAAACCAAAAACAAAACACGCGTTCACACCAAATAAGAATGAGAAAAAATGGTGGCAGCCTTGATTTCAACTTCATCTTGTTACTAAATTCCACAGTAGGTGAGAACTGGGTTTGGTGACATCGTCTGCTGTAGTTCATCTTTGGAAAATGATGCCGTGCACGATGTCCCGATCCATTCAAATTCTTTATGAACAGCAATGTATTGAATGTTTCCACTTTTTCGTGCATGGTCGACTTTCTTTTTACTATTTTCATCTGGTCGCTTTAGTGAGCTCCATCATTTTGGCTTTGCAAGTTTGTGAGCTAATTCTAAGTTATATTGTATGCAATTTTTGTTATCACTGACGCAAAATACGTAATGTTTGACATCAGCTGATGCAAATATCTGAAAGGCAGCGCGCCCCCGTTAATAATATATTTGAGTTTTGGGGATTTGCTAAGTCTTAAAGGTGCAACTTCTGACCCCCATCTTCCCCATCAGTCACGTACACAGACAGGCCACTCTGGGTTCGGATACTTGGGGCAGTAAAAATGCATGCATCACAAGTGATGTGATTAGAATGTAAATCATTTAGATGTAATTGTCATTCAAGGAAATATTTTCAATTTTAACGATGTCTTCTCATCACCCACCACTGAAACTGTGCATTGGACATATATTTAGTTGACATGAGAAATGCATAATCCACAAAAATTATAAATGATACACTGAAACCATCTTTGAAAACAAAATTTATCAACCCTGTGTGTATGTATGAATGCATTCATGCACGTGCATGTGTGTGTGTGTGTAACATGCCTCCAGTCTATGTGTTCATGCACGTAATTAAATTAAGCATTATTAATTTTGGCATATATATTGCCCCCACCATTTCTCTTGTGTTGTTTGAATTATTAGAGATTTGCAGCTTTTGGGGAGTGGGGTCGTGTTACATTAAAAAAAAAAAAGACAAAAAAAAAGGACCAACATATACTTTCACACTTACACATCCTGAAATTCGTCAAGGGACTTCTGTGGTGTGAATGCATTGAGTAATCCTATAATCTGAAAAACAAAACAAAACAATATTAAAACTCTGAATCATCACAAACATTAAAATGAATGGTGTAAATACAACAGGGACCCCTTTCAGACAAAAGTATCTGAGAACATTAAAAAATGGCTCTTATACTTCAAAGAAATTTATTCCAAAAGAACCAACAAGGAGACAAATGCACAATCAACTCACACTGAAATTCCTACTACTACTAGTACTAGTAGACATACATGTATGTACAAGCATCACAGTAGTAGTACACACACACACACATGCAAACACACACACACACACACACACACACACACACACACACACACACACACACACACACACTCAAAAGCCTGATGGTCTAACAGAAAATGCTCAACTTCTGCAGGCCTGCATTAATACTTAAGCTTCTTGCCTTTCAGCTGCTGCTCTGACTGACATTTGGTAAAGGTCACTGAAACTATTAAGAATACATGCATGCTCTTGGCACAGGCTATCACAATGCAAAGCTTAAAGATCTTGATGAATCAGCTTCTAAATAAGAGTTTGTGCCAAGTCTTGAACAAAGCTTGTCATCTTGGGTGGCAAAATACCCCCCCCCCCCCCCCCCCCTTGTGTAGATATATTATATATATATACAGAGTCACAGTGTTACTATGATGACAGTATTTTACATCCAATCTTTTCACACAACACTGGCTTCTGTTGATGTAAGTATCTGCAGGTCTAAAGATATCAGAAACAGTCATATTTTGATGATAAGAGCCTTCTGTAACTTTGACCTTGAAAACAGCAGATTAATCTTCTGATGTGATACTCTGGCTCATGATTATGCATCACCATATCAAGTTTGGTTATAAATTATAAAGTATTCAGAAGATAAACAGCCACTGACGTTTTGAACTTTCACTGTGACCTTGAGAGTAAACATAGCAATCAAATCTTTTCACCAGACTTTTCAAAGCTTATGATGATGTGCCATCAGATTAATGTTGGCTGCAAAAGGATCTGAAGTTGATAAGAAAAGATAAAGCAGAAACTGTCATATTTTGATTGTAGCAGCCCTCAATGTCACCTTTACCATGATTGCACGAAGACAGCAAATCACTCTGACCCATGACGATGCACTACCATAAACAGTTTGCTAATAAAAAGTTGAGCAGTTCAGAAGATATCCTGTGGACAATATCTGAACAGGTGGATACAGGGACAGCTGGACACAGTGACAGTGATTCCCTTTAAAAATGATGGGGTGGGATTTAAATGGTCAACTCCATTATGACTAGAAGCTTTGCCACTTAGCTGATACCAGGCATCAAGCACAACAGTGCTGTAGAGGACAGAGGCATAAAGTGATACAATAGGTTTGATTTCCAAGGGTGTCACATGAGGGGTAGGAGGTGCAGGGGGGACAGTGGAGGGCGGGAGGGGGTGGGGGGGTAACAACACTATGACACAGTATGAGAAAGAATGAGGGGCAAAGACAATGGTCATGAGTAAGAATGATAAAAAGCAGATTTTTTTTATTTTGTACATGGATATATATTTTTGCTTGATTATCTGAATCACCTCATGCATAATCTTCCCTTAAGCTTAGAGGAGTTTACTCTTGGACCCACTTAGGTGTCAGTTATGAATGATACAGATAATGACAGCTGCACATGGAGACAGAGAGACTTACATTTTTATGATTCACCAGCTTCATCAAAACGAACTCGCGGTAGGCTCGCTTTGCATGGGTTACATTCTGGAATGGTCGACTCAACTTTTTTATGGCAACATTTTGTCCTGATATTGTATCACAAGCAGCACTGAAACAGAATTTTGTTGTTTTGTTAAACATATATAATTGATACTATTAATATTACAAACAGCACAAAATAATTGATACTATTAGTATTACAAACAGCACAACATATAAGTTATAACTGATCAGATCTAAAAGCCACACAACTGCAGTGTTAAGCTTAACAGGACCCCCACCCCCTGCAAAGAAACATCACAATTCACAGGCCAGGAATGGAATTTTTTCCTCTTTTTTTCCTTTCAGTTGATTTAAGGTCTAGTTTCCTACTGTCAAAAACACAGCTGTGAAAGCAGCAATCATTTTGACCAAGTGAACATCATGAACATCGCCCCAGCATGTCTGGATAGTGGCAGCTGTGTTCATTACATCACGAGCAAACCTTTTGGTGGAGAGTGAACCAACAAGGCTGTGCCTTGAGCTCAAATCTGAAGCAAAAAGTATTTCTGCTGCATAAATATTCATAGGAAAACCTTACAAAACCTGCAGTTAGAAATATTTTGCACAGTTTCAGTCTTCAGGCCAGCTTGTGCCTTCAGTCGGGGTCCCTTTTAAATTAACAGCATACCTTCAGTTGCCTTACATTAAAAGATAAAAAAGAACATTCAACATTACTTTTTTAAACTCCTAACTATGTTCCTAACCTTCAAAACTGATCAATGTCACCAGAAATTGACATGAACCTGTGTTTCTTTGAGAGCTTATACTAGTTATAGTTACACTTACAGTCAAGATTTTCAGTGACCTGTCTAAAACAGTGACATTAATCAACAGGATTTCTCAAAACATGCTAATTCCAATAGGTGGAATGAAAATTACATCACGAGATTCTATTTTAAACAGGCTGACCAATTTCATATTCAATAAAAGTTTTAATAATTAAAAGCAGTAAGTTTTTTGTTTTGTTTTTCTCTCAGTGCACTGAAAGACTGGACACATGGTGCATGCTCAGTTTTTGAGACCAAACATCACAGACTGAAAGAGGCAGCAGTTTGTCAGTTGCAATACTTGGCAGTGTCAAACATGTACATTTAAATTTAAATATTCTAAGCCATGGTGGATCAAGCAAAACTTCCTTCATGAAACTAATTTTTCAACTTTGATTAACAGGACCTTTTAAAGCAGAATTTATAATAATATTATAATTTTGAGATTTTACTCTGATCTCTCCTCCTCTACCCACTAAAAAAAAAAAAAAGGAGAGAGAGAGAGAGAGAGAGAGAGAGAGAGAGAGAGAGAGAGAGAGAGAGAGAGAGAGAGAGAGAGAGAGAGAGAGAGAAAAAAAGAAATATTTTTAGCAGAATTCCTCCAAACAGAATCCAAGAAAATACCAACATAAAACTATAAATCTATTGATTGCAAATGCACTTCTATAGATAACCAGTGAAAGTAAAAATTTAGAAAGAAATTTGTGCTGCTGTTACATCTGTTGTTTGTTTTTAGTGAATCTCTGCAGAGTGATATTTGAGTACAAACATACCTTAATACCTACATGCTTACATCAATGGAGTCTTTTTTCCTTTCTTTTTCATCAAGAATGAAAATGGATCACTATTTCATGGGAAACAGGGATAGCTCCATCACTATTTTGGTATCGTTCCACCCATGTTACCACAATAGCATGTAAAAGATCCTGGTCATTCTGCCAAAACTGCAGGTCGCCGAGGTGAGGTTCAGTAAAATAACACTGTAAACTGATGCCTGATTGTATGTTGTACAAAGAATGTGCCCAAAGACAGTAGCAGTTTTACATGGCATCAGCCATGTAACAACAAAACAGTGCTGTGACCACTTCAGTAACTATTCAAAACATACCATGTAAAACAACAGTCGCTCATTCAGAGTTGCATATGACTAGAATACAGTGGGTCTGCTAGGAAGCCATTGTGACATGTTTAGGGCTGTCTTGAGACAAGTGTATTATCCCTTCACATAAAATGATAAATACATTTCAGTACTAAATTTACTTACAGTTCAAAACTAGCCTTCTCAAGAAATGTTTAGTCCAAGAAACTGTTGCTGTCTTAGATCAAAATGAAAGCTTGATCAGTAATGGCACAAAAATGGACAACTCAAAACTGGTTTACCATGCAAGGTTTGAAATATCTTCCTTTCAAAAAAAGTCTCATGTTATACGTTAGACCTACTTACATGTGTCACACAGTTCACAGGGAAGAAAACTGGGAGATGTGTTAGTGAACGATGTCATTCAACTTCCTGTGATTTCAGTAACACCATAAGTAGGTGTGTGCGTCTATATATATATATATATGTCGTGCCGAAATCACAGAATTGGCAATTTTTGCATAATAAACAACGGCTTTGCCGATTCCGCAGAATTGGCAAATGACTGCCGATTTCATGAAATGGGCAGTGATTTGCCACACATGCATAAGAGCTTTCCAAAACCCACCCAAAACCCACCTATTTCACAAAATTGGCAACTAATTCTGCGGAATCGGCAGCTGATTACATGAAATCAGCAAATTTGCCCATTATGTGGAATTGGCAGGTTTTAAATGTTAAGTGTGTGTATGCACGCGTGCCTGCGTGTGTGTGTGTGTGTGTGTGTGTGTGTGTGTGTGTGGTATGCATTTTTATTTAAGCTTTTTTGGGTCTTTTTTTGTTTGTTTTGCGCTTTGTTGCGAGAGAGACAGAGACAGAGAGAGACTGTGAGCGGCTTGTCAGGAAACAATGTATGTAGGACACAACCACGGACTATCCAGCGTGATCAGAACTCAAAAAGATGTCCCTGGACTCACAAAACATTATTGGCTTGACAAAGCCATTTCATGAGTGCTCACTGACAGCCAAGATGGACAGCGTAACACAGAAGATGTTTTACAGAGAAAGTGGAGACTGAGTCTTTTTCTCAATTTTCACTGCCCAGTGTAACTGATTACCATCAAATGGTGGATGTGCTGTCTGGCACCGCTGATAAAAAGGACCAGAATTTTTACTATCTCAAGGAAAAGTTTTTGCTTCTACAAGGTGCAGGACTCGAGCCTCAAAAAAGTCATAAAAGTAAGCCCCCCACCCCCATTTAATTTTTGTTTTGTTAGAAAACAAATCTCAGTAAATATTTGATAATGGTTTTGGTAGTTAGCATTTTCCACGTCTTTTCATTTCTATTCGTTGTAATCAGTAGCTCTTTTCTATAGTTGTCAATTATAACATAATTAAATGATATCCGTGTGTGCATGTGCATTTGTGTGTGTGCATGTGTGTGTTACATTTTCATGAAGTCCTATCGCTGAGCACATCACTAACATAAGGTTATGCCACAAGGAGGCGGCAAGGGGACAGGAGAAAAGCTGGAATCAAATGATGGCATCGAGTAATGCTAAACTTCCTTCTCTTGCTGTCGGGGATTGTGTCCTGCTTCCAGTGTCCAAGTTTGACAGGGGGAGGCTCAATACATGGAATATTCCAAGGGTCGTATCCGAAGTAACGGAGCATGGTTCCTATTGCATAGTTACAAGACACAGAGTGGTGAACACCACATACTCACGAAACCAACTCCAGAAATCTGACTGCCAGCTACTTGACCTGGAAGACACCATCCCAGAAGTGCACCCGTTCCGCAAGATAGCCTCTCTCCATTCCGCTTTGAGTGGCCAGGGCTATTCAAAGTGCTTTTGTCAATCTGCCTGCAATTTGATGCGATGTGCATGCAGAAAAAGTGGCACTCTGTGCCATAGTCACTGCCATCCTCGGAACAGCAAATGTAAAAGTAAATAGTTACAGTAATAGGTTTCTGCTTGACAGAACTGTTTTCAGTTTCAAAGACTGGTTATGTTTTGACCAGCTTCAACCGCAATTCAGATTTTTTTTACCTTCATTATTGTTAAAACACTATCTTTCAGTAAATATAATTATTGTATACTCAGTGCTATGCATTCATGCATGCGCATACAAATATGCGTGCATGTGTGTGTGTGTGTGTGTGCAAAATATTATTTCCAAGCTGCTCACTGTATATGTGTGAAGGACAGTCTGATTTCACAAAATCATACACCAACACTCACACACACACACACACACACACACACACACACACACACACACACACACACACACACACACACACACACAAATGCACACGCACGCACACACACACACACTCTCTCTCTCACTCACTCACTCACTCACTCAGTTTGCAAAACCTGCTGATTCCGCGTAATGGGCAAATTTGCTGATTTCGCGTAATCAGCTGCCGATTCCACGGAATTAGCTGCTGATTAAAAAAAATAGGCAGGTTTTAGAAGCTCTTATGCATATGCGGCAAATCACTGCCCATTTCACGGAATCGGCAGTCATTTGCCAATTACACAGAATCAGTAAAGCTGTTGCCTATTAATATTACACGAAATCAGCAATTTCGTGATTTTGGCATGACATATATTACATATGTATATACCCTTTTAATTTTTAATACCATCTACAAAGCTTGAAAATGTCTTACCAAACCCCTCCCCCAATTAGGAATTACTGAGGAAGAAAAAAGTCCAAAATTATAAAAAAGGAACAGATCTAATCAATCTACTTGTGGCTTTAAAAACATAACAGAGAAAGAGAGAGGGCAAACAGACAGATCATACTAGGAGAGAGAAAGATAGAGAAAGGGGGAGTGAGAAAGAGGGAGCGAGCGAGCATGCATGCATACAGACACAGTCAACCTACCAAACGATGCCTTGAGCACCAGAGCCAATGGGTCTCAGGTTGCAATAACGACGAAGGATTGTGAATGTGGAATCTCCAACCTCCACAGAGCTGAACTGACTTGGATTCTTGTTGGTTTCTACTGTCATGTAGAGATGAGGTTGTTTGCTCATTTTGCTGTTTTTTCTGTGATGTGCAGTAGCACTTAATCTGAATCTGATATGAAGCAGTCAGAAGAAGAAAATCCACTGTGACCACAAGCTAAAAAAGTGACTTTTCTTTGGTCACTGCAAATGATGTGTGAAAGAAGTTCATTTGATGATGGATCAACTTATGTTTATCATCACTAAAAACTGAAGTTTGGATTTTCACAAGGAAAATCAAAGTAAATCAAAGCTCAGTCACCACACACACAAAAGACTAGCAACAGTAGAAATATGTGTTCCTGTGTTGGGTAACACTTTGATCAATACATCTGGCCATTGGTCTGTAGACAAGCCAGGAGTTATCTCCTGGTCGTTAATCACTTGCAAAGCTTCCCATCACCTGAAAATACAAGAACAGCAAATTCTCAACCAGCTGAGCTAATATTTAAAATCACCCTGAATGGCTGTAGAGTGTCAAACTTTGCATTATAGTATTATATACAGTAATACATTCATAATCATTCTGCAAAAGATTCCTCTAGAAATCAGCTGTAATTTTTAATGTTTTCTTTTTGCATACACTAAATAATCAATACGTGCAGCTGCAGAACAAATCATTAGACCAAAATGTCAAGAGGAGAAACTTGTGCTCAAATCTCTTTCTGTCTCTCTCTGTTCTGATCTCTGTAAACCCTCTCACTTTGACAATTCAGTTAATACAGTAATATTCTAATAATAACAACCGAATGCTGCCTTTCTTTCTGTATTATATCTTTGTAATTGTATACAATTTGTACTTGATAACACAGCAACCTGCTGAGAAAGTATAATACATTCACTCAGTTTCCCCTCCCTGGTGCAAGTATTATTTTGTGACATTGAACTGTAGTACTTAATCAGTTACTTGACATCCTTGAGGCTGAAGACAAAAAAATATTCCATAAATGAAATATATACACAGCCAACTACCATAATTATTTTACCTGCAGCCACAGACTGGCAGAATAAACTTATGACACAGGTGAAAGGTAAAATATACAGTTTGCTTCCATGGGAACAGTCTACTGACATATATATAATAACTGTAATCAAAAGTATGTATGATGGGCAGCACCCCAGTTGCAAGCTACCGATTTGTTGATGTTTTCATTGTCCTGCTTAGCCAAGTATCAGTCTGCTGCATCATAAAAGTGCATGTTGACCAGTTTGCCAAGCAGACAATTTGCCTTTTTTTATACATAATTTTTATGTGAAATATACTGGTCAAGACAGTTAGTGATTTACTATTAATACTAATATACCATAACAGTAAGATCAAGTTTGTATTGCTACTGAGTATAAATGAATTAAAGGATCATAGGGTCATATAATTTATAAATGCGCTTACAATTCAGCATGGGGTCAAGTTGATTGAAAATGACAAAGTTCTGTACCATCATATTCATGTGATGTGCTGATGAACAACTGGGCATTTTGCTTGTAGGCCTTACTCATTCAATTCTCAAATGGTTTCAGAGAGTACAAGAACTTATTCTTCTCAAAATCTCTGTCTGGTGATGGTGCCAGTTGAGACTGTTGCTGACTGTGATCTATTCTGCAGGTGTGTGACAGTGATACGATGATCCTACTGCTGGGTTGTTACTGGGTTGTTACGCTGTGGGGTAGGCCTGAAACAGTTCAAGTCTGCTGGTAGCGATCATACCACAACAGAACCTAACACTAGAGTCTGTCCTGACACTCCAATTCCAAAATGTCTTTCCTTTCCAACATGCCAACAGCTTGAAACTTCTGATTTTAAGACATGGCAGGCATCCTTCCAAAAGCTTTCTAAATTCTATGAAATGAAATGAGTGGCAAAAGCAAGACAGATTGTCAGTGAATGCTTTCATGGGTCATGCTGCCTTTTACTTTTAGTAATTTGCATCAACTGATGCGAAACATTATGTATTTTGCATCAATAAAATGTGTACAGCATAACCTAGAATTAGCACACAACACTGTTTTAATAATTTTACTGATTTCACTTCCTTGTGGATTTTTTGTTTTTTTAGTCCTGATCAAAAGACTGCAAAAGGGGTTTCAGCTGACAAAATTTACTCAAGATCAGTAGATCTAGTTAGATCTAGACTGAGGGACCAGGACAAAACCACTGATGGCAGAGGCATACTGGAATGGCAGGGGACAGCAGCAGGTCATTTGGAGGGCACACAGGGAGTTTGGGGGCCAGTTAGATTGCTGCTTTGCACATTTTACAATTACAATTTACATGGACACCAAAATTACTGACCCATACAAATTACAATAACACATGTTTTTTCTACATATTTGTGTACTATAACTAGTATAGGTATGCAGTTTAAAATAAAATGTTTTAGCTCAATCCCTTTTGGTACAACCTACCTTCTCTAAAACTTTCAAGTGCATTTTTCAGCTTTGACAATAGCATGCAAACAGTTTAATGTAACACTTTAACAGCCTACCTCTGTGACAGTTTCAAGTGCATTCTAAGCTGTAATGCAGCAGATCTTGAACTGATAGATCATAGCTTTAATACTATAACACTAACCAAAAAGGCAGTATGCAAATACAGCTCGGGGAGTCCTCTTCATTGCAGGTTTTCATCATTTTATTTTTTATTTTTCAAGGGTTAAAAAAAAGACAAGAACATTGGTGCTTCAGCAAAAAAATTGTCAAACAGGTTAAAATTAACAAAAATTATATTATACAAAATACTTTTTTGTAAAAAAACTGAAAAAGAATAATGTAGAGCATAATATAAACCAAAACACAAATTAACGTGCTAAAAAGCCTACAAGCTGTAAATGTAATCAGATATATATACAGTACAACCATTTGAGAAAAGGGTTTGGCTTGGATCTTTTCGCCTCAGGAATTTGATCTCTCTCTTTTGTCTTTCTGAATACAATATTACAAGTCATCCTAATATAACTCATTAACTGTCATGGTTGACTGGGTGTAAAAAAAATATACTTCCTTTTTCTCTCACAGGATAAACTACTGTGCTTTGCATCCAGTATCAAAACACACAAGTTTCATGAAATTTGTATTATATATTGTTTGTACAATATTGTATGGCAATCATTGGATCAGGAACAAGCACTCTCTCTTTCTCTCTCAGTCACCCCCACCCCCACCCCACCCCCACAATGTATTTAAACAAAAATTATTACACACCAAAATATTGGGGCGGGGATAGCTCAGTGGTTAGAGCGCCGGACTCGTGATTGAAAGGTCGCGGGTTCGAATCCCTGCTGGAACGGCGGGAGAATTTTCTTCTCCAGGGTCGACTTTCTGTGATGACCCTTATTCGGTATCCGTTCCACCCCCGTGTTACCACAGTAGCACGTAAAAAATCCCGGTCATTCTGCCAAAAGTGCAGGTGGCAGGTTACAGCTAAACACGCATACACCCTATGTATGTGGCTTTTATTGAACCGTGCTTCGGCATTGGTCACAACTTGTCCCTAATATGTCAAATGACATCTGAGGACATTAAGCATCAACTCATCATCATCATCACACCAAAATACCTTGTCCCTAATACGTCAAATGACATCTGAGGACATTAAGCATCAACTCATCAACACCAAAATGACAGTAAAGGCAGAACGATAGATCTACCAAGCAAACGGCATTCTGATCAATCATTTTCGAAACCATCTACTTCAGTACTTGATCTAGTTCTATTGATATTGATTAATCGTGTCTACTCATGCAGAGGCTGTCCAGTGATCTCACACAGTTTTCAATACGGAAATGGGATATATATTACCCATACCAGGAAGAAAGGTATGATATTACTGTTGTCATGGGTTATACTGCAGTTTGAGTTAACCATCAACGACAGTGTCGCAATAACAAGTCAGTAGCAGCAGACGGCTGCAGTTGACCGAAGCTACGGGTGCAGTGTCGCGTAGTTGCTATTTTTTTCAATCAGAAACTACATCAAATTCACTTAATGTCAATCGATGCAATCTATAAGAGTTATTTAAATGTCGCCCAAGACTAATCGGTTGAAAACTTTGGTACTGACCTGTAAAATCCTCAGTCAAATACTGAAACAGATATTATTCACAGTAAAGATATTATTCAGCAGCCGAAAAGGCTATGGCAAAGCAGAGGCCTGACGTCAGCTAATGTTGTGTATTTTACATTAACGTTTTACACGAGACTTCCTTAATGCAGGCAAAATCTTAAATTTATAGTTTAGAAGTATAGTTTTCATCACTGAACTATTTCTCAACTCAAAGCTAGTTAAAAATCTGCTCGTATGTTCAGGGGATGTTGACTGAGTCCAAATATTTGTCGTCATCAAAACATGCTTACGGAAGGGAGGTAACGAACAGGACAAAAGTGGGAGTAAACTTGACGATGGAAGCAGGACGTCTATTAATTTGTTCGTTGAATTTGTGACATAGGTGCTTGTTTTTGTTATTGAGTTCGTTTACCGGGTGAGTAAACTAGTCAGTTCTTGCTTCTTTCTTCATCCGCGCAGATGGTTTTGAACAGCTGCTCCGACTGCCACTAATTTGAATAAGGAAGAAAGACTCGAGGAATCAAGTTATTATACTATTTTAGTATTTTTATTATGGCCTATCATTGCTTGCTCAAAACAGTTACAACAGTGGCTGCTTTAATTCAGTTGGTGAATAAGCTCGTAATAGTTGTCTTTAACCATTGGCATTGCGCAGAGCACTAGATGCCAGGATTCTGACAGTCTGAGTGCAGCATCATACTCACGAGATTAATGTTTTTTTTGTTGTTGTTGTTTGTTTTTTACACAGTTGACGAAGTGCAGGGTATGGCAAGCCCAGACACTGGATCAGTGGATGTGATTGATCATTTTAACTTCTGCAATACTTTAGCAATCTCTGCTAGGTCATTAGGGGTTAAAATGCAACCTATTGACATCTTCAGTGATAATGATATTCAGCTATATTCTTTTTATCACTGACTATTACTGTTAGTGTTACTGCACCAAGTTGATGTATACCATTGTCTGTTGTGTCAGCTATAATTTGGAACTCTTGTTGGTCAGTTGGAAGGGAACATTCATCTTGTTTATTTCTGGATCATTCACACAATGTCTACGAGGTCAGGTGTGAATGTGCAATGCTCTTAGAAGATGGGGTGCAATAAGTAATCTATTATTATTATTATGTGAGCAAGTGCTCTTTGTATATGTTTTTAATGGCAATCCTGCCCCGGTTATCAGATTCATGCAATTTCATTACTGTACTGTTAGTAACCCGGGTACCAGAGCAGACGACGCTTTTGTTTTGAAGCGCGACATGTAGCATAACGCCACATGGCCTTCACACAGCCAACCAGCAATAGCTGTTAGTGTGCGCCAGTTTCAAATCTGTTTTCTCCCTTAATATTTTGACCGCTTGTTTGTTTACTTACTTTTTGTTCGCCTAGTCCTTTTTGTGGACTAAGCCATGTGTAATATAATTTGGCATCTTAGAATGTTTATCCAATGTTTATTTAGATGCAGGATCGAGCTTAATCAGTAGCCAATGCCTCTCTAGGTCTGTTCTTTTTATAGCCGTCTTCTGCATGGCGCGTTCACTGTTTAGTACTAGTGAATAGTAATGAATCGTTGTTTTGACTTGACTAAAGTGATTCTGTGTTGATCAATGCTTTGATGTATAGTATTTTGCTTAGCTGACTTCATGTTTAGTGTTTAATTTGGGTTGAAATTAACTTAGTAAGTATTGTGTACTTTAGAAGCTAACTTGTATTTATAGACTATTGATATCACTTTATCAGCAATGCTGCGACTGGATATCGCACCCCAGGCGAAAGATCACACTGATTGTTTTAGTACTAGTCTTTGAGTGAATCTTGCTTCTCTTACAGAACATTTTATTGTAATTGTTATGTACCATTTTAACTGTGGGAGCATGCACTTCATTCTGATGTAAGTTTTAGTAACATTTATATTTTGTATATTGTGTTAGCTGTGATTTAGTTGTATGAATCTGTTTATAGACAGGCACAAGCCATGCTTCCCACTCTTGTTGTAAATAAAATAAGTCATGTGTGTACATTTTGTTTATACAGTTTAAAAGATTGTAACTGTAGCTATTATTTGATGTTTTTCATGTTTTAATTGGATTAGATATTGTAAAGGAAACTGTATCTGTGTGGGCCAAAGAAACACAATTGTTAGCCATTTTGTGGTCCAGAGGGCCGATTTGATTGTAGCGATAGCATGTGTTCCTTGCGGCCCGCGCCGTTCTCTTATCTATACGTGCGAGTGAGGATTTTGGGTGTGCTGAAAATTGCTGCTGTAGCAATAAACCCTGATTGCTGTATGCCTGCTGTGGTCTCCATTTTACTGACTCCGCTGCCTGGGTCACTGTCCTTCTACACTCCACCACCCCATTACAATTATTATTAAAATTACTTGGCTATGTCTTGCTTCTTTGGAAACTTTTCAGATTTGTATATATTAGATTTAGAAGTTCTATTAGTTCTAATATAAATTTGCTAAGTTTCTAAAAAATAAATAAAAAAAGCCGCAAAACACAACTGACTAAATTTGCAACTGAGACTAGTGAGAGTGTTACTGGGATCCAGTTCATACAGTTATCTTCCTTTCTTAGCAATGACTGCAACACATTCTTCCTTTATTATTGGTGCCATTTCCTAATTTCTTGCTCATACTTGTTGCAGGATTGCTCACTTCTTGCGCAGTAGGGTTGATGCACATAGCAAAACTCATGCTCATTAGTGTTCATGTGCTCTGGCTTGCTCAGCAAGGTTATTGATCCAAACTTCTAGCCATTAAGCATATTGGGCAAATGTGCATATATGTGCACGTCTAAGATACTGGCAAAACCTGGTGAAATCAATGGGTAGGTCCCTTCAAGCGCAAATAGTAAACTATCTGTCCATCTTATCACTAGAAAGCAGTATGGATGCACAAAAGAACTGATTTATACACACCATCAAATATTTGTTTTGCAAAAACTCAGTGTGGTTGTTTTTTAATATTTTTAAAAACCTGAAAATGTAAGTGAAAAATGGTGCTGAACATGGGACATTTTTCAGTCATGTTCATCATCACAAAAAAATAAACAGTTTTAAAATGCCTAACAATAACAATAGTCATCTAAAATGGTACTTGAAAGATCATTTTTCAGTGCCAAAGCATTATATGGGGAGAGAAAGGTGTTTTTGTTATTGTTATACTCGAACAAATAAGCAATGATGTTTGTTGTGCATCGTTTCCACTGACACTGGTCACTAACACTGAAGTGTGTACTATTACTAACTGCTGAAACAAATTTGGCAACCATGATTTCAAATTCTTTTATTCCACCTATTAAACTAAAGCATTGCTTGCAGAAATGCATTTCACTCAAGTAACCTTTTACGTCAAATTTTGTGAGCACTGTCTGTTTCGTTTCCTGCAGTAACGAACATCAGGTCAATTCTAACAACCGGACAAAGGTGCTGAAAGAGCCCAACATAGTCGGTTGACCTCACTTGTGTAGTGATGCATCAAGTTTGAATCAAAACAACGTATGACATGACGAGAATTACCCATGATTCTTTGATATTTTCTTTGTTTCCGCTTCTGCCGTGACAGAAACGAACATCAGGTGGTGTGCCCAATTCTGGCCAGTGCCACACGTATTTCAGCCACCTGGCTGCTTCCCTTAAGCACCAATACAAAGTTGACATTTAGACAAAGCTGGTGATGTTTCTATTGCTTCCCTTAGGGACCAATACAAACTTAACATTTAGATAAAGCTGGTGTTGTTTCTACTGCTTCCCTTAGGGACCAGTACAAAGTTGACATTTAGACAAAGCTGGTGTTGTTTCTACTGCTTCCCTTAGGGACCAGTACAAAGTTGACATTTAGACAAAGCTGGTGATGTTTCTATTGCTTCCCTTAGGGACCAATACAAACTTAACATTTAGACAAAGCTGGTGTTGTTTCTGTTGCTTCCTTCAGGGACCAATACAAAGTTGACATTTGGACAAAGCTGGTGTTGTTTCTATTGCTTCCCTTAAGCCCATTCTTAACTGGACGAATGTTTGTTCGCCGAACATACTTCGGACACTTCGACGAACTATGATTCGTTTCTTAATTGAACATTTAGTTCGCCGAATATGGTTCGGACAGTCCAGACTTTACTTCATTCTCAACTGGCTTGTAATGAGATGCAAGCTTCGGCCCGAACTTGCAGCAGACGCGCAGCAGACAGCATGATGGAAATGTAGGCTAAAGTCAAGTCAAGTCAAGTCAGTATACTTTAATCATCCCTCACAGGGTAATTCAACTAAATACTATCTCATTCTGGGTTCTCCGAGACAAGGCTGCGCCTTCCACAAGTCAACACAAGTCAACAAATAAACAAATTGCCTTCGAAGCGAGTGAAGAACCTAGCGACACCATCATCCATTTTTATTTTTGTTTTTTCTCCATTTACAGGAGAGCTCTGCTCTCAGCCAATCAGAGGCAATGATCATCCAATAGGGCGAATGTTCCCAGAACATGTTGAGCGAAGGTTTTTGGACCCCGAATATAGCTTGGACGAATACTTCCAACTAGGTTCGCGAAGAAAAGTTGGCCCAATTAAGAACCAACTAGCTTCGCCGAATACTTCCAACTAGGTTCGCGAAGAAACATTCGCCCAATTAAGAACGGGCTTTAGGGACCAATACAAACTTAACATTTAGACAAAGCTGGTGTTGTTTCTATTGCTTCCCTTAGGTACCAATACAAACTTAACATTTAGACAAAGCTGATGTTGTTTCTATTGCTTCCCTTAGGGACCAATACAAAGTTGACATTTAGACAAAGCTGGTGTTGTTTCTATTGCTTCCCTTAGGGACCAATACAAAGTTGACATTTAGACAAAGCAGGTGTTTCTATTGCTTCCCTTTGGGACCAATACAAAGTTGACATTTAGACAAAGCAGGTGTTGTTTCTTTTGCTTCCCTTAGGGACCAATACAGAGTTGACATTTAGACAAAGCAGGTGTTGTTTATATTGCCTCACTTAGGGACCAATACAAAGTTTACATTTAGACAAAGGAGGTGTTGTTTGTATTGCTTCCCTTTGGGACCAATACAAAGTTGACATTTAGACAAAGCTGGTGGTGCTTCCACATCATTTCTGGTATATTTGTCTAGTTTCTTGGTTTGCTTTTTTTCAGTATCAACCTTTGAAATTGTTCCTTAGGTGATATCTGAATTGTCAATACATTTGATATAAAAGTTTACTGAAAAAAATAATAAGAAAAAAATTGGTTTGCAAGCATGGTTGAAAATGTGCATGGTTTCCATGTTACTTACATCATTTTTAATAACCTGTAATATTAAATGCCAAACAAAGATAGCAATGGCTTGTTGGATTAGTCCAAAACAACGCTTTAAGAAGTGACAAATATAAATTTGTTTAATGTGTTTTATTTTGATAAATAAATTCTAATGGACCTTTTTCTTGTCTGATGTAAATTACGGTTTCCATTTTGCCTCATTACTGTTTTTTGGTGGTTTTCATTGAGAATTTTACTTTTTTTCTTTACAAGTTATCTTTGGATGTTGCACTTTAAAGTCCATGAAATAATAAAAAGCATAATTTCAAAGGAGATAAAGATGCAAAGTGGAACCCACGAAACTTACATCAGGAAATACAACTACATTGATTCTCTTTCATGTTATGAAAAAAATTAAGCAGAATATTTTAACCAAACTAAAAGAAAATTAAAGAAGAATGATTTATCTCAAGAAAAATGTGTGTTTCTGACAATTCGGTGACAGATTATTTTTGGATACATGTCTACGTCCCACATTTTTTTGCCAATATTGTACATGTGCACATATGCATTGTTTAATTAATGTTAATGTGCAGACTGACCCTATTGAATGTGAGATGTATAATACTCACATATGGTTGACTTTGTTTTACACTGTTTTAAGGTCACCATGAATCAGACTGATGGGTAGTAAATCTTAGACTTAATCAACATTTATTGGTCTTGTATGGTTGTTAAATCAGATAACAAAATCAGTATCTTTACACTGTCTACCATCTAGTGAAGCAGAGACAAATTCATCATTTCGTGCTGATAGTACATATATAGTATGTATGCTGGTGTTGATGTTTGCATTGTAATTACAGGATGATGGAGGCACCAGGTCTGCAATTTATTTTGGGGAAACCATTAAGAGGATGGCTCCGACGACAAGGAGGAGTTATGCGTGGGTGGCAGCGCAGATATTTTGTTTTGCAAGACAACTGCCTCTTTTGCTTCAATCGAGAAGATGACACCCGTGTCTCTCATTCCTACCTCCTTGAAGACTACCAGCTAAAAGAAATCCCTTCAAATGCTGATGATCCAGACAAATTTGTCTTTGAGCTGAGCACAGGTATGTAATCAAACATGTTGGTGGTATGCTAATTGCTTTCCTGTTTAGTCATCAATGAAAACATTTATAATCACTTATGGTTTTGCCCTAGATGTACCGTTAGAAGAGCGACAAACTGTCAGTAAATACTATGTGTGTGTACATGTTCATTCTAACAAGTGGCGCTGGTCCAGTGATGAAGTGTCTAGACAAAAACAGCCTAAAGTTTTGTAAAAAAACTGAATCACTTTTGTTATAGACATGTGGAAGTGCTCAATGCAGGACTGTTAACATCAGGAAAATTTGAAAGATTACCAGATTTTGTTCATGTTAATTCGTGTGAGAGTCCCATGTCCTTGGTACAGGATGGATTTGAATGGTTAAACGAAAGTCATTACTTGCTGAAGACCCGCACCATTGATGAGTTACACTGACATGATTGAGTTAGATTCAGTTTGTACATAGCAAGGAAACACACTTGCTTGCATGAGATTGTGTTAGTTACAAACCAGCATAAGAACTGTGTAGGTTTTGTAGACAAGTGTTACTAAATAATAAGTTACAGACTATTATCCTTTTACTGATTTAGGTGTTGTCTTTTGAAAACAGAACACAAAAGTAAATACAAATGGCAAATATGGATCCCATATAATGATATATATATATTCATTTGCCTTTGAGACTTATATATAATATAGATCTGTCAGTCTGTCGTACATTGTGTACATATTTGTACAACTACAAGAGGTATGTTTTGTGAATTATTGCCTAAAAACAGCCAAATTTGCTGGCATTTGTAGTTTGAGTATGGAAGAGCTTACTTCCACTGGCACAGTTGTGGCCATGGCAGGCAGTGGGTGACACAAGTTCTTTCAAACTTTGGAAGATGTGTGTGTGTGTGAGAGTGTGTGTGTGTGTGTGTGTGTGTGTGTGTGTGTGTGTGTGTGTGTGTGTGTGTGTGTGTGTGTGTGTGTGCTGTATGTTATGCTTTAGACAGCTTCTTTAAACTGTGGACAGTACAATGTGATTTTTAAAAAATCTTTAAAAATCTGTGTGTTGCAGAGAAAAGTAATGGCGAGTCAGTCATGCTGTGTGCTGCAACTGATGAGGAGAGAAAGGAATGGATAAAAGCTCTAACCTATCATATATATTCTGGCAGAGGAGGAGGTAACTTTGTACAAACAAACTTAAATGTGACATGCCTCCACAAAATGAGTTGGAAATCACCTGTCTGCAATCTGAGCTTGCTTCAAAATGGACTGGGGAAAGCGAGGAGGGATTTTGAGATTTGTTATGGATTTGCAAACTAACGAATTTGAAAATATGTACAAGACAAACTGTCAAAGATATGGCATTGAGACTTTGGAAACTGCTTTGTTATATTTCCCCTTACAACTGTGCCAAATTTTATATCTGTGTTTAATGGTTGTTAAGGAAAGAAACCTGAAACAAATGTCAGTTATTTTTCCAGACTTTCTTAAATTGTTGTCATGGACTTGATGGAGGGTACCTGACTTAAAGTAACCAATCTTGACATCTTCATACAGTGTGTACTATTAGATTTAGAATTAGATACAGTACTTTTTATCTTCTTCTTTTTAACTTTCTTACAAGTGATATAAATGTTTCAAACTGTCCAAATGTGACTCATTTTGTGGTGCAGATCACATAAGGATATATATATATGTATATTAATTATTATGTAATTTTTATGCGTATGTGTGATTGTATTTGGCATGGTTTGCTGTATTAGGCAACTAGTGACCATTACTAAACTCAGTAATGAACAAATGAATGATTTATTGACCTAAGCTATATGTCTGCATTCACTGGGTAGGTGGGGAGTGAAGGTAGTGCAGGGATACACATTATCCATATGTAATGTTGTTAGAATCCTGTCGGCGACGCCAAATGTAATGTTGTTGGTTTCTATGAAGTCGAAAACAGTCTTCCAAACGGACACTCTTTATTCCTGTCTTCTCTCTCTTGTCTCTCTCTCTCTAGTCTCTTTCTCTCTGGTCTCCTTCTCTCTCACACACTCCTATCGTAGGATACATAT
This sequence comes from Alviniconcha strummeri, assembly GCA_963584105.1. Classification (NCBI taxonomy): domain Eukaryota; kingdom Metazoa; phylum Mollusca; class Gastropoda; family Provannidae; genus Alviniconcha; species Alviniconcha strummeri. Next base: position 24,255,748 of record OY757541.1, on the reverse strand, counting down.
ATGCTTCATAGCAACTGAGAACAGTTCAGTTTTCAACCTGTGTTGCACGGAGCTCGTGCAACACAATCACATTCATTCCATCCGCTGACCATTCACTCATCCATTCACCTGCAACCCATTCACATTCAACTGACCATTCGTTCATGCCACAGGCAAATGCACTACACACATCCCGCTAAACATGCAACGTCGTCCCGACGTTAACATAATACAATCAAGTCAACACTAAACTCTCACTCACTCAACACTACATCATACTACCATATAAAACTATCCATAAGCAGCACTGATTATATTACAGGAATCAGTTCAATGCTGTGTGCTCAAACTTTTGCAATTCAAAAATTAGTTATAAATTCTAATATAACTTTTACTATAATCTAGATTTAAATCAAACAAAATACCTAACACATCAACTATAGACTGTGTGACAAACACCTGAACACTCTAACTGCAGCATTTTCAAATGTTGTGAATTCTAGTATAGTCTTTGCTATGATCTGGATTTCAATCAACTGCATGTTATTTCAGCTGTTCAGTATGTTAATAACCGTTTAACATTGACTCATTGTAGCTGCAGCGACTTCAATGTTCTGGCAAAAGTGTCATGAACTCGAGTATAGTTTTAACTATAACCTAGATTTCAATTCAAAACCACAAAGACCTCATATAAAAATAACTAGCAGACAATTCTTTCTTTTATGATCAACTATAATTAAATAACTGTAAAAACACAATCTACAGTGTAATACCACTGGTTACCGTAAACTCTGAACCATCACTTATGAAACTACATGTGTGACAAGTTTCCAACAAAGTTCATCATCTTCTCTGTCATGTCTAGTACAAATTTATGACTTTCCGAGACCAGTGCTGGTTGTTCCTCTGTTTCCACGTGGTGAACGCAGACTGATCTGGGCACGTGGTGAGGGTTGCTGTGACATCCAGCCGTTGTTCTGGCACTGCGCCTTGGGAGTGGGGTCGGTCTCTCTGGTGCTGGATTCCGTCTCGGTGCATGTGGTGGTTGGTCTCTGACCACTCTCATCACTTCACTCTCCGAGGAGTCCGAGTCAGTGCTCATGCCAGTCTCACTCATGTTACTGTTCTGTTCTGTGTCAGCACTGTCCACTGCCTCAGGCTCACTGCCAAAAGAAACGCATTTGAGTTCATTCCTGTGGACTCTTTTCAGTTCTCCAGTTTCCTTGCTGATCACTGTGTAGACGTTGTTACGCACTTCCGTCACCTCAAACATTTCCTCCTTCCACTTGTCCTGGATCTTGTTTCTGCCTTTGGGTCGATTCCTCAACAGTACAGTTTGACCTTTGCTGATGGGATCCAGCATGACATGCTGATCAAAACGCGTCTTCCGTTTCGTCGCTTCGTCTTGCATCCTTCTTCTTGCCTGTCTGTATGCGAGGTCCAGGTTTCTGCGGTGATGCAAGACCCAGTCCGAGCAAGGTGTCAGGGGTTCCGTGTTCAGCATGGTGTCGATGGGGAGTCGGGGTTGTCTACCGAACATCAAGAAGTAAGGGGAAAATCCCGTTGCAGCGTGTGGCGTCGCATTGTATGCGAAAACCACAGTCTGTATGTGATCTGTCCACCTTCTTTTGCTCTGTTCAGGTAGAGTCCGCAGAAGATTGTGCAGTGTTCTGTTAAACCGTTCTGTCTGTGCATTGCCCTGTGGCCTGTAGGGCGTTGTCCTTGATTTCTCGATACCATACATGTTGCACAGTTCAGAAATGACAGCAGACTCAAAGTTGCGTCCCTGATCAGAATGGAGACGCTGCGGAACCCCGTATTTCTGAAACCATTCTTTTACCAGGACGTTAGCTGTGGTCTCTGCCGTCTGGTTTCTTGTGGGAACTGCAACTGTGAACTTTGTAAACATATCCGTGAGGACTAGAACATTCTCTCTTCCGTCCTGAGCTGGTTCCATCACTGTAAAATCCATAGCTATGATTTCGAGAGGGCGCGTCGCAAGGATCGGCTGCAATGGAGCGCGATCTGCTGGAATCTGTGCTTTGGCTGTATTGCAACGACGGCAGTGCTTGCAGTATGCAAGAATGTCTGCAGTCATGTCAAGCCAGTAGTACCTTTCCCTTGCCAGCTGTGTCGTTCTCTCAATGCCCTCATGGTCCATGTCATCATGTAGTTGTTTAAGGATGGTCTTGCTCGTGTTCTGGGGGACAACGAGCTGCTTTTTCTGTTCTCGACTTGGAGTCCTGATAGATCTGAAGAGGACTCCATCGGTGACGATTAGTCTTTTCCATTGTCTCAGCATCTTTAGTGTCTCGGAGCTCTCAGCTGACTTTTCTGCTCGAGAAGGTGCTTTCTTTCTACTGACGAAGTAGATCGCTCTCGATATGGTATGGTCACTCTTCTGGAGATCTTGCAGTTTCTGGTTATCCATGGGACCTTCGCCAGAGAGGTTCAGAACCTGGCTATGAACGTATACTGACACATTGGCAGCAGTCAGGACCTCCTGGACATGGAGAGGGAGTCTCGTTGTATGTATCACCTCGTCCACGGCTTCTTGGACCTCACCACTGGACATCCTTGAGAGCGCATCAGCGTTTCCATTGTCTCTGCCTCGTCTGAACTTCAGCTCAAAGTCAAACGGTGCCAGGTCTGCCACCCATCCCTGTTCCACTGCTCCCAGCTTGGCATTGTCCAAGTGAGTCAGAGGGTTATTGTCCGTGAAGACTGTGAACTTTGAGCCCAGGAGGTAGTCTTTGAACTTCTCGGTCACAGACCACTTCAAAGCCAAAAGTTCAAGTTTCCGACTGGAGTAGTTTTGCATGTTCTTCTCCGTTGGCTTCAGTCTTCTGCTGGCATAGGCAACCACTCGCAGTTTCTGGTCCACTTCCTGTGACAGCACTGCACCCAGGCCTTCATTGCTGGCATCCACATGCAGAATGAAAGGCTTTGTGAAGTCTGCGAAGGTCAGTACAGGGGCTGATGTCAGTCGCTTCTTCAGGGTGTTGAATGCTTTCTCACAGTCGGCGGTCCAAACCAGCTTTCTCACCACCATCTTCTTCCCTTGCTGAGTTAAGGTCTCTGCATGCATGGCGTTGTACAAGGGCGCAGCGATCTGGGCAAACCTTTCAATGTATCGCCTGTAGTACCCCGCGAGACCAAGAAAAGCTTGCAGCTGCTTGACTGTGGCCGGTGTTGGCCATTCCTCAACAGCCTTGACTTTCTCCGGATCTGTTGCTACACCTTCTGCTGATATGATGTGACCCAAATATGGCACCTCGTCTCTGAACAACTGGCATTTTGAAGGCTTCAGTTTCAGTCCATGCTTCTCAATGGTAGTGAGCACGTAGTCCAAGTGTTGAAGGTGTTCCTCAAACGTTTCACTGAAGACCAACAGGTCGTCCAGGTAAATGAGGAGGATTTCAAACAACTTCTCGCTGAAAAGGCGTTGCATGAAGCGCTGGAAAGTTGCAGGAGCTCCTGACATGCCAAAAGGGAGACGTTCGTACTGAAACAACCCAAACGGCATGATGAACGCTGTCTTGTGTTTGTCAGCTTCGTCCACTGCAATCTGGTTGTATCCCGATGCCAGGTCGAGGGTAGAGAAGTATTTGGCACCTTTCAATGAATCCAGTGCCTCTTCTATACGTGGGAGGGGGAAGGAATCTCTGCACGTTTTGGCATTCAGACGTCTGTAGTCTATGCACATCCTGAGTGATCCATCCTTCTTTCTGGCCAGGACGATCGGTGAGGCATAGGGACTGTGGCTTGGTTTAATGACGCCTTGGTCTAGCAGTTTCTGAAAGTGTGCCTTAACCTCCATGAGTTGGTTCGGCGGGATCCTCCTGTAAGGCTGGGACACGGGGCTGTCATCATATGTGTTCACTTTGTGTCGCACAGTGTCTGAGAACCCAATCGCGTCTTCTCGGGGGAAACTACTGGCATGCCGTTTCAAAAAGTTCCTGATCTTTTCGGATTCAGTCTCATCAAACCTGGACGTATCAACCTCTGGGAGCTTGATTCCTTCCCAGTCTTTGCCGACACAAACCACTTCCTGTCTGTGGACAAATATCTTGTTGACACCCATTTCCTCTATGCAGGTGTCACTGTCTGAATCACAGATAACATCAACCTCCTTGATCATGCCTACTCGTACCCCTTTGTTGAGCCAGACGTCTGCCTGTCCAAGGTTGGCGACATGGACGGGGTACAAGCCATTTTTCTTGCATGTTAGTGTGTCCACAACCATCACGCCTCTGGGGAGATGCTCATTGTAGACCAGATGCTGTATCATCACTGGGTCGTCAGAACTCGTTGGTCCTCCATTTGTCATGACGGTGGTCACAGAGTTGGCTGGTAACAGAGTCCTGTCATCGGCAGATCTTACAAACTTAGCTCGGCTAAAAGTTTTCTTTGCAATCTCCGCTTTCACTCTATCTACTGCCAAACATGATCGTCCAAACAACCCGGCAATGTCACTGCATTTCTGTAAGACATTCATGCCTAGCAGTCCTGGGATGTTTTCTCTTCTTCTCTTCGTTCCTGCATCCAAAGGTGTTTTGGTCACGAAGATTCCGACATCCGTGATCATCTCGTCTCCCACTGTTATGTCTGTAGAAATGAAGCCAATGTAAGGAATGTCGATGCCGTTAGCTGCTTTCAGACAGTAAAACGAGCTATTCATCATGTCGCATTTGTCTTGAAGGTTCTTCCTGAAGAAGTCTTCAGTGACCGTGGTCACCATCGATCCAGTGTCCAAAAGACAAGTCACTTCCTTTCCTCCAATACAAATTGTTACTGTTGGACAGTGCCCTACTGTCTTTGTAGCTTGTTTCTTCGATGAGCCTCGTTCCTTCCCAGCCGCCTGCGTTTGGCTCTCAACGGAGACGGAAGCTAGTTTCCCGAACCAAAGTGGTGACGTGATCCTCGCTGAGACACTCCACGACCTCTGAACCCGCCGCCTCGTCTATCTCCATGAGCTGGACCTCCATGGGACGTAAACTGGGACCCGGCTGATTCGGTGGGTTGGTCACAGACCCTTGCCATGTGACCGTATGCGCCACACCGAAAGCACTGCAAGGCTTGTCTTGAGCCGTCCTGAGGAAGAGTGGGCCTACCTGCTTGCAGCTGATGCTCTGTCAACTTCTTGACTGCTTCAGTCAGCTCGGATATTGTTTTCTGCTGCTCTTTGACGATTGCTTTCAAATCATCGATTTCAGCATTATTCACCGCAGATATTTTGTTAACTGTCTGAAGTGTAGGTGAGGTAGGTATGTCATCAATCCATTGCATGGCAATCATTCTGACATCCAGAAACGTTAGTGCTGGCCTCTCGTTCACAGATTTCTTCAATTCACGTCTGAGAATCATGTCCCTAATTCCATTTATAAAATGATCTCTGAGCACTTCATCTCTGTTATGAACACTTTCTGGTTTTACCTGTTCTATTTTCTGCATCAGTTCATTTAGAGCATATGAAAAGTCTCTAATTCTATTTTCTGCATCAGTTCATTTAGAGCATATGAAAAGTCTCTAATACTCTCCTCCGGATTTTGTCTGCGTTCATAGAACTTCTTTTGTACTTCAGTATAGGACTTCGTACCACTAAATGTTACTATCAGTAACCTAAAAATGTCATCCACATTACTGTCCTTCTGAACATGCAGTTTTGCCTCTCTTTTAGCGGGACCTTCTAGGTTCTGTAAAACAAAAGACAGCTGTTCACCTGGCAAGTTCTAGAAGAATAACTTGCATTTAAAGCCAGCCTACAATCTGTGACCCAGTCACTGACCTCCACTGAAGGGTCTTCTCCAGAAAATTTCCTTACTTTCTTTTCCTTTGCTATGTAAGAAAAACTTGTTTGGTTAGTCATGCTTTGCTTCTTTACCTCTTCCTGAAGTCTCTTCATTTCTTTCATCAAAGTTTCAGTAGAGATAGTGTTCTCACTCTCTTCTTCCGACATGATTATCTATCGGTTTCCGGCACCGTGAATGGAAAATGAAATAAAAATACTCAGTAAATACTGAAAACACTACTGCAAGCCACCATACTACCAAAAAAATACTACGATGTTAAAAGAAATGCATAAAATGAGCGTAAACAACCTCACACCTTTCAACAACAATAACAATAAAGTTCTATGTACGTATCATGACCATCGGTGAGATTCGTCCCGGTGTCCATCTGCTTGTTGCCTAGTCTTTTTCCAACCAGGGTGGTATTGCTGTCTCTCAGTGCACGTTCTGCTCCATCTGCTTTTGCGAGGGAGGGGTGGGGGAGTAGTTCGTAGACCGTTGGTGACGGGTGGGGCGTAAGCCCCTGACGTGAACCAGCTGTCACGTCGATCTGTCAGCAACGATACGGAGGTGCACGGCAGCGCCGTATGACGCTACGCAAAGAACACACAGCGCTGTCGATGTAGGGGGAACACAGTGATGCCGGAGGGACCCAGCGCCGTCGACACGATGCTGGAGGGACCCAGTGCCGTCAACACAATGCAGGAGGGACCCAGCGCCGTCAACACGATGCAGGAGGGACTCAGCGCCATCAACACGATGCTGGAGGGACCCAGCGCCGTCGACACGATGCCGGAGGGACCCAGCGCCATCGACACGATGCAGGAGGGATCTAGCGCCGTCGACACGATGCCGGAGGGACCCAGCGCCGTCGACACGATGCAGGATGGATCTAGCGCCGTCGACACGATGCCGGAGGGACCCAGCGCCGTCGACACGATGCTGGAGGGACCCAGCGCCGTCAGCACAGCTCGATGCGATGTCGGAGGAACCCAGCGCCGTCGATGCAATGTCGTAGGGTTCCAGCGCCGTAGGAGGGGCCCAGCGCCGTTGATGCGATGTCGGAGGAACCCAGATGCCGTCGATGTGATGTAGGAGGAACCCAGCGCCGTAGGAGGGGCCCAGCGCCGTCAGCACGATGCCGGATCAAGGAACTCAACGATGTCTGGACGATGCAGGAAAGACCTGTCGACGCCCATCGTTGACACGACGACGGGAGAGCAACCATTGTCATGACGACGGCAAGAGAGAATTACAACCCCCAGGACGATGGTGGGACTCAAGACTCCGCCGGGGCGTCAGCAGAAAAGACGTGTTGACGCTCTCACCTATTCTGACAGGCCGCAGTCTTCACTTTCGATACTACTGCTGGTTCTTTACAAGTCGGGCGACACCAAATGTAATGTTGTTAGAATCCTGTTGGCGACGCCAAATGTAATGTTGTTGGTTTCTATGAAGTCGAAAACAGTCTTCCAAACGGACACTCTTTATTCCTGTCTTCTCTCTCTTGTCTCTCTCTCTCTAGTCTCTTTCTCTCTGGTCTCCTTCTCTCTCACACACTCCTATCGTAGGATACATATATGCTTCATAGCAACTGAGAACAGTTCAGTTTTCAACCTGTGTTGCACATTCATTCCATCCGCTGACCATTCACTCATCCATTCACCTGCAACCCATTCACATTCAACTGACCATTCGTTCATGCCACAGGCACATGCACTACACATATCTCTCCGTATAACACATATTAACAATCACCCAACACATACACACACTCTGTCTCATTTTCTCTTCTCTTGCACTAATTTCAGCTTGTCAGTTTAAAAAAAATATTTTATCAGTAGGAAGGGAAACAAAATTGACTGCTAGTGTTTTAAAACAAGATCTAAACACATAAAAGGTTTAAAGTAACGCTATTTATTATGACAGAAGACAACATGCACATTTTCAGGGTAAGCCTCTTTTTCAAGCAACAAAACAACATTTAAACAATGCTCAAGCAGTGAAAAATGAGGAAATAACTAAAACTGCTCAAGTAGACTGGACACTAAAATAACATAACAAAAACAGCTTAACCAAAAGCAGATAAGTATCCTACATCTCATTTTTACTTCATTGTTATTATTAATATTTAAAGTTGATTATTGTCAGTTTCTTGCTGTCACTATAAATTAATCAAATTGCATTCTTTTTGGGGTTGGGTTTCACTTAAAACAACACAAATTTCAATTAGCATAGAATAAAGTCATCTTTCTACCTAGAAGTGTAGTACTGGTCTAAATATCACATGTATGCACATTGTTTCCTCAGCAGCACATTTGTCTTTTTGTTTTGTTGTTGTTGTTTTACTGGTTGTTGGTACATGATTGCTTTGAAATGACAGTGGTATGACAAAGTTCACCAATGAACAAAACTTAACAGAGTGAGATTGTTAATTTATTTTTTGGTATTTCAGCAATCTTTGGGATGCCACTTGAAGTAACTATGAAGTATGAGCACAAACAGGGTCGCACTGTTCCATACATTGTGGAAGCCTGTGTTGAACATCTGACTACCTATGCCATGGAGGCAGAGGGCATTTTCAGGTTAGTATTACAGACCAATTGTGTTAACTATGCCGGCCTACTGAGTTGTCGCAACCTGTAACCTGTTATTTTGGCCGGTTGCCTGTCTGGTCACTCTGATAAGACCAAAGCAGGTGACTGGATGTTAAAAAAGTCAGTTGTCTGCCTATCTCATTATCTGTCTGGCTGTGTGGTTTGGGCACAAACCTTAATGTAGTGCACTTGCACACCATATTAATGTGAAGAAACAAAATTTTGCTCAACAATTGTTTTTGATAATTATGTTCATTTGTGCATGCTCCTTTTGACAGGAAGCAAGTGCAATTGAACTGGTTTTAAAAAAAGAAGCCACAAATATAGGAATTATTACACAATCAAATTATAAATACATATATATATATCAAAACATATCAAATAGACAAAAAAGGAGATAATATTACATTTCAAACTTGCAGTGTTACTGCATTTTGATAAAAACATGAGACAGTATCTTAAAGGACAAGTCCAAGGTTAGGGGTGATTTTTGACACGATTTCCGTTAAAGTTCACTGAGAACGATGATGTAGGTGAAACTGTGATCTGAGGGTTATAAATGCATGAAAAAAGGCATTTTCTGTCGTACCGAAAGCATCGCTATGACACCCAAATCACGTGACCTTATGCCTACTACGTCACTCTGGGGAGTCGCTGCAAAATGGGCAACTCGATCTCTGAAGATGAAACTGATACTTTGCCTGAGAGACCCACAAGGATACAGCCGTATCAGTTTGAGCCTGTCAGGCAGGATTTTGAAAGAGTACCGGAACATCATGTCACCTTCGACATGCAGTATTCCATGGGGTTTGTGAAATTGCACTCACTGAAGTGCTCGCTACACAAATGGGCATGATGTGGCACAGCAAGAAAGTCAGCTCATTTGAAATGTATAAACTTAATCCACTTTCGCCTCACTGCGGGTCAGTTGCGCGGGAGCTCATGCATTGTTATACCTGGGATCGTCTGCAAATTGTTACAGGTTGCAACAACTCAGTAGGCCGGCATAGTTAACTTTTTTGTCGACCACACACATATACAGGTTTACTGAAGAATCTAAGATGGCAACCGCACTGACTCCCCAGACTGACGTCACTTCCGGGAAAGCCTACAGAAAATAAAATCAATTAAAAACCCAATTAAACAATTTTTATTAGTTTTTATTTCATTAAATCTGAAACTACTGACTTATTTGTCAATCATTTCGATGGTCATTTTGCATACTTAAAAAACTTGGACTTTAAGGGCAACATCATGGTAAAGTGAAGCTGACTTATGAAGGCGTGGCTTCATGTTTTCACTTTTGAAAGTTTGACATCTGTGAGCTACTGTTGTGACAGTCTCCAACTTTGATGTCTGGAAATTATTCCAAGACCAATGCAAATATACTGACTTTATAGTCTGTATGTTACTATAGGAAGACAAAAAAGATCTATCAGTAAAACAAAACCCAAGTGTACGTTCGACAGAAGCCTTTATATTTAATAGTAACCACAAGAGATTAGATAAAGATACATTTTCCAGAGTAAAAATTAATTTTTTTAATTAAAAACTTTTTTCATTCTTTATATAGTTTTCACCCAGACCCAACAAAGAGCAACAAACACGACAACAAACAAACAAAAATATGTCCTGTCTCACCAGCTGAAACAGTGGTTATTATCCACCTTGTGTGACAGTAGCGATACCCAAAATATCACCCATATTTCTTCTCTTTCACTTTCAAAGTAAAGATACAAGAATATTTATTCACCAGTGACATTAAATTGTGCACATTCTGGTGGCATTCTGTTCATACAGTACATTAGCCAATAGACAAAACATTACAATTATCATGTGTAAATGTTATAAATTAGCCCAGGTTATGGAAGTAAAAGATCAGTGAGGAGAATGCCAAGAGGCTGTATGTTACATGATGACCAAAACAAGAAATGCTATTCAATTTTTAGGTATGACTAAGTGATGCAGAACAAATGTAACTTTTGTGCAGCTTTTTTAGATTTATTTATGATTTTATATAATTATAATAGACATACATGTACCTATGATAAAAAATTGTAAAAAGAGAGGAAAAAACTAGATGTTCTGCATGTTTATATGGATGCAGAATGATCTATCCTTGCACAAAAGTTGATTTTTAAAAAAATTGTAAAAAAGATTTTTTTTAAACAAAAAAACTAGATGTTCTCATGTTTATATGGATGCAGAATGATTTATCCTTGCACATAGTTGTTACATGTTTGTGCCTACCGTATGCACTTAAAAAAAAAAAAAAAAGCATGATCTTGATTATATAATCTTGTGATTAATCTTGATTAGTTATATTATCTCAAGGTTATTATTTATATTATCTCAAGGTTTCCAGGGTCCTTACAGGTGCTTACAAGCACTTACAAACTGAATTTGCCAAGTAAGGCCTTACAGGTCCTTATATTTGATCATGGTCCTTGCAAGTCTAGCTAATATTAAAAACGCACTGGGTAGTTATAAAAGCCTCTCATTTTTCCAGGTCTGCGACACTGGATGGTGCCACACATTTACTGAATTTCAAAATCATTCAGACATAGGTTGAGATGATGTCTGAAGCAGACAATGCTTTCCTCCATGTTTATTTAGATCACATGCAGCCAAAATCACAGTCCCAAGATTATGCGATAACTTCCAGGTCAGCCATTTGGTTGCAAAATTCAAACTGTGCAAGAACCTAAGCTAACAGCAAAAGGTGCTGAGAAAATGTTTGTTCCAAAACTGCTGGCAAAAGGACAGTGCATACCAGGAGTGGGTCCTAAAAGATAAGCTGGACAAACACTACACTCAATGCATGGCATGTGAAATTCAGCTCATTTTTTTGTGTTCTTTACTGTTGTGATGGTCCTGACAAAATCTAATATTGGTCCTTACAAGTCCTTATAAGGTCCTTATTTGGCTCTAGTCCAAGTCCCTGGGAACCGTGTTAATCTGAAGTTTGCCTCATATTGCTCACATACATATTTCAGGCTAGCAGGGCGGGCAGGCTTGCTGAGGGAGTTGCGTGGTAAGTTTGAGACAGGACAACATCCGGCTCTGGACAGTGTGGATGTTCACACTGTTGGGTCACTACTCAAGGCATACCTCCGTGAGCTGCCAGAGTCCCTTGTACCTCCCAGTCTCTATCAGCGTGCCATGAACTTTGCAATGCGCTATGCTGAGGCTAGTTCTGATGAGATACGAATGTCAGAAGTGACTGGCTTGTCAAATTTATTGCAAGAGTTGCCTGATGTGAACTATGCTACTCTGGCATACTTGTGTCGGTTCCTTCATCGTCTGGCTGCCAATTCAGAGAAAACCAAGATGGATACTCGCAATCTGTCCTTGGTGTTTGGCCCAAACCTCATTCGTCACATGGACAACAACCCTGAGTTGCTGATGCTCACAGCTGATTTAACGCAGCACCTGGCCTTCATGCTCATACGCCACTGTCCTGATGTGCTCCCATCAAGACCTGTGCGTGAGGCCATTAATTCTGAACCAGCAGCCAGTAGCCCTGTGATGAGGAAGAACCCTGCCATGCAGTCTGTGGCCACAGCTGATTTGTTGAGGCTGTCTCAGCCAGTGGACAGCAGTGACCCATCTTTGTTAGCCCCACAACCCGCCCGTCCTACTGCTCTTGGTGATCTAATGGGCCTGGACCTCAGCTCTCAGCAGGATGATGTGTTTGGCAGCAGCCAGTCCCCCACCTCCCCTCCCAGCCCCTTTGTCTTTGTCAGTGACCATTTTGACGCTTCCAGTCTGAGTGTGTCAGAGAGAGGGGACGGATCCACCTCAAGCGAAGCCAGTGGAGGGGTAGGAATTGTGGACAGAGATTTATCCAGGAGTCCCAGCTTCAGTACCAAACCAGTGCCCCCCAAACGGACAAAGTCCAGAACACTTAGGAAACGACGACCAGCAGATGCCACTCCACCTCCATTGAGCCCAGATCCATCTCGCAAGCTTGACTCTGAGGATATTTTGAAGGCGCTGGCCACTGCAAGCCTCACTACAGTGAATGTTTCTCAGTCAGCATGCGAGGACAGTGGTGCAGCGCAGACAACCTGCAAAGATGATCCCTCTGAAACAAGAATGCAACCAGCTGGTGATGGCAAAGAAACCGACAATAGTGTCATGTCGAAAACTGCAAGCAGCCAGGATTTCTTGCCAGCTGATACTCAAGACTTAATCAACAAAGAACTGAATGGGGAGGTTGCAGTGAGTGACCATTCATCTCAGATCATTGACAGCATATGTGACGAAAGAACAGTATCTGCAAACAGTGAGAGCCAGGGTGGTTCTGCCACAGAGATGGAAAAGATGAGCCCATCTCAAACAGTTTTAGCAACACAGGTGGCAGCCCTGAAGGCAGAGCTGGTAAGCACCAAAGCACGATCAGAACGCCTTGTGTCAGCCCTCAAAAGCCAACTGACAGACATGCGCTCCAAATATGAGGCCAGGATCGCCATGTTGGAAAAGCAACATCAAAGTCAGGTGATGAGTCTGACAGCTAAGTTGGACATTGAGCGCAATGCTCGAGCTGAAGCTGTTGAACGTACTGTTAGTCTGCAGACACAACTGTACAAATACAAAATGCAGTATGGTGAACTCAGAGACTCCCAGTAATATTCAGCCAACATCTTCAGCTTTTAGACCTCAGTTTAAATTCTGCCCTCATTTTCTTTCTTTTTTTCTTTTTTATGGGGGGTGGGTAGGGGAGGGGTTGGAGGGGAGTTGTCTGTTGATTTGCTTTATTTCTTTTACTTAAATTTTTTTTTTTTTTTATTGAAAAAGAAAACAGAAACAAAAGAAAAGTCAACATATTTGAACTTTTTGCAAACACAAATGTAGTACTAATAATGGCATCAGTATCTACAATTACAATGAATATGTAATTAGCAACTTAGCTAATGCAACTGAAGCTAAAGAATCGGTTGCTCCAACAGATACAGCACAAACAGGCCTAATTGTTGTATGTCATGCATTGTTTTCTTTGTATCTGCACTGAATTTGAAGGGGCAAAATGGCTGATGGGGAGCTACCACTTTTGGCAGTGTTATTTGAGAACAGCCAGTTGCTAGCAGACCTCATGAATGTGCTTCAGTTCTGCATGCAACAATGCAATGGGATTTCAAACATGTGTGTCTCAATACATGTGCAGGATTTATTTTTGGTGGTGTGTTGACAAGTATCAGGTTAAGTTATGGATGCATGTCGGGCCATGGGTATTTTATTAAATAAATGGTGCTTTTGCTGGAGTGGATACATGCAACACATAAATGTGAAGCTACAGAAAAAGGCCAGTGTTATTTAAGTGTTAAAATGTCTACAGGATTCATTGTACACTATCTAATTCTAACAGTATTACTAACAATAAAGCTGTCAATGACTTATCTGAAATACATGTCAGGTACACTTACTAGACAGTAAATATGTACAGAAGGTAGGTTTGTGCTGAGCCCTAAAGAAAGAAAGATAAGAAAAGGATATTTAGGTGAAACCATCTCTCAGAAGAAAAAGAAGAAAAAAAAGGAAAAAGAAAAAGGAAGTGAAAAGAAAAAATGATTTTTTAGTTATTAACATTGTACTGCATAGATGTTGGAATTGATGTTTCCTGGTCCTTTTTTTTTTCTTTCTGTTTTTTCTTTTCTTCTTCTTACTTTTTTTCTTTTCTTTCTGTGGAAGTCCAGCAACAAAAAGTTTTACGTAAAATATCCTTTCCTTTTTAAAAATTATATTTCATGTTTCTGATTCCATGCCTTACAGTTACATTTTTGCACTTGTGTTAAAATTAAATATGTACATCATGTGTATGTTTACTGCTGACTTGATCAGTACAGTGCCAGTTTTACTGTCTGGTAAATTATGCAACTCTTTGGAGCTTACTGATTTTGTTGGTGCAAAGATCAAAACACACAAATGTCAGCACAGAACATTTTCATCTGAAGAGGGCAAAACCATGTACACATTTGTTTTGCAGGACTAGAGCTGTTCAGATAAAAACATTAAACTTTTTGCATGTTTTGGTCTTGTATTCACAGTGCTGGTAGTCACTTCTGTTTCAGATTTCTCTTTTGTGTAGTTTTATTGGAGACAGTTTTGTTACTGCATCAAAACATTTTCTCCAGAGCAGATGCATGAGTTTCATCCCTGCATGCCACTTAGCAATGCATCTGTGATTACCAGTACCCTAAAAAGATAAAGGTGAGATATTATCAGTGCTAAGGTGGGTTGAACCTACTGCCCTGTAGTCTACCAAGCAGTGTCCTAGGCCTGCTGATACCACTAAAGCTGCAGATGCTTTGTCACTGGTGGTGATGGCCCAGTGTCTGAGGTCTTATCTCTCATGAGTGTATAAAATTTATGTGAAAGCTGCTGGCCACATGGCTGGCAACACTCAAAATCTGCTATAGCCAGCCCCACTTGTGAGCCACCACTGGACAAGGGAGCCCTGACCTTTCTGGTGCTTGTTGTGTAGCCCACACATTCTCCTACCCCCCCCCCCCCCCCCACCTCCCTCCCCTCCTTCACATCTACCATTCCCCTGCCATGCCCCCTGTCTACTGCTAGGGTCCAGCTGCTGTCCATTCTACATCCATTCCCTGTACAACCCTGCCCCTTGGAAAAGAAAGTCACTGCCTTTTTAAACTGACTTCCAGTATTAATATGATGTAATAATATATGACATGACTATTACATGTAACGAGACTGAAGCCTTGTGCCCTTTACCTCTGTACTTAACTTACTATGCTCTAGAATATAATAGGGCATCTGTTGTCTCATAATGGTCCTGGCAGTCCTCTCACCATGTAACCTTTGCAGTTGTGAAGACTTAACTGCTGACCTAAAAAGAATTAATGCTTTGCAAATGCAGGGAAATGTTATCAACCTCCGTGAACAAATCAGTTCAACAACTAGGCAAATGATATCACATCAATCATCAAATATATATAATATACAATTACACATACAAGTCTAGAGTTAAACAGTCCCTTTTTTGTCACAAGTAAAGTAGCTGTTTTATTCTTATGTTTTCTTCAATGCCCAGATGGCAGGCCAGGGATGTATGATGCTCCTGATTCCCCCTTACCCCTGTCTGGAATCTGAGGACTATCACTGCATTCCCCTTTCCTATCTCCTCTCATGTTTATCTACTAATCCTGTTTCTACTGTGTCCTTTGTTCTGACTTTTTCTGGAGTGTTAAATTTTTCCAGAAACTAGTCCAAAATTTGTTGGTATGGGATAGGCTTTTTTGTATGGCTCTTGTAGAGCAACTTCCTAGTTGTTACTGGTATTTGCCATTATGCATTTATTTTTATATTTAAAAAAATCCCTTATTGTTTCTGACTATTCCCTTTTTATATATATATTAAAAAAAAAAAAAAAGTCTTCATAAATCAGAATGAAAGGTTGACAATACCAATATGTACTAGCAGTAAGCTTTTCATAACAATTTTATTTATATGAACACTTCATAAGTGCATCATCTCAAGATGAGCCCCAAGCACGTCACAGTGGCAGCTATAATGCTGTTCTCTGCATTGGCTTTCTAGTTGTATTCAAGTCTGAATGAGTGACTGTAGCTTTACATGATGATGAGTTGATGCTTAATGTCCTCAGATGTCATTTGACATATTAGGGACAAGTTGTGACCAATGCCGAAGCACGGTTAAATAAAAGCCACATACGTAAGGTGTATGCGTGTTTAGCTGTAACCTGCCATCTGCACTTTTGGCAGAATGACCGGGATTTTTTACGTGCTACTGTGGTAACACAGGGGTGGAACGGATACCGAAATAAGAGTCAGCACAGAAAGTCGACCCTGGAGAAGAAAATTCTCCCGCCGTTCCAGCAGGGATTCGAACCTGCGAACTTTCAATCACGAGTCCGGCGCTCTAACCACTGAGCTATCCCCGCCCCCCGTAGTAGCTTTACACAGTGCATTTTGATTCTTCACTGAAGTAGTTACAGTGCTGTTTCGTGGTTACAGTGCTGTTTCGTTGTTACATGGCTGGTGCCAGGTGAAACTGCTGCTGTCTCAGTGCAAGCTTTGTGTATGCCACACAACCATGTGTGTTTAGCTGTAACCTGCACTTTTGGCAGACTAACGGGAATCTTTTATGTGCTACTGTGGTAACACAGGGGTGGAACGGATATGAAGATAAGAGTCATCACAGAATGACCCTCGAGAGAAAGATTCTCCAGCTGCTTCAGCTGGGACTTGAACCCACTACCTTTCAATCATGAATCCATCGCTGTACCAATGAACCATCCCTGCTCTGCAGCAAGGGTAATATTGAAGGGAGTAACTCTTCAAACAGTTGTTTATGTTTGTGTATATGTATGTTTTGTTTAAACTTGTATTTGTACTAATTTCTTTTTCTTTTTCTTTTTTAAAGATTTGACTTGATATGAGAAGAGTTTTGAATGGTGTTTGCTCAGACAGAGTTTGATTGTCCTAATGTATCCCTATGTGGTTGACAGTACATACTTATTCACTTGTTATCTTCAACTTTTACTCTTTCTGTGGTGACCTGTGGTAGATGTATTCATTAAGCTACTGTACCAGTCGTGTGTGTATATATATATGGATGTTTTTCATGAACATACTAAACTGTTTCAGTTTTTCTTTTCTTGTTTTTGCTGTTTGTGTTGTTGTTGTTGTTTTATTAATGTCAAAGTTGTTATAACAGAAACCCTATACAAACCCTGTATATTCATTTATCGAGTTGCTATTAAATGAATACAATCCAAAAACTAACTGGTTCTTTGCTGCCCAACGATATATTTGTCCTACTGTTACTATTCATTTGGGCATTTGGAGACAAAATCATTGGTTTACTGTCATTTTTTGGTTTTACAGTCGCTTGATTAAGGAGTGTAACCTTTTTTGATCTGGTGTGGGATTTCTCTCATGTTATAATATAATTCTGTTTGGGCTGAATTTGTAGGTCTGACTTGGGTATAGTTTTAATTATGAGAAGGGATTTAAAATTTGTATAAATTTATTAAATTTTTCAGTAAGACTGTTTTTTGTTAGTTTTTGTTGTTGTTTTGTCCCAAGCTGGCCCTGTGTGATTGACATGGTATTAAAGGTCTAATTACTGACTACTTATACCTTTAGCTAAATGGTTACTGGGCAAAGTAAATGCTACCACCAGTAGTACAACACATATATCACTTTGTCCAAATCAGCATTGTTAAGATGAAATATTTTTGCAACCATTGAACTAGTTGTAAAGTTCAACCAATGAACTAGTTATTGCCAATGCCATACTATATTTGAGTATATGACAGGCCCTTTTGTAGGGGGGAGGGGAGGGGGGTGTTTGTACAGTGTAGTGAGTTTAACTCAGGCTAGAGAATAGTGCTTCATAAGAATGATCTATTATTATTAATACTGAGTGAGGGGTCCAGTTGCTGCATAATCATTTTTTGGTGATTTTGTGATTGTTTGTTGTTGTTTTATTTAAACCCTGTATTCAGTTCAGTTATCTGAACATGCACACGCACGCACGCACACACACACACACACACCGATACCATAGACATTCCTGCCTGATCTGAGTGTTGGGGAGGAGTTAGTTTCTTCTTATACAGTATAAAGCACTACAGTAAATTGATATCACACCAAACCTATCCTCCTCCCGAAGCTGATTACTATATTCCATTATTAGTCAACATGATCACATCATCATTTCTGAAGCATTCCTAATTTCTGCTGGGTGGCACTTATGGGGTTTACAATGGGAAGATTTTATAATCTAGTCACTGCCTCTGTGGTCAGCTTACATGTCTGTGTAGACTGTTTTTTCCATAGCCGTGCAGTATTATCTTCAGTTAGTACCATGACCACACCTGTCTTCTCCCTTTCTTGTCATGCTGCCACTGGCTTAGAATGCACTCCCCCCCCCCCCCCCCACACACACACACACACACATGCACACCATGAAACTCCCCTCACCAACATTGCCCATCTTCTAGTGTTTAACAAGAGCAACAATTTAATAAGCATTGCATTAGACATGGGTCTGCTTTTCAGTTTTTTCTTTTCAAATTCTCCAAATTATTTCCTTCTTAAAAAAGAATGCTCTCCTCTTTTACTTTTCAGGGTTTACTCTGTTTAGAAGGAAGTAGCCTTCTCAAAATGTGTTTTCTCCAGTTTGTAAAAGAGATAAAACTGAACACCGAAAATTTTGAATTTTGTTTCAAAATACCTAGCTGTAGATTTAAGTCAGATTCAAGGTTAGAAAACTAGTGACGACTATCACTGTATCAAAATCGTATGCATAAAACACTGTCAAATGTCACAGCTGGCCTGATGCCTATACTGCAGCAGTGTTGGGAACTGGCCAGAGTGAAAACCTCTGGACACTCAAGACCCATTATGCTCCAGTGTGTCTCACTGCTTCCTTCCATTCACAGTTCCTGGCCAACAAAAAGGCCCATTGTATCTCTTCCAGAAAATGCATCTGTTGTGCTAAACAACTTTCCTACATCAAAGTATTTGGAAGGCTGAACTCTTGTGAGATATTTTCTGGAGTTTGTTTCCCCCTCAAGCATTCTTGATGGATCCATGCACCAACTTCTCTTTGTGAAATATAAGCATTTATGTATTTACAAGGATTTCTTCCTTGAACAAGTTGCTGTTAGAAATCTGTTGCTAATTTTGGAGAAAATATTAAACCCAATTCTAATGGAGACCGAAGGAAGACCATGAAACAAGTTACTTACATTCCCTGTCAGCATGAAAAATTCTGTTCATTGATACACCAAAGTGGCTGCAACTGAAGGGATTCATTTCATTAAAAAGACCTAACCTGCTCAAGCCAGGGAGGGAGTCTTCAAGGAAATGTTGCAAAGACTTAGCAAAAGATTTTTAATATTAGGGAAGGATTTCTTGTTACACAGATGAATTTATAACCTCAAGGTTTTGTGTCCAAACAATCTCACAAGCAAATCATAAGAATAGGCCGACAATGAGATTTTGCTCTTGCAGGAAACATATCAGTTATAATAACCCTCCCCCTCCCCTCCAACTGAGTACACACCAAAGTCATCAGTAGTCTTTATATATTAAGTTTATGATCTTAGGCATAGAATTGTAATAGTGCCAAGTTCAAAGTCAGACCTTAGACACTGCTCAACTGTGTCATCTTTTAAAGCCAAACTGAAAACCTTCCTCTTCTTACAGTATTTTTGCCCGACCAATATCACTACCCAGTTTCTGTTACAGTCATATGTGTGTGGGTGTGTCCGTGCATGTTTTGATGCCTTTGTTATGTTTCATGACATTTTCTCTTGCCAATGCATCTAGCAGTGTTTACTATTTTAATTGTTATTATGCTTATTATTACATAAGATATATATATAATGTCCATTGATGCTGCTGAGTTTTCTCCCATAGCTTTTCTCAAGGAAAACTATTCTGTACAATGCAGAACTAACAAGTGTTCTAACTTTTCCGCAGATTATGATTCTGTGTTTTTCATGCATGAAGAGAACATAGCATTTTCACAGCATATTCATAGAAACACCAGTTTTGAAATGCCAACTTGTCCACACACACTGTTTCATTAATAATGAATCATATGCAGGTCACATGATGAACATGGAATGAACATCATTTTCAATGATTTATGGATGTGAGGTCACCCTGATATAACTGAGCATTAAAAAAAGTTACTTTTTTGTGGATATGTTTTTGTAGCATACAAGTCAGCTGACCATTACACTCTCAGCGCTCAATTAAAAAACTTCTTGTACCATTATAAATATAGTATGTGTGTAAAATGCAGTTTGAACTGGTCACTTCCAACAGTTAACAGTATTATAAGTACTTGTACCACATTTGATGGCAACCCAAAAAATGGTCTTGTAAAAAAAGATGTTTTTTTTTTTTTAATACTCATTTTCCTATGTTTTATGTTTTGCATTTTGGAATAATAATTTGTATGTATTTCTGTTTGAGTTTTGTTTGCTGTTGCATATCAGTCATTTTTATGGGATTGCCCCCCCCCCCCCCCCCCCCCTTTTTTTTTCTTTTTCTTTCTTTTCCCTTCACATTTTGGAAATGTGTACTAAATGGCCTGGACCAGAGAGATAGGATGTTCTCCACATTTGCTTCAAAGAAAGCCAAACGTGTGTGCGCAGGCATTTTTTTTTTTGTGTGTGTGTATATATATATATGTACTTATTTTGTACAGTTGTTGAAACTACAGTGCTGCTGGTTGGTGTTTTGTAAGAGGATTCTGCTTGCTGTTTTACTTTGGCAAACATTTGTCATATTCATGGTTTTAGCATGCACACAAATAATTCTTAAAATTCACAGCAGCAGGTAACTTTCTTTACTAAAGACACCCCCTCCCCCTTATCTCTTAAAAAAAAGGGATGCAAGAGTATGCAATAGCTAATCAATGTCATTATAGGAAGAAAAAAGAAATGCATGGCAGCACTATTTCAAATGGAGGTGCATGATTTACAGTTTTGTTTACTCTTCTGTATGGTTCTCTTCCCCCCCACCCCCCACCTCCACCCTGCAAATTGTTTATGTTATTTTGATAATTTTTTGCGTTTGGGTTCCTGCTATTTTGGGACTCATAATTATTATGTTCCTTGTCAGGTTTAAAATCAGACCAAATGCCTTCACTGTTCATTCCTGTGTAAATTGTAATACAAAAAAATACAAAAAAACAATTATATAAAAAAAATGCTTTTTTCATATTCATACTGACATGGTAGAACAAAAATTGTAAAGACATCTCCTTTTCAGTTTTGCTAAGGACCTGGTACACTTGTGTTTCTCAGCCACTTCAATCCCTTTCCTGTTTCAGCTCCCCCTAAATTCTAAGAGCATGCAAGGTTCGGTTTTAGTTTTTACATAAAAAGGAAATGCTGATCAGTATGTCTGTAGTGCTTATATGACCTTGTTACAAACTGTCAACTAGAATTCAAGCTGGAGCAGCATTGGTGGATGGATCTGTTGGCACTGAAATGTCAATTACCACCTTCACATGTGTGTGCATCCTTGTCTGTCTTTAACAGAGGAAAGATATATGGTCATGTGGGCTGAAAATTGGCTGAGAACAACTTGCATAAAGGACTTTAACTCTAGATGATCATATATTTTCACAATATAAAATCGCTGTCTTTATTCTTTTTGCTTTTGTGGGTTGTTGTTTTTTAACTGTGGGAAGAAACATTGTATATACAGGCCAAGTTGCTTGAAATGCTGTTGAGCCAATGTGTGTTCTTCCAATAAATGGAACAATGCCAGTTTAAGCAAACATGATGATAGTGCATGTAATTTAAGTACATACTTGCAGTTAATGTGTGAACTGATAACGCAATTTGTTTTTACAGCATTGTATTGTTTATGTTTCCAGTGCAGTATATACAGCACATGTACACTGTGGTTTTGCATCAGATGCTCAATGTCTTATATACATTTACATATGATTGTTAAATGATTACCCTGCTACTGTCTTGCATACTTGCTGCTATTGTTGTTACACCCTTTAGTGTTTTCATGTATGTGATTTGAGTGTTTATAAAAAAATGTAAACATGTATTCACTTTACTTTTGAATGCACACAGTTTTATTTAGCAAGTCTTTTGGCAAGTTTATGTACAGTGACATAATTATATATATATACTAATATTGCTTTCAGCACAGTAATGTTTTACTTTTATAAATGCGTTAGGTGCTAAAATCATTTCAGTTGTGCACAAGTATGTCTTTACCAGTGATAACTTGTGGCCCTTGTATTTATAAAAATTCTGAACTTGGAAAGGACTATGATAATGCTCCCCCGCCCCCCCCCCCCCCCCCACCCCCCATGGGGAGGATGGCACAGTTTTAGAAATTTAAAAAGGAAGCAGTTTATGAGCAGGCGCTAGGCCTGTACTTACGTATTTTTGTTGTTATGAAAATATGTTGAAATGAACTAAAAGAAATTCACTTGTCTTTTTTGCCACAGGAAATTACTGAAAATAATATAATGATGCAGCACTGAAAAGCATCGTTCAGGAGCTGTGTGAGAGTCGAGGTGGCCGTCCTAACGAGCCTTCTGGTTTCTGTGGACATAAAGTTATATTGAACCATGCTTTGGCATTGGTCTCAGCTTGTCCCTAATATATCAGCTGACATCAGAGGACATTAAGCAACACTACCTACCTAGCACTGAAAACATGTTCTGAGTGTGACACTTTAAAAAAAAAATTGTAAGCACTCTCTAAATTGAAGGATTACAAATCAGCTTGCTCAATAAGCAACATAGGGTATTGCAGACAAGGTATTGCGCAAAGGTGGCAACACAACCTGTATGCTGTTAAGTGCTGGGAAGCACCAGAGGGGTCTCTTGTTACCCTGATGCTGTGACGTGTGTGTATTTAAGCAATGTCGGGTTTCTGATGGTGGCATCATATATAGATGTGCATTTCAATTAGTAAGTGTGTCTACATACATTTACCAAATATGCATTTGTCAAACAAACTATTGCAGGCATTTTGTAGATTGCTGCTGATCTGGCAATCACTAAAAAAATAAAAGACCCCCCCCCCCCCCCCACCCCCACACACACACACACAAAAGACTGGTTCCAGATCTGGAGACTTGAGCCACAGGGTAAGCACTTAATAAATTTCTTTTATTATACACAGTATTTCACAATTTGCTTTTGCTCTCCCTCTGTCTCTCCATGATTTTAGTCATTCAGTTTCAATGCTTTCTTTTCTAGAGCTGCATATTGTGAATGTCATCCTCCATTGTCATTTCATATCTGCATTTATGTGGCAGTTTCTTAGGCCTCATGATGTTGCAGGATTGGATACCTTGCTGTCATAGTATGCTTTTCAGTGTGAAACATCCTGCAAGTTGTATTAGTGGTCAATACAGATGTGGTGGAACATTTTTCTTTTCCTTATTTGTTTTGTTCAGTATTGCTATACATGTAAATGGGCAGTTTCATATTGGAGGGGGAGCAGACCAAAGTACACATTCTAGGAGGGGAGAAAACAACCTGACCACAGTTCTGAAATCAATACATATTACAGTCCCAGTGGAGGGAAGAGGGAAGCTGCCACTTCTAAAAATCAGAATCATGTAATATACAGGGCACAAATCCCCTGCCTCTGTGAATTTTCATACCCCCTGTAATGGAGGGGGGGGGGGGGGAGCATACTGGAGTCACTATGTCCATGAATTCCTTGATGCACGTGTCCAGGTTTTGTCTGGATATCGTTTGAACTGCTCAACCTTTTGTAACCAACCTTGGCTTGGTGGTGCATCATCATGAGCTGGAGTGTCATGCATACAAATTGGTTTTGCTATCTTCAGTGTCACAGATATAATAAAAATATGACCATTTGTGCTGTCTTTTGAATGAATATTTCACAACCACAGTAAGACTGGTGGTAGATCACCATAAGCCAGTGCCTTAACTGTGAAAATATTGGATTGCTTTGTGTACAGTCAAAATTAATGTTTGTCTGAATGATGTTTTCAGAACTTCTGTACCTTTTGTAACCAAACTTGGTTTGGTGATGCATCATCATGAGGTAATGCCATGTGAAAAGTTAGTGTGCTATTTCCAAGGTCAAGGTCACAGTGAAGGCTCAAAATGTGGTCATTTCAAGTATGTCTTTTGATCCTTTTGCAGCCTAACTTAGTTTGAACAGTGCCCATCAGTATAACTCAGAGCATCTGCTAAAAAGATTATGGGGTTCAAGGTCAAGAATTACCCCCCCCCCCTCCCCCCCTTGCATAAGTCATGCAAGTGTGAGCCCCTTCTGTAAGTACAGTCTGAAGAAGTTTGTTGTCTCCATCCGAAAATTGATTGAACAATAATAGAAATAAAGCATCTTTGTTGTATGGAGCATTTGGGCTTTTTTTCTTTGTTTGACTGGTGTTTTGTACCACTAATTTCTTTGCAACTAGGTGTGTTGATGTAGTATTACTCAGACAAGTGCAAACAAAGTGGGCATATGTAGACATTAATAGTGTGACTCATAGTATTACTAGACACACAATGATGGGCATTTTGCAGTGCAAAGTGTGAAACCTTGCTTTTAATGCAATGGTTCTGATAGCTATTAGGTTTGAAATGCACTATTGTGCATCAAAAATGAATTTATATAGCGTGTATGCGTACAGAGTGTAACAGTGGTAATATGTATGTATGCTGTTGCTCAGGTCATACAACATGGTCTTACCAGCATAAAACAATTCATCAAGCAACATAATTGGTCGACAAGAAATTACAAGTCTGATTCACTATTTTTCCTGTCTCTTTTTGTTTGAAGAGGAGGAGCTGAATAAGGCAGAAATTAGAAAGGCAGTAGGTGAAGCATGCAAGGATACATTTTTGATCTACTTCAGACTCGAAACATGGAGCTGTTGATTGTTCTGGATTCTCACAGAGGTGACCTTAATTTCAGTGTCTGTGGTTCCCCATCATGGGTGAATCCAACCCTGCCTTGAACAATAATAATATTATTATTGTGAGCAGGTTTGTGTCACCCCATGGTTGATTGCCAAATGTTCCCATGTCTCTCAGTGGCATATGACATCATTCAAATAAGTCATGCAAGTGTAAGCCCCTTCTGTAAGTACAGTCTGAAGAAGTTTGTTGTCTCCATCTGAAAATTGAACAATAATAGAAATAAAGCATCTTTGTTGTATGGTACATTTGGGCTTTTTTTCTTTGTTTGGTGTTCTGTTTTTTAATTGCACAGCAGTGGTGACCAAATTACTGATGAACCCTGTAAAACCTGCTGCAATGGACCACCAGAAGTTTACTTCTTACTTAAGTTACAATTGCTTTTTCAGTTTACATTTAGAGACTCTCAGGGTTTTTTAACAGCTCACACAAACATGGATATATTAGAGGCAAATGTGTGTATTTCAGGTTTTAGCATTTATGGTACATCCACTTTTGAAACCCCTAGAATTTGTTTTCCCTCGTGAACATTTTCTGTAAGTGTGTATTTTCCAAGGGCGTATGTGCACTTGTATATCATTGCTACAGAAACAATGTTATTGTTAATGCAGTCAGGGTCTCATACAGACCATCAGTTGTGAGCAAATGACTGCCCCATGACTGTGTAAGTTCATATGGCCTGTTATTTACCTGTCATCTGCATCACTAAAAAACATCTTGGGGAAAAAAATCAGTGTGTCTGAACACAAAACCAGATGTTTATGAATAAACAATAATTTATTATGTGCATAAAAAACTATGCATGTTCAAAGTGCGAGGGTTTGGGAGAGGAAAAAAAGCATACATTTTCACACACACACACACCATAAGAAGAATAACAACAAAAACACATATGCACACACACAGAGTAAATAGAAATGGGAACGAGAATCACAAGCTACAGCAAAAAAGGTGGTCTCGAGAGCTGGAATACCTGCAGGTACATCAGTTGAGAAGTGTTGCTGAAATTCCAGGAACAAGCATTCATAGTGCAAATCTCATACTATAGGTGGAAAAACGCACACAAAAGATGTTTCATTCATGATTTATTATTCACACTCTCACACTGATCTTCACATTACATCACTAGCGCTCTAACACCAAAGTGCTTTTTAATTTGCATAATTTCTCAATGAAATGTGAACACATGAACTCAAAGTGCTTTGTGCAGTCCCTTTTGTTGTTTCCCTGCTAAACACTATGGAGCTCACCCAGTATATAACATTTGTACATTCGCAAAAGCCAGCCACTGGATGGGAGGATTGTGTGTGTGACTGTTCCTTTTGTTACCCTGCCAGTGGGCAGCCACATGCTGTCTTGAAGGGATTCATCCGCATTTCTGGAGAGTTGATGCTGTAATGCTAGGAGCTTATCATGCCTGAAGACAGTCCCCACATAACTATGCAGTGCATAGCAACATTTTAATGTAGTTGTGGTGTTCTTGCTGGCATCAATGTGTTGTGACATAACCACAGCCAAGGCAGCGATGCCTTGTAAACTAAATGAAAGGTAACAGAATTCAAATTTAAAATGGTTGGCAACAAGTACTGAAGTTTCACAAAACTGACTTTCCTGCAGATGAATGTGATCAATGCAACAAGTATGCTTCCCTGGCTGTGCATGATACAGACAGTTCTGATTCACACAGTGATCAATACAGCAACAAACAAAAAACACTGTCTTTAGAACGGCATTAGGTCACAAGTCATTTGTTTTCATTTACTCATCTCATACAGGTTTCAGGCTGTGCATGATACAGGCAGTTCTGATTCACACAGTAATCAATACAGTAACAAACAAAAAACACTGTCTTGAGAATGGTATTAGGCCACAAGTCAATTGTCTTCATTTACTCATCTCGTACAGGTTTCATTTATACATGTATATGTATACACTAGTGTCAGTGTTACAGTAGCAAATAAACATTCACTATCAATAACTGCCACGCCCACCACGGAAGCCTCCTCCTCCTCTTCCTCTGAAACCTCCTCTTCCCCTGCCTCTGTCAAAACCGCCACGTCCACCACGTCCACCAAACCCACCACGGCCTCCACGACCACCTCTCCCTCCACGATCTGCATAAAGAAAGAAAATAAATGCAGGAACTTAAAGAACAAAAATGCACACAGAATCCAGACAATGAAACAGAATACTTTTCAATTTTAGTTTCCCAAATGCTTCTCTGACCTTTTTGAAAATGGAACAAGGTGACTATAAATAAGGCAACTTGCAATTGTATACAAATCTACAGCTTAACAAAGGCAATCACAAAATTTAAAAGATCCCACTTTCACAGCCTGCCTAATCTCATGACAGAATCCCCTGTAAAACAAGCAAAACATTCTAAGCTGCCTTTTTCACAGCTGTGTCACTTCCCCCATCCAATTTGTGTGTGTGTGTGTGTGTGTGTGTGTGTGTGTGTGTGTGTGTGTGTGTGTGTGTGTGTGTGTGTGTGTGTTTAGTTTTATTGTAATGCAACTGATGTAATCAATACAGGCTTTTTATGAAGGGAGTAGGACTTTATTTAAATGAATAACTAAATGAAGAAACTGGAAAAGAATGTGTGTGACTTACCCCCTCCTCTCTTGCCGGCACCTCTCCCCTGTGGCTTAGCCATAAATCTCTGCAGAGGAAGCAGCTTGGCTGGATCGATGAAAAACTGAAACAGGCCCTTACATGAATAGCATAGTACAGTTAACTATAACCCAAATGTCAGTAAACTGCAAGCCAGATGTTACTCATGGCCAGTTTTTTTCTTTCAGTAGAGAAGGAAACAAAGGAGAGAAAATCAGCACTCACTGGGTCATACTATAATAACCAAAGAATGCTTTATTAGTCATCTGAAATACACATACTGCTGTGTTGGTCATATGGCTCCTATGATAAGTCACTGAAAAAATCAGCAACAGAAACTATGGACATCGACAATAAGAATCTAAGAAAGTAAAATTGCATGCTACTTTGCTGATGTGTTAAGACAGTCAGCAATGGGATCTTTCACTTTATGCATATCAGTTATAATTAAAAAAAACTTTGGTATTTTTTTTAGTTCAGCCTTTTATGTTGTCATCACACACACACACCTATTGCCCTAGAGAAAATCTTGGCAACTCATTGCCTTCACATCATAAGCAGTTATCTTTTACACATGTAGAAAACACACAAAAATGAAGTGGCTCTGTGAATCTCAAACTGGTAACATAAAAAATAAAATAAAAAAGAGTTCAAACATTATTAAAATATAAAACAGTTCTACAAGATAAAGTCAGACAGACGTACTTTACGATTCCAAGGACCTGCATTTTTCTCCCTGGACCAAACCACCCCTCAGATCACTTGTTCATGGAGTTGTTTATCCTTCAGCTATAATTTTATATTTTTGTTTTTAGCCTAGGACTATCTTGGTGCATAAGTAAAATATCTAAACAGGGTGGGTGGAAGTGGTGGGTAGATGGGCGACAGTGTGCCTGTGTACCAAACATGTTGGCAAGAAACATAAACACAGTCTGGACGATAACATGCACACACAAAACTCTTTGGCCCATGTGGGCCTACCAGGAATCTGCTCTTGTCTTTTACTGAATGTTTAACCTGGGTGTGACCAGTAACTATTTGACAAATAAACGGCGTTTATTCCACTCACCTTTGTTTCTTTAGAAAATGAGGATGCTTTCACACTGTCACTTAACTTCACTGAAAAGAACTCCAACAGTTATGGAAAACCACAATGGCAATGCATAAATCAAGAATACTTGTCATAGTCATACTATAATTGTAAATATATACTGCGCCTACCACTGAATTTGTGGATACCTTTTTAATGTAAAGTTAAACACTGAAATGTCCAGACTCAAGTCCTAGCAGCCACATAGTTTTGGATGTTTCTGAAGATAGGAATGTTGGGATGAACCATGTTGGAGCAATGCACCTGAATCTAGCATGGATGCTGGGACATGAATGTATCTTTTTTCCACACATAAATAAGTCTGAATCCCAACCAAAATTATCAATCATGCAAAATTAAGATCTCACATAAACAGTGTCTGTTATATTGCCATCATCCAAATTGACTTTTATCACATTTACATTGCCCAAGAAAATACCAACATTAAAGTTTTTGCCACACCTGGTCTGACTTACCAGCCAGACACCATTCCCAAAAATTAAGCTGAATCACACAGAAATTAGAAATGCAGGCATTCCTGGCTGAAGGTGAAAGAAAATTGTTATATTTAATAGCTCTGGATTTGCTGCAAACGTGACCTTATTATTTTTAATCTTAATTTCTGTACTATCCAATGTTATGTATTAGTGAACCTGGTATGACTGGGTCAAGGTTACTACACATGCTACAAAGAACTACAACTCAACAGAAATTATCACCAAGCAAAGTTTCAAAGATTTCACTTATTGACGTAGTCATAAGCTAATGTCAGATTTCCTTCAATGGCCACTCAGCACTGCATAGGCTCAGGTGATTACATCTGAATAAGGATACATAGTCCAGGATTGGTCCAAAGATTTCATCCACTTTGCCTATCTGCTGCTTGTTTTCCAAGTAAATAGGAGCATTGAAGTAGGGAACCTTTTCCCTCATGCTGGCTTTGCACACCAAATCATCCTCACAGGTATGAGTCATGGATCCAACCTCTGAAACAACCAGCATATAATTAACTCACTTACAGTAAGCTTGCAGGCATAATTATTGATCATGTGACAGTGAGATGCTCTAATTTAAAAACAACCACAAAGCAGCTAAATGTTCTACATTGCCTACTGCAAGGTGAACAAGGAAGCCCTTTAGGTTTAAGTTTGTAACTCTTTACATTTCATCTGACGAAAACTGTCCCAAGCCAACTACCAGTACCACCATCTTTGTTGTGAAAGCTAGCAACACTAACTTTACACTAACTTTTTGTCATAAAAGTTTCACCGAGCACGGTGAGTCTGTCCGAGAGCGGAAAATAGTGCTATATAAAAGTGATCAACAACAACCAAACAATAGCGGGGCGGGGATAGCTCAGTGGTTAGAGCGCCGGACTCATGATTGAAAGGTCGCGGGTTCGAATCCCTGCTGGAACGGCGGGAGAATTTTCTTCTCCAGGGTCGACTTTCTGTGCTGACTCTTATTTCGGTATCCGTTCCACCCCCGTGTTACCACAGTAGCACGTAAAAGATCCCGGTCATTCTGCCAAAAGTGCAGGTGGCAGGTTACAGCTAAACACGCATACACCTTACGTATGTGGCTTTTATTGAACTGTGCTTCGGCATTGGTCACAACTTGTCCCTAATATGTCAAATGACATCTGAGGACATTAAGCATCAACTCATCAACCAAACAATATTGTTGTGGTATGCAGGTAATTATTTTGTGCCAAGTACTCACCCTAATTAACTTGCCTGATATTGATTAAAAATACATATGTAGGTTGAAATTTGTACGTTAGTAATATTCTAGACTTACCCATTGTGTCTATGTTTGGGTAATATCTGCAGCCTGAATTGCTTGCAGAGCAGCAATACCAAGTACACAAAAGCCAATGACCAATGGAATAATATCTCTCTCTAAAACTAGTGAAAGTGTCCTATACAGTTCTGACAGAGACAATCACTGATATGTTTTACAGATATTTAATTGAAAGCCATGACACATCACAAAAGAGTACAAAGAAAACTTTCTTAATACATGCTGATCCTGAATGTTATTAAATAATAACTAAATTTACCCCCCATGTCACACACATGTATGGAAACTGTCACAAGTATCACCATTTCCGCATTTGGGGAAACCAAAAGTAAGTATTCAGACCAAGTGTCTGAACTTAACAATGAATTTTAGTATAATACAAAAATGAACTGATATTAGTGGTAACCTTAAAATTAACAGCCTTTCTCTCTCTCTTAAATTTTGTTTTTGTTTTTTTGTTTGTTTTGAGCTTGACCTCAATGTAGCCATGACCTTCAACTCAAGGAAGCAACCTAAATTTTTCAAATCACACCCAAAAAAATCTTCTAGTGATGTACAATTACTACCTAACCAACCCCAACATTTTCGATAATTTTCTGCACCAACATACCACGTTTGGGTGTGAATGGCTTGTAGAAGTTGTACATGCAGTTCAGACCATACTTGAGATGGCTTACCTTCCACATAAGCTGGTGGTCCATAGTCTTGGTAGCCACCTTGATAACCACCACCACCACCTCTTCCTGCCAAAAAAATCAAAAAAGGGACAACTTCATCAAAAGTACAAGCTGGTACACATCTAGTTCTACCGAATTAATTTGAACATGGAAGCTAAATGATAACATTAATACTAATATTTTTATAACAGTTACACTGGTGGGGGATTTATCTCACTCTTTCTCACTCTTTTAAGTACTGTGCACAGGCCTCAGTATGGTGTTTTTAAATTGAAGTCTGCCGACTCCTCATGGCACAGTCAGAGTTGGTTTGTGCTTTATCAAGAAGATTAAAAGCATGTAAGCTCATTAAGAGCATGTAACCTAAGCCATGATCACAGAAGTTCACACTCCAACTGAGGGTAGTTTCTCAGGTCAAAAACATTTGTGGATGTTGACCCTAGTGGCAGCAGACATAGATTATCATCCAGTCTGGCAATACGTACAGGGTTTACATCAACTGATCATTTTTGGTATTTTACTGGTTAAGATCAACATATTCTGGGGGGAAATCAGCAATCAGTCAGACACAGGAGCTGTTATTTTGTTTGATGGTTCTCCAAAAAAGAAACCATTCAGTCATATTGATCTAGATTTTAAATGCACAGAATTGCAAGTTACATTGAAGGATTTCACTTGCACAAAATACACTTTCCATCAATCTATATTTGCAACCCCTGTTGTATTCGCTAACTCGAGTACCTGTATAGTTGTAGGGCATTAAACACAAGCCCATTTTGACAGTGAGAACTCTGTGGAACAGTCTGTTGAGCTTGCAATCACCCCACTGACAGTATTATGCAAATGAGGTCACAGACTGTGTCAGAGACATCAGGTTTATCTCATCTCTGTTTTCACTAGACTATAAAACTGAACTTTGAAGGATGAGATTTTGTAGGAAGAGCAACACGTTGCCAGATCCCACCCCACCCCCATGGCTGGTTCCACTTGGCCCCACTGATGCAGGACTTTGACAGTTTGATCAAAAGAAAAGAGAGGCAACTATCCACACAGTCAGGTGACACTGACAGTGGTGTTGTGGCTGTAGGCTTACTCTCACTCTGGTGGAGAGCTGCTTTGTTTACCCAGGTGGCAGTTAACAAGCAGCAGGACATGAGTCAGGGTGCCACCAATACCCTGCTTCTTGATAAGTGATATATATATGAGCCTGTGACAAAAGGTCGTGATCTAAAGTGGGACACACTGCCTCAAAATCAAACTCCCAGTAAGCTATTTTCAGTCTTACCATTAGAAAGTGGTATGTTTCAAGTAACTATTTCCATCATCAAAAAAGGGTTTTGATCCAAGTGTGTGCTGTATGGCATCAAAACTGGGGTCAGGTCAGGTGTGGACATTTGTAACAATGGACACAGTGAATGTCATAATAATACAGAGAAAAACCATTTGTATGCAATTTTAATGCTTCTGGTGCATTTAAGTAGCTGCTAGTAATAAAATCAGAGCAGGCAGGACAAACAAATTCTGCTTTAAATGTAAGTATTATGTAATCACTGTGTCCAAATTTTGCGCTCAAGAATCTAGTTCTACAAATAATCATTTCAAACACAGAACAACTTCAGTAAAGTTTTCAAACAAGGAACACTTTATTTCATAGTATACACTGTAATGATAAATGCAAAAAAAATGCAAGGCAGGAGGCATATTCACACATTCCAACTTGTTTAAGTGGACAAACGTAACACTATGGCAGTGGAAACAGTCTATGAAAACCAAGATACTATTTCACCCAGACTGAACAAACAGTACACAACTGTAGTGAATCTAGGCACAGTAACAGTATGATATGACAGGTGAAAGGAGCGACTTTCTGAACATGCAGATCACATTAAAACTTTAGGACAATTTATAAGACCAAAAAAAAAAAAAAAAACGACATCCTTTCAAACTAAACCCGTCAATCACTGTCAGTGAAAAACTGCTGCCTCACTTTGCACTCAGTGTCAGGGAAACTTTTTTTCTGTTTGCAATCAAGAAATCCCAATAAGATAAGACCGGTGGTGAGAGCCTGAAGAACATGCTTCCTTTTTGTGTGTGAAGAACTGGATCCATACATGATTTTCTGCTTGGCACACTTCCAGAACCTGCCACAGTTATCAAAAGTAACAGAATTTAATACAGACTTGAATACCAGGGACAGACAGACGTCATCTAATGTATGCTTACTAAAACTAAAAGAAAAACAACAACACATTAAAAATGCAATCAGGTCACAAAGTATGGCATCTTTAAGTCAGATACCTGTATTAAATTTTTCAGTATGTAAAAAAGGAAAACAGAAAAATTATACATGTACTTTGGACTGTAACAATCCTAAAGTGCCCTTACATACCAAAGGTCTTTATTTATACAAGAGCAGTGAAAATGTTTATAATAAATTGTAAGACAATCCTCACCCCCCCCCCCCCCCCCCCCACCCCCGCTTCCACCGGCCCCCAAAGTCGGCCTTCATGCAGTTAATCAATAAAAATAAAAACAAATTTACAGTGGCAAGTCAACTATTACATTTAATGCGGAAAGGAAACAAAATTAAGACTGCAAAACAAAGGAAAGGGGGACGGGGGGTAGCACTGTGCCCATGTCACGTTCACCTGCTACAAAATTTACAGAGTACTTGTTTAATATGCACAAGCCTCCAGTCGGACATAAAAGTTTGTAAACAACCACTTGAAGGGTAAGCTGTGAGCCATTTCAACTTTTAAATCGACCGCT
Source organism: Alviniconcha strummeri (assembly GCA_963584105.1). Taxonomy (NCBI): domain Eukaryota; kingdom Metazoa; phylum Mollusca; class Gastropoda; family Provannidae; genus Alviniconcha; species Alviniconcha strummeri. The sequence goes on along the minus strand of OY757541.1, from coordinate 24,221,982 downwards.
TACCTAAATCAGCAATAATTACAGACATAGACGGACTGCAGACTAACGTAAGAAAAGACATCTGGACACACGTAACACAGACACAGTCACAAACTGTGTCCACAATCTGAAATTGCCCCCTTCCTGCCATAATACGATGAAGTAAACAAAGCACACTACCAGTGCCATTTATATCACTTACTAGTGGCTAAGAAAGCATTTGTTTGGGAAAATATATGATGAGGACAGAAATTCGACAATTATGTGGGTCGTTCGTAACATTTAGGACGTTCGCAACAAAATAACCGGACACAGTCAGAATACTCACCGCCACCCCTTCAACGAAACCATTGTCAGTGACAAGCGGCCATGTGATGTCAACAGGAAGGCCAGTGGTAGTTTTAGAAACGGTCAGCAGTGATTAAATGTTTGCGATGCCGATAAAATTTGCAAAAGGTCGTTCGTAACAAATGGACAAAGTTTTAGATTTTTTACGTCTGGGTAAAAAAAATGAAACACGAAAATGCCCCCAGTAAAAACATCGACTGCTTTCGGTGCGCGATTGATATGCAAATAAGAGACGCGAAGGTCCGCAGTGAATGCAATGGCGGATGGTAGCAGATGATCTTTAAACTTACGGGAAATTTGGACACAGTCCATTACGAACGGCCAGTGTATTTTCAATTTCGTTTTTTGGGTTATGAAACGTCACGCATAGCTTGCAATTCGACTGGATACTAAATTTAGTTTATTCAGTAGTCAAATGGTGTACAAGTTGTGAAGAATAGTTCAGCTGGTTAGTTGCGGTTTTGAGCTGAAGTCAAACAACCCACGTTGTCCCACTTTCCAAAGCCGCTTTTCGTCGATTTTCGACAAGTATTTTTGTTTTTAATCCTCCGCTTGGTGACCAAAGCTGCCAATTTTTACTTTAACTACTCATCAATGCATACTGAATAAAAGCAGCACAGTTTCGTGTAACTGTAGTAAGACGAAAATAAATAGGAGTATACAAACATACCCGGGTTAAGCGGGAGCACCTTTTGTCACAGGCTCATATGCACTAAATGCCAGACAACAGTCAGTGTTGGCCACTATAATGCTTCACTTATATTCAACACAAAAATGCTATAAAGTATAAATATAATACTAATTACTATACATCAATAGCAGTACCTCCTCCACGACCTCCATAGCCTCTGCCACCACCTCGGCCTCCCCCATAGCCACCACCTCCTCCATATCCTCCTCTACCACCACCACCTCTGTAGCTCATGTCACTGGATCTGCAACATTAACAACACTTAACAGCATGTGTTAAAAAAACAAACAAAAAAAACAAAATTTGAATGAATCCATCAGTCAGTCAGTCCAAGCAAAGTTGTACTTATAGTTACAGTATTTATACAGTTGTTTTTGTGAAATTTATAACTGAGCCAACTGACTAATTGAGAATGGAATGCTAACCAGATTCCTGCAACTGTAAATGTAATACTAATGTAAACTGGACAACTGTCATAGTGTCAACCATCATGTCTGCAAAGACAGAATGCACTGAGTGAGACACCTACTCCTTTGCTTTTTTGTTTTAACTAATAATCTTAGTCTCCCTTCACTTACTCACTGACTTACTGTTGCGTGTGCGCGCGCACACACACACACACACACACACACTCAGCTTGGGCTGCGTCACAACACAGCGCTGATCAGCAAGAACACCAAAGGCTTACTAAGCTGCTTTTTACTTCCAGAAACTGACTTTTTCTTATTATCTTAACTGGTATAGTGGTAATGCATTGCACTTAGTTGTACCTGTACTGTTGTCACACAATGTCAGTTGCACTGACAGGCTGTGTTAGTGTGATTCTGTGGACACAAATTTTGTGGCTGTCATTACAACAGTACAGGTACAACTAAGTACAATGCACTGCCGATTAAGATAATAAGGAAAAGTCCATTTCTGAAAGTAAAAAATAACTTAGTAAGCCTTTGGTGTTCTTGCTGACCAGTGCTAGCATTGTGACACATCCCAAGCCAAGGCAATGTGTGTGTGTGTGTGTGTGTGTGTGTGTGTGTGTGTGTGTGTGTGTGTGTGTGTGTGTGTGTGTATGTGTGTGTATGTGTGTGTGAATGTGATGCTGCACTACATCTTATGTGTATTTTATGTGCATTGTACCATTAGTACCACGTGGAAGAAGATTAATGTGTTTACAAACGAAAGCTACTTCACTACACTAGTGATAGTACACACAGTAGAACTTCTACAACGCACATGGCAAAATGATGCACGCAAAATGCTGTTTTTGTAATAAAAATTCTGAATGTATAAAAATCATTTCAAATTACTGTAGTACTGGTACAGTAGGTTCGGCTATGTTGCGTAATCATTAATGTCCTCGGATGTCGGTTGACATATTTGGGACAAGCTGAGACCAATGCCGATACATGGTTCAATTCAATATTGCTTTACGTCCACGGAAACCACAAGGCTCGTTAGGAGTAGGTCGGACAGCCCAGGACGGCCACCTCAACTCTCACACAGCTCCTGAACTATGAGTACAGTAGTACAACTAGCAGTAATGTCAGTTCCTCGATCGTAATCGCCGTATTCAATTAATAACATCATAATCATAATGAATAACACTTAATAATAATATCATCAGGAATGAAACAAAGAAAAACAAACAGACCGAGCTATCAGTCAAGGCATTCAAGGCATCAGTGAACACCGACCCTATTACCTGTATGGCACTGCATGCACTACATTTATTATGTTCACGAGTACTGTGCATAAAACTTAATACCCACCCTGCGTCACTGTTACTGTAACTGTGTAGTATCTACTCTCACTCCCACACGTGCTGAAGAAACAGGAAACGGTGCGATTATCTCCCCTGAGGAACTTCCGCTGGACTTACTTCTTCCTTCACGTGATGCCGAGTGTCCTCGGATGTCGGTTGAAATGAGCTGTGTGAAAGGCGAGGTGGCCGTCCAGGGCTCCCGTCCATAATAAACCTACGGTTTCTGTGGACGTAAAGCAACACTCAAAGCAAATGTTGGTTGACAAGCTGAGACCAATGCGTGAGCATGGTTCAATATAGCTTTACGTCCATGGAAACCAGAAGCTAGGCGCGTTAGAACGGACAGCCCAGGACGGCCACCTCGACTCTCACACAGCTCCTGAACTATGTCCGCTGGACTGTACCTTAGCCGCGTTCAATACTCATTAAATACATGTTGTACTAGCTGCACGCAGACTTAAATGGCTTCGTTACATCCCGAAACCACAATAAACTCTAAACAATATGTGGACGCCATTTTTTGCAATAGTGGATTTGGCTGGATTACTTTACCAAGCGACACTATACACTGAGTGGCTGTATTATAATGTTGTTAGTGTTGATCACAATAATGTTGGTGTTCTCTTTTATCCAATACACTAACACATGGCTGAGTCACAAGGCATTCTTTATTACTAGAGACATATACATATAACAACTAGGACAGTGTGATGGGTAGCAGGAACAAAGAGCAAGTGGGCAGGCCAGTGTGTGAGAAACAGTGAAGGGGGGAAGGGAGTGGCTCTGGGGCATCGTCACTACTGACCACACTAATGTCAGTCTGGACGCTGCTATCATGTTGTTTATGTGTTGGGGTGGGAGCGTCCGGTTCCAGACTGTAGGGCAGTAAGGGAGCAGAGGCTAAGTGTGAAACAGGACTATACCATTACAGTGGCCACGCCGGCTCATGACTAATCGCCAGTCCCGGAACAGCCTAGTCCATGCCAGTACTGCCGGCCCGAGTGCCAGTGGCACCGCCTGTACGAATACGATCTTTGGCCACGGCATTGTGTCAGGGAAGGTTATTGATCATCATCATGTGACGGTCAGCGTGACGGAGTGAGGCAAGGCCTGTTGCGGGTCATTTTCAGTTGTTCCGGTTGGGCTATGTGCTGCACGGTTTCACATGACAACAGCCAGCAGTAAACTGACAACGAAACCACTCAATGAAGCAGTGCTATAATAAGTACACCAAGTCCGCGGATATTCAAACCGAAACGCACAATAAAAGGCTACAGTCACTTGCGCAGAATTATCAGAGCTCGGGAGCTGTGAGTGAAAGTCACAGTCGCAGAGGTGGCCATCCTGGGCTCCCGTCCATAATAAGCCTACAGTTTCTGTGGACGTAACTGAACACTTCAGCAACTTCAGTTTAGAATCACACTCGTGTGACATCAGCGCAGTGAGTCTGTTCAAGAGCAGAGAATAGCACTCAAGTTTACCTATCAATCAAGTTAAGCACGACCCAAAAACAAGTTGTGCACTTGTAGTCGCCAGCAATGGCACGTTCACAAGTCGTCTATGCCGACTGGATGATGTTAGCCAATATATATATTGCATCCCATTTTCCGAGTTTTTATATATATAAGTACTCTAGCAGCTACGCCAAGTGTCATCCCTCCACCCCCTGTTAAGCTGACACTACTGGAGTGCCAGACAGCACATTGAACCAGATACTGATAGCTAAATTGAACGGACCTCAGGCAGTCAGCTTTTCAGTCATTTTAAGTGTTGGCCCATGCTCATTTTCAGTCAAATATTTATTTTAAGTACTATACTACTAAGTAGTTATACAATACCCATTAACAGACTCTGGAATTTCCCTCCCGGCTGATACTGTTATAGTCATGTAGCCTGATATGGATACATTGTTATGACTGTAGCCTACTCAGTAGGCCTATACTGACGCCGAGTAGGCTAGTCTTGGCCGGCGTGGCCATTATGGCATGATGATGACTCAAAAATATTGGCGCGGCGGTGGCTTGGATCTACCAAATAACACACACACTTAGTCACAGCGGGCACACACACTGACACACTAGTTCAGTCTCAGTCAGTTGGTGAAGCCGCCGCCAGAACGCCGGCTATGCCAACCGAGTCAGTCAATCTGTTTACACCAAAGCCGCCCAAGTCTGGACTCAGCCGGTGAATGATCAATTGAAAGTCCAACTGTGACAATACTGAATGATAACACTAAATGGAACAAGACTTGTTAGTAGTTCTGGAACACACTCCACTTAGCTGCAGCCGGGATTACTATAAGTAAACTCGATCGTTCGCGTAACTCGATAGTAAAATTGAACGTGCTTTAGAGCCCCCCACCAATAGTAAAGTTGAACATGCTTCAGAGCCCCCCCCCCCCTTTCCCCCGCAGTTATCCACCGTCACATTCTAGCCGCTTCTGAAGCCAAAAACAAGGCTGAAAGATTGTAAAGCTTGGATCAAGGCCTGTGGTCGACCCCATGATCAACTAAACCCGAGCGTGATAACAAAGAACTACTACGTGTGTTCCAAGATATGCCAGCCTTAGTACAAAACGTATCATCCAGTTAATTTATGCATGCGTTCGGTTTTCTCTTTTGTAAGCTGTCCAAAGTCAATGATTGTGTGCATGTGGTGGAAGTATAAGTATAATTGGAAAATTGCATTATCGGTTTAATAATAGTGTGTGTGGGTGCGTGCGTGCGTGCGTGCCTGCGCACGGTAGCGCCCGCCTGGCACTCTTTGTTACCAGCCCAGAGAAAACTAATACCCCAGTGAGGAAATGAGTAACGGTAACTTTAACTCCTTGCAGTTCTTTCCTTTGAATTTCGATCACCGGTTATCGATGGACAAACATGCCATTTTAGCAGTTAAAAAAACGAACCTAGTATTTTTCTGCGAGAAATACATCAAGCCACTCTGTCTGGGCAGTTTGTGTGCAAAACGACGTCATTTAGATTGTTTTTCGATTACAAGTACGCAACATTTTCCATTTTGCCGCCATTTTCGATTTTGTTTGAGTTCAGCGTACACTGACTGTGCGAGCGTATATTTGGCGAAAATGATTTCTGATGAGTCTTCAGACAGCGAAATGCCATACGTTACTGAGTTCAGATGAGGAGGTCTGGGACTGAGGAAGAGGAGGTGAGCGGAGACGATGACAGTGACGGCGGACCTGGATTTTTAGATCCAACTCGACGGCACTCCCTCCCTGGGATGTAAACTGTCTCTTCCCTTTCCCATAATTATGACCAAGGAGGGCATGGTAAGACTAACTCAGTGCAGACCAGTTATATTATCAACACAGGGTCCTGTCAGTGTCTCAGAAGACCGCTTTGACCTTTGGGTGAGTTTTCTCTCACCAAAACCAATGCCCGTCTATTTTAAAATAGACGGGCTTTTTAAAATAGACGGGCTTTTAAAATAGACGGGCTTTGACCAAACACACCAGCGACAGGTCTTCTGGCAAGAGATCGAGAGTACTGGACTGATTCGGCGGCAGCCATCTTTTCGGGTCGCGGCTTGCCGCCAGAGGGGCGGAGCTTACGGCTGGAAGCGGTGCGTTGTCGGGAGTGGTCTATTGTGAGGGACAAAGTCACAAGACAATGTCCACAGACCACAACCTTTGAACAGAAAGGAGAGCCGATGTGGTATCAAACTGTGGTCTTGCTTACCAGCCTAATGCCTTACTGACAAAACAGGCTCACCCACCCAGCCTGCTACCAGTTCCCACTTTTATGCTCGGTTCCGTCAGGGCGTGTGTGTGTGTGTGTACATGTGTCAGTTGGCGCGTGTGTGTGTGCCGTGTGTGTGTGTGTGTGTGTGTGCCCACGGTGTGCCTGTGCGCCTACAGAATGCGTGCACATGGCTCGTGGGGTCGGAAAACTATTCAGAATTACATTTGACATCTGCGTAGAAGTAAGTCTCAAATGAAACTTGAATTTTACTCAGTGACCACTGTTTTCTGATCCACTGCTGACAATTTTGACCCGACTATTTCTCGGTGTGCACGGTTAGGCGTGAACTATTTTTCTTGCATGAAAAAAACAAAAACAAAAAAACGGCGTTGGCCGAATTTGGAACTGACTTGCGGCATGTGAACGTGGTTTCATCAACCCCACAACCTATCCCGTCATGCCTTCCACGCTTTTCCCGCCTTTCCGACAATAAAGACTCAGCCTCGCCAGTCTTCGGCATACGGCCACACGACCACCAACTGAGGCAACTCGGACTTGGTTCAGTTTTACAGTTTTACCGTCGGCTATTTTAACTCCTCTCAGAGCGTCGCCCCCTACCTCCATGTTCTGTGCGTCTTTTCTGACTGCAGCCGTTTGTGAGCTTTCCCGCCTATCAGACTTCAGTATCTTCTTCGCAATACCGCACACCACCACCAACTCGGACTTGCTGCAGGCCTGTTTTACAGTGATGATGATGATGAGTTGATGCTTAATGTCCTCTGTTTTACAGTTTTATCATCGGCTGTTTTAACTCCTCCCAGAGTGTCACCCCCTGCCTCCGTGTTCCGCAGTGCGTCTTCTCTGGTGCCGTTTGTGAGTACGCCCGCCTGTAGCTTTAGCTCTGCCTTTTACTGTTTTTACTTCCACTCTTGAGATTACTATATTAATGGTGGGGTAGATTGGTTTTTATTCTAATTTTATTCTTTATCACTCCTTAGATTCTAAGTTCTAAGTTAGAACCGAAGATGACGGGATTTTCTGATTCACGTTAAAAAGAAAGAAGAAAAAAAGAAGAAAAAAGTGAGTATGTAATGGTCAGCATAGTCACTGGGGTCGGCCCCAATCGTAGTTATGAATAAGTCCAGCTCCATTCTCTGCATCAGTACATAGCGCGCTTCTCTTAATCTTTTCAAACGCTCTTTGATTGGAGTCCTTCTGCCAGCAAAATCTCACAGCAGTCCATTAATTTCAGTCAAACTTTGTCAGGCACCACAACTTCAGATATGAGAAAGGTTTTAGGTTTTAATAATACATAACTTTTTTCCAACAACGTTCAAAAAAAAATTTTCTCCCCTAAATGTCTCTTTTTTTTCTTTACAATATGTTTGACCAGTTTTCATCAAAATGAGATGCACATTTGTAGAGCAGCTTCAAAAATACACTCCCAGAATCTTTAGCTTTTTTCTTCTTCTTCCATTTAAAACCAAAAAAGGTGTCCATACGGTTTTTGTTACTACCAAGCCACCTTTGCATGTGATTTTGTTTTGTTAACTTATAAGCCAGAAAAGATAGAGAACGCCTGAATGGCATTAAGACCATACCACATGTCATTTTCATCTTTCAGAAATAACGTAATATTGTCTGCATACAAATCAGTCTTAATAATATCTTCTATATTATTATATCAGGTACATTGTTTCAACTCCAATTTCTTATTACTTTTATTAATTTATATTCTATATTTTATAGCCACACTTCAATTGCTAACATGAAGGCTAGTTGAAAAATGGTCATTCTTGACGAATGCCAGAATCTACACACACACACAAAAAGTCAGAGAGCCATCCACAGTAATTCATACAACTTTTTGTACAGTCGGACATCGGCACACGGACCTATTGTAAAAAGTCTGGACCAAAACCATTTTTTTCAAAGACACACAGTTCACAATCTTTAGAAATTATATCAAAGGCTTGAGAATAATGAACCGTAAATAGCAACCCAGGTTTCTGTTGTACAGTCAGTTGTTCTATAACATAATTTCTTAAACGAATCAACGTTGAAACTCTTCTACCTTTTAATGTTTTATATCTAACTTGATCCTCATTATTTCTCCAATAACACTGCTCAGTCTCAGGGCAAGACATTTAGCCAACAATTTGTAGTCACTATTTGTTAACGAAATAGGTCTGCAGTTCTTGCAGTCATTCCTGGCCAGTTCATTACCATTATGAATTAAAATAATCATGGCCTTACACTGAGATGAAGACAGTTTACCATTTTTAAATGCGGATTCAAAAGAGGCAATAACTAGATGTCTATATGGGACCAAAACATTCTAATAAATTCTATTGTGATTCCATCAATTCCTGTAGCAGATTATTTTTCATTTGTTTAAGTGCATAACGCACTTCTTCTCTCAAAATGGGACCCTCACAGCCAGTTGCCTGTTCTTGGGACAGGTGGCCTGGGGAGTTCTAGTGTTTCCCAAAAATGAATTGATTTTATCCCTCATGTTAACATCTGAAATGTTCTCTCTGCATTTTCATAATATCTTTCTGGTCAGTGACAGGTTGAGCGGCTTTGTTTATTAAGGTGTCAGTAATTTTAACATTTGCTGTCAAGTTTTCGTGGTTCAGGAAATACTTGGTGTTCTTCTCTCCCTTTTCAACTCAATATATTTGGCTCAATATTTTTTGTTTTTCATCTTTGTTCGAGACTGTTTTAATTTGTTATTCAGGCGAGATCTTTCAACCCAAGCAACATGATAGCCTCCATTGAAGCTTATTTTTATACCCAATTTGGTGACTTCAGTCGAATATGGTGTTCATTTAATGTAACGTTTTATTAACAATGTGTGAGAGTAAATCTTTCAGGAATAAAGAGGGTAGATGGGTGAATATTAAGAGAGAAAAAAATCTTCACGAAGAAAATCTCAGTTGTGTCTTATGGTGTTAATTTTTTTATTAATCATCATTTAGGAAGAACTTGATTTTAATGTACTTTTTTAATCTTCAGCAATGAAATCTTCATTATAGTTGTCTTACAGTTAAATTTTTTACTGATCATGCTCTTCTTTAATCAAGAAACACTTTGCGGCTAGACACGGTTTAGGAAACAGATATGTTTTAGGAAGCATTTTATTTTACTGTCATTTTACTGACTATAGACTAAAAATGAATGCCACTTGCTGTATCACAGCAGATTATATGTCTTACATTACAGCAGTTGCAGAATTTATCCTCTCAGTATATAGCCAAAGGAAATAGTTGACACATTTTCAGTATTAACAAAACCCTAAATGTTTGGTGCTGAGCTGACAATATTCGTACCAATTGTGAAGGACTAGGCTAAATGTTTTTTGTTGTTCATCTTTGTTCGAGACTATGTTAATTTATTATTCAGGCGAGATCTTTGAACCCAAGCAACATGATAGCCTCCACTGAATCTTATTTTTATACCCAATTTGGTGACCTCACTCAATTATGGTGTTCATCATTATTGAGAAAGAACTTTAAAATGTATCGTTTTATTAACAATGTGTGAGAGTAAATCTTTGGGAAAAAAAGCGGGAAAAGAAGGTAGATCATTATGGGTGAATATTCAGAGAGAAAATCTTCACGAAAAAAATCTGAGTTGTGTCTTACCGTGTTCATTTTTATTGATCATCATTTAGGAAGAACTTGATTTTAATGTCATTTTTTAAAATCTTCAGCAACAAAATCTTCATGAAAAAATCAGTTGTCTTACAGTTACAATTTTTACTGATGATGCTCTTCTTTAATTGAGAAACACTTTGTGGCTAGACACAGTTTAAGAAATGGATATCTTTTAGGAAGCATTTTAAAATACTGTCATTTTACTGACAATAGACCAAAGAGGGGGGAAAAGCAACATACGCAAAAAAAAAAGAAGAAAAAAAGCCCTGTGTAGGCAGAATCATGGCCTAAGACAGTTTGTCATTTTTAAATGCAGATTCAAAAGAGGAAATAACTAGATGTCCTATATGGGACCAAAACATTCTAATAAATTCTATTGTGATTCCATCAGTTCCTGTAGCACATCATTTTTCATTTGTTTAAGTGCATAACACACTTCTTCTCTCAAAACAGGACCCTGACAGCTGGTTGTGGTGGGGAGTCCTAGTGTTGTCCAAAAGTGAATTGATTTTATCCATCATATTATTATTAACATCTGAAATGTTCTTTCTATATGATTTAGCATAGTAATCTCTCTGCATTTTCATATCTTTCTGGTCAGTGACAAGTTGAGCAGCTTTGTTAAGCTGTCAGTACTTTTAACCTTTGCTGTCAGGTTTTCAAGGTTCAGGAAATACTTGGTGTTCTTCTCTCCCTTTTCAACTCAGCGACCCCTTGCTCTGACTTGTGCTGCTCTAGCTTTGTGCTGTTCAGTCACTTCTATTTTTAACTTTAACCTGTTCTCTCTTCGCTTGAGTCACTGTGCTACTTGGAGACGCACTGAGCGCAATGTCAGAATCGTTCAATTCATTCCATAAGCTCAGTAACTCGTTTTTTCCTCTCTGAATTTTTCTGTCTGCCATAATTATCTCGTAGAAAACTGTTTAATTCTGAGCTTAAGCAGCTCCCATGACTGTTGATCTTGATTGGCAGTATTATCATCTCTTATAAAGGAATCAGTTACCTCATTCATTTGATTTACATGATTAATGTCTTCTGAGAGTGAATTATTAAACTTCCAGTAATCTGGGCCTTTAACAACTTCTGATAATAGAATTGCTATGCCACATCCTCTGTGATTGACACTGGGACCAAAATAATACTGCACTCTTATTTTATCAAAGACTGTGGAGCCCCTCAAAATATAATCCAATCTTCTGGCAACAACTGGATTTCTTTTTGACAGTGTGTATTCCTTAATGTCTGGGTTAAGTAATCTCCGTTTGTCATATTTCCTGGACTTGCATGCCTCCGTCTCGGTGCTGTCCACCTCTTCCACTCTTGTTTGTCTCTCTGGTCTCCTACAACTACTCTTCTTCCTGCTCTCTTCACCCCAGTGGCGGCACCTGTCCCCAACCACTCCCATCCTGTATGTGCACGGGCGGTGTGGTCCGTTCATTCACTAGTCGCTTGGGCCAGCCTCTGTCTGGGCTCACCGCCACTCCACTGCGGTAATGTACCATCTGTCGGCAAGTTTTTTTCCTATCTTTTTGAAAATTCATTTTTTAACTTTCTTATTAAGCTTAATTCGTGGTTGATTTGTGTGTGTGTGTGTGTGGGGGGGGGGGGGGGGAGAGGTATGAATGTGGGTGTGCGTATGCATCTGTGTGTCAGTGTGTGTGTGAGCAAATCAAACACAAATTAAGTCCAATAAATTATTAAGTGAATTTAATAAAACAAAAATTCTAAAATTCTATCTTTTTTCAAATTAATTTTTTAAAACTTTTTCTCATTAAGCTTAATTCGTGGTTGATTTGTGTGTGTGTGTGTGTGTGCGTGCGTGCATGTGAATGTGTGTGTGTGCGTATGCGTCCGTGTGTCTGCATTTGTGTGAGCAAATCAAACACAAATTAAGTCAAATAAATTATTAAATTACTAAGTTAAATTAACCTTGTCGGTGGTTGCTGCATTCCGGGTGTGGACTGGGGTGGCAAGGCAGGGCCGTTCAAGCGAGTGAATGTTCGGTCACACCCTTCTGCACCTGCAAGGTGGGAATGGGGGGACCGGTGTTGTCACTCAGTGAAGAGGTTGGGAAGGACAGTACAGCTGACGGCGGTCAGGGAGACAAGCAGGAGTGATGGGAGGTGAAGGTGTTGAGACAGCGGCCTGCAAACTCTGGGAAATTCGAGCTTTGGCTCCAGCATCTTAATCCGAGCAAGAAAAAAGTCAACAGCAGGCGTATCCGTTGACCGCAGACTATGTCAAAGTCTCCTCGGCATGGACGTCACTGGACACTGGAGAGTATCCGTGGGGACGCAGTGTTCCAGATCTGCTGCAGCATGACCTAGGGCAGTGTTGGTGCACCATACGACCCACAGTGTCCCACAAATGCTCAGCGTAAACAAACATTGGCCAGGAACACATCATAAAAGCATAAAAATGAATGCCACTTTCCATATCACAGCAGATTATATGTCTTACATTACAGCAGTTGCAGAATTTACCCTCTCAGCATATAGCCATAGGAAACAGTTGACACATTTTTGGTATTAACAAAACCCTAAATGTTCGTGCAGAGCTGGAAATATTCATACCATTTGTGAAGGACTAGGCTAAACGTTTTTCATTTTTCATCTTTGTTCGAGACTCTATGTTAATTTATTATTCAGGTGAGATCTTTCAACCCAAGCAACATGATAGCCTCCACTGAACCTTATTTTTATACCCAATTTGGTGATCTCAGTCGAATATGGTGTTCGTCATTATTTAGAAAGTACTTTATTTTAATGTATCATTTTATTAACAATGTGTGAGAGTAAATCTTTTAGGAAAAAAGAGGGTGGATGGGTGAATATTCCAAGAGAAAAAATCTTCATGAAGAAAATCTTAGTTGTGTGTTATGGTGTTAATTTGTTTTGATCATCATTTAGGAAGAACTTGATTTTAATGTCATGTTTTTAATCTTCAGCAATGAAATCTTCATGAAAAAAATCATAGTTGTCTTACAGTTAGAATTTTTACTGATCATGCTCTTCTTTAATCAACAAACACTTTGCGGCTGGTGTTCATCATTATTTAGAAAGCACTTGATTTTAATGTAACATTTTATTAACAAAGTGTGAGAGTAAATCTTTTAGGAAGAAAGAGGGTAGACGGGTGAATATTCAGGGAGGAAAAATCTTCAGGAAGAAAATCTTAGTTGTGTCTTACGGTGTTATTAATTTTTTTATTGATCATCATTTAGGAAGAACTTGATTTTAATTACATTTTTTTAATCTTCGGCAATGAAATCTTCATTATAGTTCTCTTACAGTTAGAATTTTTACTGATCATGATCTTCTTTAATCGAGAAACACTTTTTGGCTAGACACGGTTTAGGAAACAGATATGTTTTAGGAAGCATTTTATTTTACTTTCAGTATATAGCCAGAGGAAACAGTTGACACATTTTCATTTTCAGTATTAACAAAACCCTAAATGTTCGGTGCAGAGCTAAAAATATTCATACAAATTATGAAGGACTAGGCTAAATGTTTTTTTGTTTTTTTTCATCTTTGTTAAAGACTCTATGTTAACTTATTATTCAGGCGAGATCTTTGAACCCAAGCAACATGATAGCCTCCATTGAAGCTTATTTTTATACCCATTTTGGTGACTTCAGTCGAGTATGGTGTTCATCATTATTTAGAAAGCTCTTGATTTTAATGTTTCGTTTTATTAACAATGTGTGAGATTAAATCTTTCAGGAAGAAAGAGGGTAGACGGGTGAATATTCAGAGAGAAAAAAATCTTCAGGAAGAAAATCTTAGTTGTGTCTTACGGTGTTAATTTTTTATTGATCATTATTTAGGAAGAACTTGATTTTAATGTCACTTTTTGAATCTTCAGCAATGAAATCTTCATTATAGTTGTCTTCAATGTTCTAAACCTGCTGCAGTTGAAACAGGAAACAGTTGACACATTTTTGGTATTAACAAAACCCTAAATGTTGGTGCAGAGCTGGAAATTATTCATACCAATTCTGAAGGACTAGGCTAAGTGTTTTTCATTTTTCATCTTTGTTTGAGGCTCAATATTAATTTATTATTCAGGCAAAATCTTTTAACCTTAGCAAGATGATAACCTCCACTGAACCTTATTTTTATACCTGATTTGGTAACCTCAGTCGAATATGGTGTTGATCATCATTTAGAATGCACTTTATTTTAATGTATCGTTTTATTAACAATGTGTGATTGTAAATATTCAGGAAAAAAAGTGGGAAAAGAGGGTAGCTCGTTGAATATACAGAAGAAAGAAATCTTCATGAAGAAAATCTTAGTTGTCTTAGTACTCTTACTGTGTTCATTTTTTTAATTATTGATCATCATTTAGGAAGAATTTGATTTTAATGTCATTATTTTTAATCTTCAGCAACAAAATCTTCATGAAAAAAATGATAGTTGTCTTACAGTTGCAATTTTTACTGATGAGTGTATCATGCTCTTTTTTAATCAAGAAACACTTTGCAGCTAGACACGGTTTAGGAAACGGGTATCTTTTAGGAAGTATTTTACTGTCATTTTACTGACTAGACTATTGGGCAATTCAGGCGGGGTTGTTAACTCCCTTGACTTTTGCCCAGCATCGCTTAAGTCCCTTGGCTGCTTTTACTTCTGGTGCGTACTTCCTTCAGAATGGAAGGCGGTGACAGTGAATTTGCGAATTTTACACTGCCAACTTTAAAGGCATTTTTTGAGCCCTGTAGTCATAATGTGTTTGGCAGTAAGCAACAACTGGTTACTCGTGCTGTAGGCTGCCCCAAAACGCTTTTTTTTTTTTTTTTTTTTTTACGAACTCAGGATCTTCTGGTCAGCCAAAAAACAACACAGACATTTTTTTCCACCGTCCATCCCCTTTCCACAGTAATTTTTGCAACTGCAACAGTATTGCCATTTGTACTGCTTCATAATTCTATGTTCAACTTCCACTGTTATACACAGCATGAAGCAACGCCTACTCAGAAATCTCAAGCAAACCAGCTTTGCTGAATCGCCCAATAGAGTGGGGAAAGCAACACCTACAAAAAATGCCCAGTGTAGGCGGATCAGTCTTAAGCAAACAAATCTTCATAAAAGAATGTCCTTTCTTTCAGTTTTAATTTTTGTTGATGAGTCTTTGCTCCTCTTTGATGGAAAATCTCTAGAAAGGGTTTAGTAAGCAGACATCATTAAACTTTAGGAAGTATGTTATTTTAATATTTTACTGACTAGGTGATAGTAGACCATACAGGTAAAAAGCGTGGAAAAGAGGGTATCTGGGTGAATCCTCAAGCAAAGAAATGTTCAGGAAAAATATCATAGTTGTCTTTCAGTTTTAATGTTTGTTGATTGAATGTTTGCCCCTCTTTGATTGAAAATCTCTTTGCAGCTGGAAAGGGTTCAGTAAGCAGACATCATTTAGGAAGCACTTTAATAATGTTGTTTTACTGCCTACGTATGAGTAGACCATACGGGGGGGGGGAGTAGATGCATAGATCTTCAGCAAAGAAATGTTCAGGAAAAAATCAGTTCTTTCGGTTTTAATTTTTGTTGATCAACTGTTTGCTCCTCTTTGATTGAAAATCTCTTTGCAGCTAGAAAGCTTTTAGTAAGAGACATCATTTAGGAAGCATTTTATTTTAATATGTTCTTTTACCAACTGTGAGAGTAGACCATACTGGGGAAAAAAAGAGGGTATGTGGGTGAATCCTCAGCGCGCGCGCACACACACACACACACACACAAAAAAAAAAAAGAGGAAAAAAATCATTGTTGTCTTTTTACATTGTTAATTTTTACTGATCAAATGTTTGCTCTTCTTTAATCTAGAACCTCTTTGCAGCTAGACACGGTTTAGCAAGCAGGCATTCGTTTTAGAAGGCATTTTATTTTAATGCGATTTTACTGTGTCAGATTAGACCATAGAGGGTTGGGGGGGTGGGGGGGGGGGTAAAATGAAGAAACAAGGGTAGGTGGGTGAATTTTCAGCAAAGAAATGTTCGGGACAGAATAATAGTTGTGTCATACAGTTTTAATTTTTGTTGATCGGGCGCAGGTGTTTGCTCCTGTTTGATCGATAATCTCTACGCAGCTAGGCAAGGTTTAGTTTGCCTAAATATCATTTAGGAAACACTTGAAAAAATGTAATGTGTTGTTTTACTGACTGTGTGGGAGCAGACCACACAGAAAAAAGAAGGTAGGTGGGTGAATCTTCAGCAAAGAAAAAGAAAGATGAAAGTTAAAAATGATCAAACAAACTAGGTGAAATCAACAACAACTTTATTTAAAATAATAAGAATGCTTGCTTATCTATTCCTCTCCTTATAATGAGCGCAAGGTGCATTAATCTATGTGGGGGAAAAAACAGGGAAAAGAAGACAACGGAAAGGGAAAAAAAAAAGAGGTGGAGAAAAACATTTTATTAAACAATTCTTTTTTATGCAGACACGATCCTGTTTGAGCAGCAAAGTAAAGCAACAAAAGCCAAACACCATGAACAACAACAAATTTAATTAAAGTAATAGGAATGCATGCTTGTGTGTTCCTCTTTTTATCATGAGCGCAGGGCGCATGAATCTTTGCAGGAAAAGGAGGGGGGGAAAGAAGGCGAAAAAAGAGAAAAAGAAAATTGCGGTGAAAACGTTTTAGTGAATGATTTTTTTTATTCATTGATTTTATTTTTTCGATTTGACTTGCTTCCCGTGCATACTGATTATCTGTCTATTCCCACAGATCTTTCGGATACACACACTCGCGCAAGCAAGCGTGCACGCACGCACACACACACACACACACACACACACACACACACACACACACACACACACACACACACACGCATGATAATCGCTCAATAATCTGCTTGAGTGCTATAGCAGTGAGGCAGGTTTTGGAAGATGTATTTTAAAGTGGCTGCTGTAAATGTTTGGCAGTGATAGGGCAGTTCCTTCCAGGCACAGTGGGCTTTAAGAGAGAAATACATTAGAGTTTTGCGCTTAATACTGAGCATTGGAAACTAGTCCCCATTTCCCGCAGAACCTCTTGTGTGTGCATCAGCATCTCCCTGGAAATGGACCCAGATCTGATTTCTGGCTCCAATGGAAAGCAAAGGGAAGTCATGTGTGTTTTCCCCCCCGAAGAACACATTCTTTGGTCTTGGGCAGCCATACTGGAATAGGACTAAGAATAAGATGTACATTTCAACCCCCCCCCAGGACCTGTTCACTTTCAATTTCTGAGGCTGATATAATCAGGCTGTCATTTTAATCAAAGTGACATGATATATATGGCCTCAAGAGTAGTGTTTTAATATGATTCTTAATCCACATGTTACATGTATTGTTGCCAATGACCAATCATTATTTAACTCACTTGTAGGCCATGTGCTTGTGTGAGAGCCATTGGTAATCGGAAATAGATGGGTACCCCCAGCCCCACCCCCATCTCTCCCTGCCCTGATTCATGGAAACAGAAACGAACTGCTCTAAGTGACTTGCTCCACAAAGACCTTACATGTATGTGTCACAGACTCTGGCAAGGTGAAATCACTCATATTTGGAAACAGATCATAAACAGGCTCAAGATCCCCCAGGGTCTCTCAACACTATTGTTTCGTCGGTGGAGTGAAATTCCCTCAAGGGGAGGGGTCTGCAGTGATTCACCATAAGAAAAACAACCTGCTTCATAAAGACGCCACATACATATATATATATATGTATTACATACAGCCTCTGGAAGTGCGAGTTCACTCGTAATCATAAACAGGTCGTGAACAGGCTCAAGATCCCCCAGGGTCTCTCCACACTATTGTTTCGTCGGTGGAGTGAAGTTCCCTCAAGGGGAGGGGTCCACGGTGATTCACTGTCAGAAAAACGACCTGCTTCACAAAGACACCACACACAATATATATGTCTGTATCACCTACGTCCTCTGGAAGGGTGAATTCACTCGTAATCAGAAATGGGTTGTAAACAAGCCCAAGATCCCCCAGGGTCTCTCCACACTATTGTTTCATCGGTGGAGTGAAGTTCCCTCAAGGGGAGGGGTCCGCGGTGATTCACCGTAAGAAAAATGACCTGCTTCACAAAGACACCACATACATATATATATGTATGACCTACAGTCTCTGGAAGGGTGAATTCACTCGTAATTGGAAACAGGTTGTAAACAGGCTCAAGATCCCCCAGGGTCTCTCCACACCATTGTTTCGTCGGTGGAGTGAAGTTCCCTCAAGGGGAGGGGTCCGCAGTGATACACTGTAATAAAAAAGACCTGCGTCACAAAGACGCCACAGACATATATATGTTTGTACATGTCACCTACAGCCTCTTAAGGTGTGAGTTCACTCGTAATCAGAAATGGGTCATAAACAGGCCCAAAATCCCCCAGGGTCTCTCCACACTATTGTTTCATCGGTGGAGTGAAGTTCCCTCAAGGGGAGGGGTCCATGGTGATTCACTGTAAGAAAAATGACCTGCTTCACAAAGGCACCACATACATATATATATATGTATCACCTACAGTCTCTGGAAGGGTGAATTTACTCGTAATCGGTAACAGGTCATAAACAGGCTCAAGATCCCCCAGGGTCTCTCCACACTATTGTTTCATCGGTGGAGTGAAGTTCCCTCAAGGGGAGGGGTCCGCGGTGATTCACCGTAAGAAAAACAACCTCATTCATAAGGACGCCACATACATGTCTGTGTCACAGCCTATGGCAGGGTAAGTTCACTACAAATTCATCATTCTTTGGAAAGATCGGCGCTAGAGTGCTACATAAAGGCCACCTGTTATGATCAGAAATGGGTAAATAAGCTCAACATCCCCTTGGTTTGTCCACTGCCCTGTTGTCAGTTGACTGATTTTTTGTAATGGGGAAAGGTCCACATTGATTTGCTTAACGTACACAGAGACGCAGCAAGTTGAGATTCAGGCTTGGTGTTAAAAATTACTTTACCTCTAGGCAAAATGGTCTCTGTAAAGTGCCCATCAAAATTGGAAGAGGTTTTTTAACAGGGGAATATTTGAATTGCATGAAACCCCACAATGTCCACCATCTATTCCTTTATGACTTGCCCTGATTCCCAAATCTAATCCAGTGTCCCTGTTATTGGTCAATCCTGAAAGCATCTGAGTTGGTGGTTTTTAATTTTGTTTTACAAAACAGTACAGAGTTTTAATTCTAACAGATTTTTAAGAAAGAGACTAGAGAGGTTAGCTTTTCTGCTAGTTATTTACACCAAACAGTCACTGGGGGGAAAAAAGGCTTCAAAATACTTGTATTTACAATTATAATAAATATCCATCCATCACTTTCATGTGTAGTTGTTAGAAATTGAAACATGAAGAACATGACATATATACCTATATAGTGCTTTCAGTCCACCTGAGTGTCTGCTTCCTAAACTCGTCAATGAAAATGCTATGATGAAGAGACAGGGTAATTATTGAATATGTCAGAATTTGATGTCAGATGGATATTAAACTTGGCAAAAGTAGTGGTATTTGGTTGCACCAAAAAGGCCACCGACTGTCTGTTGTTGGAGAGGGTTTAATTTTCTTTTTGAAAGCCCTGTGGGCTTTTATTGTCATTCATAATCTGTTTCAAGAATATTTCTTCAATCGATCAGCTTTTCAATTTTCTTTTAATAATTAATTTATATCTTCCATATAAGGAAAACTAAATTTTTTAGTTAAAAAAAATCTGACACAAAAATGCCAGCATCATAAAAGTATAGATCGGAGCATACAAAACTTTAAAAAGAACCGTTTGCTTTTATCACCTTTTAAAAACTGATCTGGAGTTTTGTTGCTTGTTTGCTGCTTTTTGTTGTTGTTGTTGATGCTTTAAATTTTTTTTTAAATATTATTATTGACTGATTAGCTTCAATCAGGCTGTTTATGTTTGCCATCGCTGATCAGGCCACGATTAAGGTTTCTTAGCCTGCAATAAAAAGTTAATTGACAACACATGAAGGTGCTTCATGTTTTTACATATAAAAGAATGAATCTACACATAGATGAGATTGCACCATTTGAGAGACTCACAAAGACCAGAAATATTGCCAAGACCAAGAAAGAGGTTTCAACAAGTACTTCCTGTAGTTCATTCTAGTAACTGATCGCTTTTATAGTTTATTGATTGCTTTTATAGTTCATTCTAGTAATTGATCGTTTTTATATAGCGCTATTCTCTGCTCTCCAGCTGCAAACATATTTTAACAGCTATATTTTACAAAAGGATTTATAGGGTATGAGTGTGTGGAAAGACTTTTAATTCTAACAGATTAGAGTTTTAATTCTAACAGATTTTTAAGAAAGAGACTAGAGGTAAGCTTTTCTGCTAGTTATTTACACCATACAGTCACTGTGGGTGAAAAAAGGCTTCAAAATACTTGTATTTACAATTATAATAAATATATGTCCATCACTTTTGTGTGTAGTTGTTAAAGAGAGCAACTGAAACACGAAAGACATGACATATATATATATACATATATAGTGCTTTCAGTCCACCTGAGTGTCTACTTCCTAAACTCGTCACTGAAAATGCTATGATGAAGAGACAGTGTAATTTCCAATGAATTATGAATATGTCAGAATTTGGTGTCAAATGGATATTAAACTCGGCAAAAGTGGCAGTATTTGGTTGCACCAAAAAGGTCAACAACTGTCTGTTGTTGGAGAGGGTTTAATTTTTCTCTCTCTCAAAAGTCCTATGGGTTTTATTGCCATTTATAATTTGTTTCAAGAATATTTCTTCAATCAATCAGCTTTTAAATTTTCTTTTAATAATTTATATCTTCCATACAAGGAAAACTATTTTTTTGTTTTAAAAAATCTGACACAAAAATGCCAGTGTCTTAAAAATATAGATCAGAGCACACAAAACTTTAAAAAGAACCGTTTTGTTGCTGTTTTCTAATGACATGGTCCAAAGCAACTTATCAGCAATTTGCCTTTTTCAAGCAACATGGGACAAAGTTATTTTACAAGAGAACAATTTTGTTGCATTTTGCATGCAAATTCTACTGTACCACCAAACAAATTCATTGACAATCAGTACCACGTTTTGTGTCAGCAGTTCTTGTTGTATGGAATGTGTGGTTTTGTTTGTGTTTCTGTGTATTGTTGCTGTATTTAAAAAAACAAGAAAAAGAATGTGTGCCTGATTAATAAACACTGAATTTCTTTTTTGCTTCTCTTCCAGCAGCTAATGACTTGCAACTTGTACAGTGAATCAGACACTGGCTTGAATTTGATAGCATGTCTCATTCGCCCGGGTATTGACTCCATTACTTTATGTATTGATAGGTGCTTGATTATCCAGCTTTGCATCTCCTACGAGAATCAGGGACAGCAGTTCTACAAGCATTACTTATGGTGGCATGCTATGAAAAATGTACAAGTCTATGAGTCAAGTTAGTATGAGCATTGCTTAGGGTGGTATGTGTGTGCACGCTGTAAAAAGTGTACAAGTGTTATTTAGCGTGGTATGTCTGTGCACATTATGGAAAGTGTACAAGTCTGCGAGTGTTATTTAGGGTGGTATGTGTGCACACTATGAAAAGTGTGCACGTCAATAAGTATTGCTTAGGATGGCATGTGTACACACTATGAAAAATGTACACGTCTGTGAGTATTGCTTAGGGTGGCACGTGTACACACACTACCCATACTGGGCAGGTCAGTGCAAAAAGGAGGGGAAAGAGATCATTTACAGATATAAGCCAATGAAGGCTATTAAATGAAGATCAAAGAAATGTGTTGTTTCTGATTTCTTCTACTAAAATGAGGACAGCTCCATTTAAGAAAAATGGCCCCCTTGCTTTAACTACCGGCAGAGATGTATGTGAAGTGTTTTGAAAGCAGTACCTCAACCAAAGGTGTAACTGGCATCGTGCAATGTCATGGGAGAAGGCAACCTGTGGCACAACTTACTGTCATACGTCCAGTGGCCAGCAACACAGTGATCATCTTCAGTACCAGAAGACTGCCATTCAGTGCAAGTCCCTGGTCCACCGTGAAGGGGTGGATGATGACCTGAGGAGAGGACACGAGAAGACAGCGCCAATCTGACGCAAGTCCCCTGGTCTACCGTGAAGGGGTGGACGACGATCTGAGGAGAGGACACAAGAAGACCGCGCCAATCAGATGCGAGTCCCTGGTCCACCGTGAAGGGGTGGACGACGATCTGAGGAGAGGACACAAGAAGACAGCGCCAATCAGACATGAGTCCCCTGGTCCACCGTGAAGGGGTGGATGACGATCTGAGGAGAGGACACAAGAAGACAGCGCCAATCAGATGCGAGTCCCTGGTCCACCGTGAAGGGGTGGATGACGATCTGAGGAGAGGACACAAGAAGACAGCGCCATCAGACACAAGTCCCCTGGTCCACCATGAAGGGGTGGTCGATGACCTGAGGAGAGGACGCGGTGCCATTCAGACGCAAGTCCCCTGGTCCACCGTGAAGTGGTGGATGACAACCTGAGGAGACTGAGGACACTGCATCGGGAACAGAAGAACACCGACGAGGTAAGTACAAATAATTATTCTTGAGTTGTAAAACTGAGTATGCAGACTGTGAGTGTGACCCAGAATTGACCACTCTTAAACTAAGAGCAAGGTCATGAAATCAAAAGTGAGACTGGGCATTTAGTGGACAGAGAATGTTGTGATGTAAGCTAGTGTACAATAAAAGAGAGAATGCTGTGGTGTAAGCTATAGTGTACCAGGGAAAGCTGTGGTGTAAGCTAGTGTACCTGAAAACAAAATGTGGTGTAAGTTAGTGTAACATAGGACAAACTGAGCTGGTGTACAAGAGAACTGAGAATGTTGTGGTGAAGCTAATGTACAAGAGAACAGAGAATGCTGAGGTATAAGCCATTGCACCAGAAAAAAGGAATGTTGCGGTGTATTAAGCTAGTGTGCAAGAAAACAGAATATTGTGGTGTAAACTAATGTACAAGAGAACAGAGAATGCTGTGTAGTAAGCTAGTGCACCAGAAAACTGGGAATCTTGTGGTGTATTAAGCTAGTGTACCAGAGAACAGAGAATGTTGAAGTGTAGGTGAAAGTTGTTGACTCCAATGGCAGTTTTTGTGCATGCAAGATTTGGAGGTGCAGTGTAGGTGGATCTTGGGATTGAGAGGTTGCAGGGTCAGTTGAATCATGAGTTGATTAGATCATGAGCCCCATCCCTGCACCAAGGTCTTCAAGAACAGGCTGTGGACTCCACCAGTTTGGAACTTCTTTTTTTCTCTCTGATCTTTGCTAACCAAAGTTCCTCCAGGCTGCCCAATGCTGAATGGAGGCCTGGGATGTCTGATGTCATTCTCCTGTCTGGAATCTCAGGGCTGTCATTTGATTCCCCTTTCCTATCTCCTCTCTTGTTTTTTCTGCCTAGTCCTCTTGCTCTTTCTGTCTTGTCATGTTTCTGCTAATGGTCCATTCTCCTGACTTTTTCCTGAAAACTCTGAAGTAGTTATGGGTTATGCTTTTTTGTATGGCTCTTGTTGAGCAGCTAGGAGATGATAGTTGGTAGGTGGTATAGGCAGCTTGCTGCCATATGGCACTGGTATTTGCCATTATGCATTTACAAAAAAAATTAAAATTTTATATTGTGTGTCCATTCCTTTTAAAAAATATTTTTCTTTAACCTGGTATCGATAAATTAGACGGAATGGTCAATGATACCAGCATGTCCTAGCCTTGTGTGCTCTTTTAACAGGGGTAATATTGAAGGGACTAACTCTTCGAAAATTTGTGTCTGAATTCTGATGTTTGTGTCTGTATGTTTTATGTTTGTGAAGTGATTGTTTTGTAGACTGACTTGTGAGAAGGTTTTGTAGACTGACTTGTGAGAAGAGTTTTGAAATGTGTATATTTGTTTATGACCTGAGTTTGACTGTCCTGAATTGACCCTGTGTGGTTAACATGACATCAAGATCCAGTTACTACTACTACTATGAGGCTGCCCAATAAACTTGGTAAGGGCTCATACAGGCCAGTAAGGGTTGCATACAGGCTACAGGCTTGCCCATATGTTGCCTGTACTGGCCAGGTACTGGCTGAATCATCAGGGATGATTCACTGGACTAACTGATTCTTTGTTTTGGTCTCTATAAGTTACTTAGGTTATGGCAAAGATGGTTTAACAGAACACCATGTTTGTAATTATTCAGGACCTTTTGCTGGAGGCCTGCTGTGACCTTGTGGAGCCTGTGACAGATGTTCACCTCCACTTTTATGGCTTTTTTATAGGCCTTCTTTTATGCAGCTGGTCGTCATATTCTTTTCTGGTTCATAGTTCCTACAGCCCCATTCTTCTAGGACTACTGCTGTACTAGTACTCATTCAACCCTGTTCTTGCTTTTAATGCTTCTGTTAGCAATCTGCTTCTTGGTGTATTTTAAGGACTTGTTGTTTGGCCTTCCTCTTTTTAGTGGTTCTGGTTTTCTTTCTCTTTTTTTGGGGGGGGGGTGGCTGTTTGAAGAGTTTCTTTTTCAGTTTATTTTCAAAAACAATCATGGATCTTCTTTTACCAATCATTGTTTTTTTTGTTTTTGTTTTCTAGAACTCCTTTCTTTTCTGTGACTGCATGACCTTAATTCCTGTGTAGGTGACATACGACACTGACTGTGACAGGGTGATTTCACACATAAGCATAAAGAGGCTGAAAAAAACCCCAGGGTCTTCTCTTGAAAGCACTTCTTTTTTTAGGGCTTTTCCTCAGATCTTCTGGGTAGAGCCAGCTATGCAAAGATGATGTAATGGTAAGCCATTCTATATTTTAGGACCTATTGCTGGAGGCCTGCTGTGACCTTGTGGAGCCTGTGATGGGACATTTGCCTCTGCTTTGGACAGCAACTTTGCTCAGTTATGTTAATTTTCTTTTACTCTTAGTGTGGACGTTTCTCTCTCTCTCTCTTACACACACACACACACACACACACAGACACTACTCTTAGTGTGGATGTTTCTCTCTCTCTCTCTTACACACACACATACATCTCTTGAAAGCGTTTCATTTTAGGGCTTTCCCCCAGATCGTCTGGGTAGAACCAGCAATGCAAAGATGATGTAATGGTAAGCCATTCTCTGTTTGGACTCATTATAGGACCTATTGCTGGAGGCCTGCTGTGACCTTTTGGAACCTGTGATGGGACATTCACCTCTGCTTTGGACAGTAACATCACTCAGTTATGTTGATTTTCTTCATTTTAGAGTATGTCTCTGTCTCTCATGCACACACACTTGGACACAAACACACGCTTGTAGGTGACATATCACTGACTCTGACAGGGTGATTTCACACCT
Organism: Alviniconcha strummeri; assembly: GCA_963584105.1. Taxonomy (NCBI): domain Eukaryota; kingdom Metazoa; phylum Mollusca; class Gastropoda; family Provannidae; genus Alviniconcha; species Alviniconcha strummeri. Next base: position 24,196,530 of record OY757541.1, on the reverse strand, counting down.
AATCGTAAACAGGCTCAAGATCCCCCACACTATTGTTTCATTAGTGGAGTGATGTTCCCTCAGGTGGTTCGCCGTAAGAAAAACAATGTGACTTACAAAATGTGACTTGACTTGCACTCATAAAGAGGTTACAAACAGGCTTAAGATCCCCCAGGGTCTCTCCACACTACTGTTTCGTCGATGGAGTGAAGGTTCTCCAAGGGGAGGGGTCCACTGTGATTCACCATGCTGCTTTATAAATACGTCACTTTTCAACTTTATATTGCATAATCTTTCTCAGCTATGCAAAGATGGTGTAATGTCAAACCATTCTGTGTTTGTATTTATTTCAGGACCTATTGCTGGTGGCCCTGCTATGACCTTGTGGAGACTGGTGGGACACTCGCCTCTTCTTTGGACAACAACTTCACTTGGTTATGTTAACTTTCTTTTACTCTTAATGTCAACGTTTCTCTCTCTTACACCTACACATGCACACAATCGCACGCACTCACACACACTTTTTTCAGGCAAGGGCTTCTTTTTAGGGCTTTTCCCCAGATCTTCTGGGTAGAACCAGCTATGCAAAGATGATGTAACGGTAAGCCATTTTACGTTTGTGCTTCTTTTAGGACCTATTGCTGGAGGCCTGTGTGACCTTGTGGGTTCCATTAAGAGGTGTGATGGGACATTCACCTCTATTTTGGACAGCAACATTGCTCAGTTATATTAAGTTTCTGTCTTTCTCTTACACACACACACACACACACGCTCTTGAAGGAGACATGTGATTGACAGGGTGATTTCACATGTAATCATAAACAGGCTCAAGATCCCCCAGGGTCTCTCCACACTACTGTTTTCGTTGGTGGAGTGAAGTTCCCTCAAGCGGAGGGGTCCGCAGTGATTCACCATACTGCTTTACAATTACATGACTTTTCAACTTTATGTTTAGCATAATCTTTCTCACCTGTGCAAAGATGGTGTAATGTCAAACCATTCTACGTTTGTATTTATTTCAGGACCTATTGCTGGAGGCCTTTCTATGACCTTGTGGAGCCTGTGGTGGGACATTCACCTCTACTTTGGGCAGCATCACACAGTTATATCAATTTGTTTTCATTTTTAGTGTTTGTTTCTGTCTCTGTCTCAGTTACACACACACTACACCACACCACACACACTCTCTGTTTCAGTTGCATTCTTTTTTCAAGAAGAAACTTCCCACATAAAGCAGCCAACAAGATATGGAAGAGAAATCTCCCACATAAAGTACCCACCAGCCACCACAGAATGTGTAAAAGAATGTAGATTCATTGCTTTGGTATCCAAGTTCCTTAGGTATGTCAGAGATGGTTTAACGGGACGCCATTCCATGTTTGTACTTATTTCAGGACCTGTTGATGGAGGCTCTGCCATGACCTTGTGGAGCCCATGACGGGATGTTCGCCTCTACTTTGAACAGCAACTTCATTCAGTTATGTTAATTTTCTTTCACTCATAGTGTTGACGTTTCTCTCTCTTACACACACACACCATCGCACACATGCACAAACACACACACTCAGATGCACATGCGCATGCACACACACTTTTCTCTTGAAAGCATTTCTTTTTAGGGCTTTTCTCAGATCTTCTGGGTAGAACCAGCTATGCAAAGATGATTCATAGGACCTATTGGTGGAGGCCTACTGTGACCTTGCAGAGCCTGTGATGGGATATTCGCCTCTATTTTGGTCAGCAACATCACTCAGCTATGTTAATTTTCTTCAGTTTAGAGTTTCTCTCTGTCTCTGTCCGTCTCTCTCTCTCCCACACACACATACACGCGCTCCTCAAGGTGACTTGTAACGCCGACTCTGACAGGGTGATTTCACACATAATCGTAAACGTGCAGGCTCAAGATCCCCCAAGGTCTCCCCCTGGAGTGAAGTTCCCTCAAGAGGACAAGTCCACGGTGGTTCACCGTAAGAAAAATGATATGACAAAGTGTGATTTGACTTGCACTCATAAACAGGCTCGTTGGTGTAGTGAAGGTTCTCCAAGGGGAGGGGTCCACGGTGATTCACCATACTATTTTATTAATACTTCACTTTTCAACTTTATATTTAGCATAATCTCTCAGCTATGCAAAGATGGTGTAATGTCAAACCATTATGTGTCTGTATTTATTTCAGGACCTATTGCTGGTGGCCCTGCTACGACCTTGTGGAGACTCTGGTGTGAGTGACACTCACCTCTTCTTTGGACAGCAACTTCACTCAGTTATGTTAAATTTCTTTTACTCTTAATGTTGTTTCCTCTCTCTCTTACCCACAGAGACATGCACACACAGAGATGATGTAACGGTAAGCCATTCCATGTTTGTACTTATTTTAGAACCTATCGCTGGAGGCCCTGCTGTGACCTTGTGGAGCCTGTGATGGCACATTCGCCTCTACTTTGGACAGCAACTTCACTCAGTTATATTTTCTTTATTTTACAGTTTCTGTCTCTCTTACACACACACACACTGTACTGATTTACAAATAGGTTGACTTTTCAACTTTTTATTTAGCATAGTCTTTCTCAGCTATGCAAAGATGGTGTAATGTAAAACTATTCTGTATTTGTACTTATTTTAGGACCTATTGCTGGAGGCCCTGCTATGACCTTGCAGAGCCTGTGGTGGGACATTCACCTCTACTTTGGACAGCATCACTCAGTTATGTTAACTTTCTCCATTATTAGTGTTTGTCTCTGTCACCACACACACTCACTCACATACTCTTTCTGTTTCAGTTGCTTTCTTTTTTTCAAGAAGAAACTTCCCACATAAAGCACCAACACAACATGTGGAAGAGAAACCTCCCACATAAAGTACCTACCAGCCACCATGGTATGTGCAAAAGAAACTCCCCACATAAAGAAATCAGAATAGGCTGATTTATGAGATTAACAGATTCATTGCTTTGGTGTCCAAGTTCTTTAGAGATAGTTTAATGGGACACCATTCCATGTTTGTACTTCAGGACCTATTGCTGGAGGCCCTACCATGCCCTTGTTTAATGGGACACCATTCCATGTTTGTACTTCAGGACCTATTGCTGGAGGCCCTACCATGCCCTTGTGGAGCCTATGATGGGATGTTCACCTCTACTTTGGACAGCAACTTCACTCAGTTATGTTAATTTTCTTAATGCCGACTCTGACAGACGGATTTCACATAATCGTAAACAGGCTCAAGATCCCCCAGGGTCTCTCCATGCTATTGTTTCATTGGTGGAGTAAAGTTCCCTCAAGCGGAGGAGTCTGTGGTGGTTCACCATAAGAAAAACGATATGACTTGTTTGTCACGTTGAAAAGTCATGTATTTATAAAGCAATATGGTGAATCACTGTGGATCCCTCCCCTGGAAGGAACTTCACTCCACCAATGAAACAGTAGTGTGGAGAGACCCAGGATGATCTTGAACCTGTGACCTGTTTACGAGTGCAAGTCACATCACACTTGTAAGTCATATCGTTTTTCTTGTGGCGTCATATCAAATATATTTGTACTTATTTTAGGACCTGTTGCTGGAGGCCCTTCTACAACATAGTGGAGCCGGTGACGGGACATTCACCTCTTCTGTCTCCCACACACACAAAGGACAGCACAGCACTCATCACCACATCACAACCCCATTTCTGACCACACCCCCTTCCACATAACACACCACCACACCCCCATCCCCACCACCACAATCACACAACACCGCACAAAACAGCACCACCACCCCTTCTGCACCACAACCATACACCACCAGCAAACGGATCTGGTCTGGAATGTGCAAGAATCATCTGGCCCACCATTCTGACCACTTCTTCCTAGCCAGTCTGGCCTGGATGCGAATTGGATCTGACATGTTTACTGGGTTATTTCACTGGCTGTGCATATACAGAAATGGGTGGACTGGGCCATGCAGTCTGAACATCTGGCCTGGTTAAGAATCTGGGCATGAAGAACGTTGCTTGCCGTGTAGCCTTTGGCCATGAACCTTTGAGACGACCGTCAGGAATGACTGATCCTAAAGGTCTGGAGCTGTGTCCGTTGTGGTGTGGTAAGTGGTGGTGCAATGTTACCACCATGTTGTAGCTGCTGATGTGATGCATGCCAAATGTCACTGACAAGTACACATATTAAACATTTCTTTTATAGCTAACCATGTTGCTTACGCCAGCACAAACAAAAATTGTTTCTTGTGTTTTTCCCCATGTCTGGGGCGGATTTATCTCATATTTATGTACCCAAGCATGCATACATAAATATGAGACGCAGCCCAAGATGTGTTGGTGTGATATGAAAGTTGGTGGCATGATGTGGGAAAGTGTTGGTATATGGAATGCATGGTGTGGTGTGATGCAAGATGTGGAATGTAACATTGCTTATATAGCGCTATTCTCTGCAGACTCGTTGCAGCCGTCTTGACGCAAGTCCTGTGTTCCATGTCACTTCATGCAAAGCCACATACGCAAGGTCTATGTGTTTAGCTGTAACCTGCCACCTGCACTTTTGGCAGAATGACCGGGATCTTTTACGTGCTACTGCGGCAACACAGGGGTGGAATGGATACCGACATGGTGTGTAATTGTGATGTTGAACGTGGTCAGATGTAGCAGGGTGGTGTGATATGAAACCTGGTGGCATGATGTGAAATGTGTGGTGTAGAATGCAGCTGTGATGTGCAACTATACGTGGCGATGTGGTGTGGAATAGTTTGTGAGATAAAGTGTGATGTGCACTTTTGTAAGGTCAGATGTGGAAGTGTTAGTGTGATACAGAATGACAAGTGTACTGCAAAATGTGGTCTGCTGTGGAATGTTGCACGTGATGAGGTGGTGGTACAACATGAGATGTGTTGGTGTGATATGATACCTGGTGGCATGATGTGAAATGTGTGGTGTAGAGTGCAACTGTGGTGATTTGGTGGTGCAGAATGGCATGCAAAATATGTTGTGTAACATTTCTGTTGTGTGATGTTGGATGCAGTTAGACATGGTGCAGAATTGTGTGATGTGAAATGCAATGTGGTGAGATGTGGTGGTGCAATGTAAGTGTAGTTAAAATGTGGTCTGCTGTGGGATGTGCAACAAGATGTGGTGGTGTAGCGTGATGTGGGAAATGGTGGTGTGATGTATATTATTACCATGTGGTGGTGTGCTGTGGAATGTGTGTTATCAAGTTAAAACTGTTGTTGCAGAATGTTTTTAATTTGTTGGGTTCATGACAAAACATCTTTGTCACGACAAAAGAATGTCATGACAAACATAATTCTGTCACAGTTGGGCAACAAAATTTTTGTTGTGACAAAACAAGTCAGTTTTTGCAAAAACAATTTTGTCATGACAAAAGTTGTCACAATAAGCATACTTAAACATGTCTTGTATTGCGACATGCATACTTCTGTTGCAGCAAAACTTTTGTCATGACAAGTCGCAACAAGCACATTTTTGTCGCAGAAAAACATTCTTGTGACAACTTTTGTCACGACAAAGTTGTCGTGACAAGCATACTTTTGTCATGTCAAAACTTGTCATGACAATTTGTTGCAACATGTCACAACAAGCATTTCTTTGTCATGACAAAACACCACTTTTGTTGTGATGTTGCAGGATTCTGTGTGGTGTAGAATGCAACTGTGATGTGTACGTGGTGTGATGTGTAACATGTCACATAAAAATGTGACATGTTACACGTCTTGTTTTGTTGCGACAAATGTGCTCGTCATGACAAAACTTTTGTGTTTGTCCCCGACACTATCCTGTGTTTGTCCCGACAAACACGGGATAGTGTCTGTGTGGTGTAGAATGCAACTGTGATGTGCAATGTGTGACATTGGATATAGATGTGGCTGGGTCGTGCAGAAGTGTGATATGAAATGTGGCGAGACATGGAATGTGGTACGATATAGAATGCTGTGGTGAGATGTGGAATGTGGCTGTGCAGTGTAGAATGCAGCTGTGATGTAAAGTGTGGAATTAGCTGTAATGTGTGTGTAACTTTGTGATAACATGTGGAATGCGTTGGTGTGATACGAAATGAAGAGCGTATTGTCAAATGTGGTAGTCTGCTGTGGAATGTGATGTGTGTTGGTGTAATATGAAACATGGTGTGATGTGGGAGTGCAAGATATAGAAGTGTTCGATGTGATGTGGAATGCAACTGTGATGTGCAATATTTGGATGGTGTGCGATGTGGAATGTGGTGTAATTGTGTGATGTTGGATGTGGTGCAGAATATGCGTGATATATAATGCAGTCGTAATGGGCAATATGTGGTGATGTGGAATGGTGAGTGATGTCAGATGTGGCACGATAAGTGTAGTGCAAAATGTGGATGTGTGCTGTGGAATGTTGTGCAATGTGCTGTGATGGAAAAGAGTTGTGGTGGTGCGATGTGGCTGTGTGCTGTGATGTGGAATACACTGCGCTGTGACGTGGAATGGTGCAAGCTGCAGAATTATGTAATTCAAATGTGTAGTAAGATGTGCACTGTGGAATGTTGCAATTTAAATTTGGTGTGAGATACGGGAATTGATGTGGAATGTGGCTGTGTGGTGTGAAATGCAACTGTGATGTGCAAAATGTGATAATGTAATGTGGAATGGTGTCATGCAGAATGCAGTTTAATGCATACCGTGTGTGATGTGGTGTGTGGAATGTGTGATGTGAAATGCAGTGTGACATGTAATGTGGTGTGTAACTGGTGTAATGTGGTCACATGGATTGTGATGCAATGGTGTGGTGTGAATTGTGATGTGTGGAATGGTGTGATGTGATGTGAAATGGCGTTTGATGTGAAATGTAGTGCTGCAAAACAATGATGTAAAATGAGAAATATCTTTTGGTGTGATGTGGTGTGGAATGGTGCATGTGTCATTGTGTGGAATGTTAAGGTGTGGGGTTCTTTAGTTATGTGGAATGGTATGTTGTGTGATATGTGGAATGGTATGTTGTGTGATGTGAAATGTTGTGATGTGGTGAAAAGAAGGGTTTCAGAGTCTTTAGTGTTCAGTGACAGTAGGGTTCAGTCTACAGTGTCCAGTATTGGGTCGGGGGGTCCATAGTGTTCAGAGTCTACAGTCTGGTGTCAGTCCATCATGTCAGCTCAGTTCTATAATGTTCAATGCAAGTAATGTTGAGTATTTATAGCATCAGTTCAGTTTCTTAAGTGTTCAGTCCACAGGGTAGCCTGGTTCAAAGTTCAGTGTCTGTAGTGTTTAGTCTCAGCATAGTGTTTAATGTCTGTAGCGTTCAGGATGTGTACTGTTCAGTGAGTCAGTCTCAGTCTGTACTCATGTGTTGGTGCCCTGCAGTGTTCAGAGCATGGGCTGTTGACCAAGAGCCTGGAATGTTCAGGGTCCACATTTTGAACGCCCTCAATCCCTGCATGTCTAGTTCCTGAACTTTAACGTCCTGTCAACTGCTCAGGGTCACCTAAGGACAAATCACACATTCAATTTCTTTTACACCATTTTAAAAGTTACAATAAAAAACCCAAACATCCACCTATCTATCAATGCACAATGACATATGTTTTGGTACCTATTTATTTTCCGTACACTCACCGCAGGAACCTACTTCAATTGCTTGTGATTATCAGCAGGCTAACCTATTTGAGCCATAAAATCAAGTTGGTGTTATTTCCCCTGGCTTCAGGCAAGCCGTCCATGCCCGACACAGTTGACAGTACTGTGACGTTCATTCTTTATATATTTTTTTTTTAAACTGGACTTTGCGTTTGACAGCCTTAAGTGATATATTTAAAAACCAGGAATTAGTACAACAGGATTGAAGAAGCAACAGTTAGTTAGGTTATCTACCTATGTGAATGGTATTTCCATTGAACTGAAGGCAGTTAGGCAAGCAAACAGCTGAAGAAATCAAAGATAAAAAAGATGGAAATAATGGTGGAAAAGAACTTAGAACATTTTTTTTTTTTTTTTTTTTTTTTTTGATGGGGGTGGAGAAGCAAATGAGCTGAACATAGCAAATGAGCTGAACATTGTGGCAATTACCATCCATGCCAAACAAACCAAAACTCAAAAGAAGAATATGCAAATACCTGCTTAGTCAGGTATGAAAATACTGCCCAAAGCCAGTGCCACCAAACAAAATGAATACACGAGGTCACTAAGAAATAAATGAATAAGACGAGCAAAAACGACAGGTATTTTCCGAATTATTCAAATGGAACAGGGACAGCCAACAAAGATGTGTCCACTGACCAATGGGCCAGTTGTAATGAATCGTGGACGAAGAAAGAAAAAGATGGGGGAAAAAGAAGCTGCAATTACATCAGACAAAAATAAACGGACGTAGCCAGACCCACTGCCTGGGGATTGATTCCTCAGACTTTAGATGCACTATTAAGTTAACTGTGATGACGTGTATGTGCTAAAACTGATAGATATATATGTATATGACTAATTAAGTGCCAAATGGTGTGTCTGCTATGGGTGACTTGGCTGTGCTGAGAATAAAAGATGTTAAAAATTTTTTTGGTCATGAGTGTGGGTTCAATGTGTGTGAAAATGAATGAGGATATAGCTGAAATAATCGCAGCAGAAATTTTGAAGCGGTTTGGAAAATATGCCTGATAAAGTGTGATTTTACTGCTGAAATTCAACCACGAAAAATGGACTGTCATTTTTACGGAATGGGTGAGATTTGCGGTGGCTGACGTGCTAGTATTGCAATGAAGAATTATATTGCAGCATAAGCTCTTGCTGTAATTTGGATGTCCGATCACCATGTGGCATAAAACTGACCTCCAGTTGCACAGTGCAGACATTTGTGAAATATGACAGTTGCCATTCCAACACTGCATAGCACTTCGTTTGACAAGATCAACTTGTGAAATCGGGGACAGCCAGTAATAACATTTAAAAAATATATATAAATTTATTACGAAGATTAAGTCAGTGGGACACCAGGGTTACCCCAAAATTTGTTGCTGATGACATTTGACGCCTTTTTGTTTTAAGTTTTGTAAGGCTACTAAGAGTAAGAGTCATTTACTGATGGTTTAGTAAGTACTCTAGACTTTTTGTTTTAGTTTAGGTTTGACACTTTTAAATTTATTGAATTTTATGGATAAATTATGTTTGTGGATAGGATGTTTTGTTGATGTTTCTCATGTTGGTTGTTATTGTCTTATTGGTCTGAAATAATAACTGTTGATATGACAAGGAGCAGGACAAAATTGCCCCTGCTACGAGTATGACCTTGATCATCAATCAGTAGCAGCACTGTGCCTGAAGACTGGAGAACCACACTTATCACACCTGTCTTTAAAGGAAAAGTCCCAGGTTTTTAAGTATGCTAAAATGACCATCGAAATGACTGACAAATGAGTCACTAGTTTGAGATTTAATGAAATAAAAAATCGTAAAAATTTTTTACGTTGGTTTTTTTTTGGTAGGCTGGCTGAGACTGCTGTCTTGGGTTCTCCATCAGTCTGGGGAGTCAGTGTGGTTGCCATCTTAGATTGTTCATTGAATGTGCATGCGTGCGGTTGACAAAAAGCTCTACCATGCTGGCCTACTGTATTGCAGCAAACTGTTACAACTCGCAAGCAACCCAAAGCATAACTATGCACAAGTTCCCGCGGAATCGACCCACTGTGAGGCGAAAATGAGTCAAATTTGTACAATTCAAACGAGCTGACTTTTATGCTGCGCCTCAGTCACGCCCATTTGTGTAGCGAGCACTTTGTGGAGTGCAACTTGGTAAACTTTACAGCAGAATACCAAATGAGGTATGCTTCAAAGAGGAATTTGTAGGCTGTCCACAGGGTAAACGACTTGCAAAAAAATCCAGTTCGAATCTCCAAGGATGAAGCTGACGAGCAGCAAGCACACAGCATGATACCAAAAACTGAGAGAGACGCTGACACCCTGAAAAAAGTGCTAACAAGGCAAAGACAAACATGAATGCCTACGGCAGAAAAGGCCATGAAAGAAAGAGACCATACACAAATTCCTGTGGCAAAGAAAGAGAGCAAACCACAAATACTGGTGGCAAATGAAAAATGGCCTCCCCAATCAAACAGCTGACACCAAATGAAAGAAAAAAAACAGCTGAAGCCACCTCAAAACCCCAAACGGTTGCCTACCTGCAAGCATAAGGTGGAAAAAAACAAACCCAAAACAAACAAAAAAAACCACTATAAAAGTATAATGGTATCTTCTGCTCCCTTACTGCCCTACAGTCTGGAACTGGACGCTCCCACCCCACCACATAAACAACCTGATAGCAGCGTCCAGACTGACATGAGTGTGGTCAGTAGTGACGATGCCCCAGAGCCACCCCCTTCCCCTCTCTTCACTGCTTCTCACACACTGGCCTGTGACTTGCTCTTTGTTCCTGCTACCCATCACACGTTCCTCTGTCCTCTGTGCTAGTTGTTATATGTCTGTGTCTAGTAATAAAGAACCCAGCCAGAACTTCCACATCCACCATCTGGAAATGCAACGTCTATGCCAAAAACAAAGGAGAACCAGTGGAAGACTTCTACATTCGCATAAAGACGCAAGCGCTGAAATGCAAATACACATCAGAAGATGGCACACAAGAATCCTGGAACAGCTCATAGCAGGAACTGCCATCCTAAAAGTCCAGCGGGAGCTCCTATCAAAGGATGATACTCTCAGTCTAGCACAGGCATTAGACATTGCAGAGGCAAGCATCAAGCACATGAAGCAGATACAAAACCTAACACCAGCAACATCAACCATTGATGCGGTCAGCAACAACAGGAGCCACAAGCAGTGTGGAAACTGTGGCAGCACTCATGCCCCGCGCAAGTGCCTGGCATACGGTACAATATGCTCTCGGTGCCACAAGAAGAATGACTGGCGCCAGGTATGCCGCTTGGGCAGCAGTGGCACAGCCAACATGGGTGGAGGACTGGCAGCACATGCCAAAGCTTCAATGAAGCCAACAAAGAGGCATGGATGGTCACCCCATCGCCCCGGACATCGCTGCCAGGCAATTCACACCGTCACCGACGACAGCAATGATGATCTTGCCAATGGACTGGAATGTCTTGAATTCTCGTCCATTGAGAAGAACAGTGCATGGTGACAATTGTGATGAACTTTACGCCAGTCTGGACATACAGTACAAGTGCCCGGCGTCCCTGAGAGTAAAGGTCGACACAGGAGCACAAGGAAACATTCTCCTGCTCTGTATATTCTGCCGAATGTTCCCCAAAAAACTGGACCCCAACGGATATCCAGCAGAGGGAACTACGAAGAAAAGACAAACCATACTGCAGGCATACAATGGCACCACAATAAAGCAGCTTGGTGTCGTCACCCTCTCTTGCAAACACAAGGACACTGAGTGGCATAGCTCTGACATCTTTGTCACGGAGTCGGAGGGACTGGCGATCCTGGGACTGCTGAGTAGCAGACAGCTGCGACTGTGACAATACACTGCATGGTTCAGATGGCAATGTCACCAGCTGCCCTGCCAATCCACAATGCCATGGACCATCGGGGACTTCAAAGGAGAACTTCACATCACTCTCTGGGAGGACGCCCAACCAGTGGTACAGCCCCCTTGAAAATACCCCATCCAGCTCCTGGAGGAAATCAGAACAGACCTGGAGAAAATGGAGGACCTTTGAGTTATCACCTCCATCACAGAGCCAACAGACTGGGTCAACGCACTTGCCTTCAGCAGAAAGGCCAGCGGTGGTCTACAAGTCTGTCTCGACCCAAGATCACTGAACCAGTGCATCAAGAGGATGCACCACAAGACCCGGAGGAGATCACCAATCGCCTCAGTGGCTCCAAGGTGTTCAGCAAGCTGAATGCGAAGCATGGCTACTGGTCAATCAAGCTCAACGAAGAGTTATCGAAGCTCACGACCTTCAACAGCCCCATTGGATGCTTCAGGTTCAAGAGGCTTCCCTTCAGACTGAACGTCTCACGGGATGCATTCCAGCAGTGCATGGATCAGATCCTCAGTCAGTGCCCAGGCACCATCGGGATCACCAACAACATCGTCGTCCACGGCAAGGATGACAAACACCATGACAGAAATCTCCACCACCTCATGAAGGTTGCCCAGAAATGGCTAATGGCGTGCACCCTGACCCAGAAAAGTGCACTGAAATCCAAGCGATCCCTGCTACAAAGAATGTCACAGAAATTTAGCAGTTTCTTGGCATCATCCACTTCATGGCTCCATTCATCCCCAAGCCTGCAGACCAAACTGCCCCTCTGAGAGCTCTGACCAAGAAGGACGTGCCATTTGAGTGGAACAGCTCCCTGCAGAAGGTTTTCGAGAATGTCAAAGCCTCCATCTGCAAGGACATTGCTCTCACGTACTTTGATGTCACCAAAGCAACCACCATCCAGGTAGATGCATCAAAGATTGGAACTGGCGCAGCCCTTCTCCAAGATGGACGACTGATAGCCTTTGCCAGCAAAGCCCTGACAGAGACCGAACAGCGGTACGCCAACATCGAACGCAAACTCCTGGTTGTCATTTTTGGCTGTGAACGCTTCCACACATGCATCTATGGAAAACCCTTTGTGGTTGAGACTGACCACAAACCCCTGGAGATAATCCACAAGAAAAGCCTTACCAGCACTCCCCCACGTCTACAGCCGGGATGTTGCTGTGTCTACAGCACTATGACGTCAGCATCAAATACCGTCCTGGCAAAGAGATGGTACTCGTGGATAGCCTCTTGCACCTCAATCCCATCCCTGACAAAGAGATTCACCTTGAACAGTTAAAATACGCAGTTCAGTTCACTGATGACAAACTGCAGCAGCTGAAGCTTGAGTCAGAATCCAACCCATCGGTCACAGCAGTAAAGAACATCATCACTGATGGTTGGCCAGACAGCGCCAAACAACTGCCCAAAATCTGCGAGAATTCTGGTCATGCAAGGATGAGCTTTCAGTAGAAGATGGACTGGTACTGAAAGGACAGCGCGTGCTGATTCCCACTACCATGAGGAGCTACATTCTGCAAAACATCCATGCAGGACACCAAGGAATCGAGAAGTGCAAGCTACGTGCCAAGACGTGCATGTACTGGAAAGGCATCAACACAGATATTGAGCATACCGTGAAGACGTGCTCAGTCAGCAGGCAGAGACACTCCTCCCACATGACATCCCAGATGGTCCGTGGCAAGTGCTGGCCACAGACATCTTCCACCTTGATGGGCCAGAATGACTACGTCACTGTTGCTGACTACTACTCAAAGATGCCCTTTGTTTGATGTCTGACCTCCAACTCCACCAGCTCCACGGTCATCTCAGCTCTGAAGCATCTGTTTGGAGAGCACGGCATACCACACAGACTGCTCTCTGACAATGGACCACAGTACGACTGCGTAGAGTTCAGGACATTTGCAGCAGACTGGGGATTCAAGCACGTCACAAGCTCACCCAGATACCCCCAATCCAACGGATTTGCCGAACGCATGGTCCAGACTGTCAAGAAAACCATGCTCAAGGCAAAGCAGAGCAGCACTGATCCAGACCTCTCTCTGCTGTGCCTACGCACCACTCCCATCGACAACAATCTCCCCTCCCCTGCCAAACTCCTATACTCCCGGCAGCTCAGATCCAACCTCGCTCTCCTTACTTCCCACACACCCCAAGATACAGCTGTCCACAAGAACCTGCAAGCCCGCAGAAGAAGTACCATGACCGGAGCGCCTGTGACCTTCCACCACTCCACACCGGCCAAAATGTCCGACTGCAGGAAGCCAGCAGGACCTGAACACCAGCCACAGTTGTTGAGAAGAGGCCTGAACTGCGTTCATACACCATTCGCACTCCAAATGGTAGTCTCTACCATCGTAATCATCGCTAGCTCCAGGACTTGACAGCACCACCCAAACATATCACATGGACAGACCAGACCAGCCCCGACATCAACCACACATCCTCACCAAACCAGCAACAACAGATAAACAGACCAGCGACAAGCATGCGCCAGCACAGACACTTCTACGATGTTCCAGCAGACTAAAGTGTTAGAAGAAACAGTGTTTTGTACTCTGGAAAAATTCATCAATCAAATACATTAGACCAATAATCTTCACAGCTGTATCCAATTTTCTAAGCAGCCTATAGAGTAAATGATTGTTAAAACTTTATTACTAGTCTGTTCTTTTCCTTTTCCAAAGAGAGAGGGTGTAATGGTATAGTCCTATTTCACACTTAGCCTCTGCTCCCTTACTGCCCTACAGTCTGGAACTGGACGCTCCCACCCCAACACATAAACAACCTGATAGCAGCGTCCAGACTGACATGAGTGTGGTCAGTAGTGACGATGCCCCAGAGCCACCTCCTTCCCCTCTCTTCACTGCTTCTCACACACTGGCCTGCCACTTGCTCTTTGTTCCTGCTACCCATCACATGTTCCTCTGTCCTCTGTGCTAGTTGTTCTATGTCTATGTCTCTAGTAATAACGAATGCCATATGTCTATGTCTCTAGTAATAACGAATGCCTTCTGACTAAGCCATGTGTTAGTGTATTGGACAAAAGACAACCCCAACATTATTGTGATCAACACAAATAACATTACAATACACCCAGCAAATCACAACAGTCTAACAGACTACTGTCTGCAACAAAGGAGTGGACGACTACAGACATAAGAGCACAGAGCAAAAATAACTGCCAATGACAAACAGATGGAAAGCCAAACTTTTCATAACTAACTCTAAACTAACCCCTCAGTAACCTGGCTTCCATCTAGAAAAACAAAGGCTGCAGACTGATAAAGCAAAATGCTAATCAGGACTACTGATGACAATGCATTGGGATGTAAACAAATGCAGATGACAAGAGAAATACAAAATGGCTGCCCTAATCAGGCAAGCTAAAAAGTGGGTACAAAATGGCCAATACACCAAAGATAAAAAAAGAAAAGAATGCATGGCAAAAAAAGGAAGGGAAAAGAGAGAAAACACTTTCTCAAAAGAAAGAGGAGGCAAGTAATGTCAGCGAGCAACGGGATAAAGGCTGGATACACGTAATCTGTGTACACGATACAACCCACTTAGCAGTGACAACACAGCAGGGCAACTACCCCACACAAAGAAAGAATGAGAGGTATCGTTAAACATCGAGACTACCCTCCTCACTTGTCCATCGTAAATGAATAACTCGAGAAACAAAAAGGCAAGCCAAGAGAAAAAACAGGGTTGGGCTAATTACCGATTCTTGCCATTCACTAACCGAGGGAGGCCATGAAATCGCTAGTCTATTGAACTAGAATGAACAAAACTTTTTATATATTTACATATGATGAAACAAACAAGGATAAATTGGGAAAATAAAATAAAACACCCAATAAAAGGCCTGATGAGGTCTAGCCTGTTGTGAAAGTTAGAGGAAAACAGCGAAAAAGACTGAAATGCCACGCACCTAACAAGGTTCGAGAAAGATGAAATAACAAGGAGGTGATAAACAAAGGCCCCGAACTGGAATGTTTTCCAAGTCAGTTACCCTGTGGCTACTAGCCATTTTGCAGCGACTCCCCAGAGTGATGTAGTGTGCATATATGTGTACATGATTTTCGGCATCATGGTGACACTTTCGGTACGACAGAAAAAGCCTGTTTTTGTGCATTTATAACCCTCAGATCACAATTTCACCTACATCATTGTTTTCAGCAAACTTTAATGGAAATTGTTTTAAAAATCACCCCCAACCTTGGACTTGTCCTTTAATTTAAGAATGCTACCATTCAGAAAAGTTCTGACCAGTTTCCTTCACAAGTGTCATCTGCAACTAGTGCAAGATCCTCGCATATTGTCATCAGTAGCATTATGCAGTAAGACAACATCATCATAGCTCCTGAACAACATGGCTTCAGATGTGGTTGCTCATATGAAACCCAACTCCTTGGTCTAATCTCTAAAATCAGTGAACTCACATATGACTTTCACTAGTTTCAGGCAGGGAAACTGGTGGACCTTGTGAGCTGGACTTCTCCACAAGATATCCCATTATGATCACTGGTAGAACAAACATATGGATCAAGAGCTTCCTGAGAGATCAACAAGCTGTCATGTTGATGGTATGAGGTCAAACTCTGTGGTGCCTTAAACTCAGAGGTGCCTTAAAGCAGTGTTCTTGGCCCAGAATTGTTTGTCCTATACATCAGTGACCTGCCACAACAGCCTACCTCCAGACTGAGATTGTTTGAAGATGACACCATCTGTCAGTGCCCCATCTCCACAGCTAAAGATCAAGCAATACTTCAAAATGATCTAAACAGTTTCTGTATGGGTAATGAGAAGGCAGAGGGAACACGTGCTTCCACCCGGACAGATGTGACATCCTAAGTGTCACTAAAAGCAAGAGGAAACAGTACCATGCTCTGCATGGCCAGATGCTCAAGTCAGTCAACAGTACTCACTTCTTGGGTGTCACACTGACTTCAGACGCCACCTGGGAGACATATCAACATCACCAACAAAGCAAGCAGGACCCTAGGTTCTGGGAAGAACCCTGAAGATTGGCTCCTCTTTAGTAAAAGGCAGGGCCTACAAGGCAGTTGTCACACCAGTCCTGGAATATGCAAGCCCTATCTGGCACCCAAACAACATCAAGCTGATCAACCGCCTAGAGTGTACAGCAAAAGGCAGCATGGTGGACACCACAGAGATGCTGCAGGATATCCAGACAAACGAACAACATGCTGACAACACTAGGCTGACCATATCTCCAACATAGGTGCAGGAAAGCAAGACTGGTGGATTTTTACAAGTTGTACCATCACCATGGTTCCATAGCCAGTGACACCAAGTGAATACCAGGTGACTATCCCAGTATCACAAGAGCCCATCATTCCCATTCCCTGTTATACCCAGTGCCCTCCTGTCAAGTGTCATACTGACTACAGGAAATTCTTTTTCCCAATGCAATCAAGGGTTGGAATGACCTCACTGAGGATGTGGCTGCTGCACCCACCCTTGAGACTTTTTGTTCATGTCTTCCAAAATCAGTAACATGCCCCCCAACTAAGTAGTGTTGATGATGGCTAGGGCTGTGCCAGTCAGGGTTTGCCCCCGGCAAGCAGCTGGAATAACCAAGTTGGAGATGTGAAATACCAGTGGGACACTCAAATTCAATGTTGTTTCATGTTTGTCTGTAAGAGTTTTTTTCTTTTTCTTAGTGCTGTGCTGTTTGGTGTGCTTTCTCTTGAAACGTTCACGGTACAGTTTCTTTTTATACTGTAGGAGGTGGTATGGCGTTTTAGACTTCTGGTAAATGTTGGTTTTTTGACTGAAGTATGAGATAGCCAGTCGAAAGTGCTCAACAGGTTACAATGCTATAATTACAAGCCAATTGTATGTAATGCCTATCAAAAAGGAAGCTGAATGCAGTACTCTGGATCTAAGTACATACTACTTTACTACCTTATGTGTATTTTTATAGCTGAAGAGAAAGTTTAATGTACTGTCAAGTCTCATGACTGTCTCAAGCTGATGTTGATGTTCAACATTTTATGATTCTGCAGTAAAACTAAAAGCCAACAATCATAAGTTGAATGTAGCACTGTGTTTAAATATATGTTTTTATATTTGTAGCTGAAGAGAAATGTAGAATCTTCAATAATTATTGCACTGTCAAGTCACATTTATGACATTGTCATACTTTGCTGTAATGCTGATGTTTGACACTTTTTGTAGTTTCTTTTGTGCTATGTCAAGAAAAGAAACAAATTCCTCAAAACTGACTTTCCAGTGTGTCTGTTACCTGCACTAGAATGTCTGAATGGCAGAATGGATGAAACTTTGTGCTTTTTGTTGTCATAAAGAAAAGGTAAAAGATTTAATTATGTCGGATGACAGGTATTGTGACAAACAGTACACATCAATATTTTTGTAAGAAGTCAGACAACAATAAATTTATTTGAAAATACTTGTGAGGACATCCTTAATTTGTCTAAAGTGGTTGGGAATAAAAATAATTATTTACCAGCTATGCAGTAGCACTTTTGTGTCACAGTCCCTGACATTTCATCTTTCAAAGCTCATTTTCTCAAAAACTAATTAAGTCATTATCTTCCACTTTGAAGAGATGATTACCAATATAGTATACATTCTAAAAACCCACTTCTTTTTACTTTATTTCATACTTTGTTTCTGACCTACTGTGTCCACTTTTCATGCACACCTTTTGGCACTTAGTCATATACAGATTTTAAAAAGAGACTTAAAAAGTGGTTAAAATATAGACAGAACCAAAATGATTGAGGGGGGGGGGGGGGGGGGGGGGAGACAAGGTCTTTCTCAATCAGCAAATCTGAACTTACCTGATATATGAAAGCTCCAGCTCATCAAAGAAGTTTTAGTTCCACAGCTGAATAAGTGTAGAGTTGAACTTTCTTTGTAGTCTATTTCTTTCCCCACCATTGGAAGTGTAATGTACAAGAGTCTTAGAGCTAGTAAAAGTAACTATGTAAAGCGCCTATGCTTAGTGGTTCCTTTAGTGTCTAGACCCTAATGTCCTTATTTGGTAAAGGCTTCAAGACAAAGGTATGCGTTTCCCCGCCGTGCGAGCACTTGGCATTCCACCCCCAAGCAGACCGCTTCCTTCCTTCTCTGTACATTTTACCATAGCATTATTTAGTAGAATACAGTAGTAAAACCATGATGTCCGCAGTTCTTTTATTGATTATGTTGTACGTCTAACAATAGAAAGAACATAACAGTGGCGACGAGATGTGCGATTCCTGTGTCAAAGACTTGTGAGCAGAGTGAACTTGGTGCATTTTCTCCCTAGTTTCGGCAACAGGAGAACCCAGCCAGGCAAGACTCAGTGCAGATCTATTGTGTTGGACTGTTGCTGGATGTGTGCTTGCTTTGATCTCAGTCAAGGACAGTGTGTTTTCTACTGTAGGTCAACATCACCAAACGCAGGTCAGATCAAACCGTTTTTCTTATCGTCTGCATTATTGCTTGTTGCATCATGTCTCATTTTGGAAGATTAGAAGAGTTCGACTGTTCATCTACTGACATTGATTCTTATTTTGAGAGGTTACATGCCTTCTACAGAGCTAACAATGTGCGTGACAGTGCAAAAGTGGACGTCTTCCTCAGTGTAGTTGGTCCCAAAACGTACAAACTTTTGAAGTCCCTTATTGCACCAGCTCTGCCTTCAGACAAAACCATAGATGAATTGTACCAAACACTGAAGCGGCATGTACAACCAACGGACTCAGTTATTTCACGCAGAGCGAGGTTTTATACAAGAAAGCAGAAAGACACAGAAAGTGTCACAGACTTCGTAGCGGAGCTGAAACTTTTAGCAGCAGAATGTGAATTTGATGCTTTTCTTGACCAAGCGTTGCGTGACATTTTTGCTATTGGAATAGGAGACAGAGAAACACAGAGAAAGCTGAGAGAAGCGAAGCACTTGACTTTCGCCAAGGCGGTAGAGATCGCTCTCGCGCGCGAATCAATTTCGCGGGAATTAAGCGGTACTTCAGACAAAGACGCAGCGGGCGGCATGCATGCATTAGGTCACTCCAGTAGTGGACAGGCGCAGCAGCCACGGCCAGCGCGCAGCAAGCGAGGGCGGGGTGGTGGCCGCTATGGGGGCAGTCGGCGAGGTCAGCAGCAGAGCGGCGCAAGCACAGGCGCCTGCAAGTGCTATCGCTGCGGTCAGAACCATCACGCGTCGACATGCAAGTTCAAACAGTACGAATGTCACGGATGCCACAAAAAGGGTCATCTCAAGTCAATGTGCCGCAGCAAAGTCGGGTTCCTCGACGCGCAAACGTCAGGGGAAGAGGAAGACGAGGAAGAGACTTTAGGCATCTTTCACACAAACACTCCAGTGAAGGCAAGCAAAGAGCCATGGTCAACAACAATGGTGATAGACCAAGTTCCTGTAAGAATGGAAATTGACACCGGCTCAGGAAAAAGCCTCATTGGCAAGGACATTTGGAAGCAGAGCTTTCCCAAGAAGAAACTGAGGGAGACACCTGTCAATCTCACGACGTACTCTGGCGAGAAGCTTCCACTCCTGGGTACCTGTCTGGTCGAGGTGCAGCACCAACGGGAGAGACATCGTCTGGAGCTCCTGGTAGCTGATGTCACGGACCAGCCGCCGATCATCGGTCGTGATTGGCTCAGCAAGATTAAGATTGACTGGAAGGGGGTGTTCCACATCAAAAGCAGAACATTACAGCAGGTCTTAGACAAACATGAGGCAGTCTTTGAGAAGGGTCTAGGTACCATGAAGAAGTTCAAGGCAAAGCTGCACTTGAAATCTGGTGCGACACCCAAATTTGTCAAGGCCCGGCCTGTTCCGTTTGCACTTCGCCCCAAAGTGGAGGCGTCGCTTGAAAAGCTGGAGCAAGAGGGAGTGCTGGAGAAGGTCACTCACAGTGAGTGGGGATCACCTATTGTCGTTGTCCCCAAGAAAACAGGAGGCGTGAGGATCTGTGGAGACTACAAAGTCACCCTGAATCAAGTATTGGATGTGGACCAGCATCCACTTCCAAAGCCCAGCGACTTGTTTGCCACTCTTGCAGGAGGCAAAGTGTTCTCAAAACTTGACATCACACAGGCCTACCACCAAATGGAGGTGGAGGAGAAATTCCAGCACTTGCTCACAATCACCACTCACAAAGGGCTCTATCGCTATCGCCGCTTACCTTTTGGCATCTCTTCGGCCCCAGCTCTATTCCAACGGACTATGGAGCAAATCCTGCAAGGGATTCCAGGAGTAGTCGCCTTCATGGACGACATAGAGCTGACCGGAGCAACAGTAGAAGAACACTTGGACAGACTAGACCAAGTACTTCAGCGGCTAGAGGAGCACGGCCTCAGACTGCATAAATCCAAGTGCGAGTTCCTGAAGGACCGGGTGGAGTACCTAGGTCACATTATAGACAAGGACGGACTACACCCTGTGCCGGAAAAAGTGAGAGCAATTACTGACGCCCCAGCTCCATCAAACGTCAGTGAGCTTAGGTCATACCTAGGGATGCTGCAGTACTATGCGAGATTTCTGCCCAATCTCTCATCAGAACTGAGCCCACTCCATGACCTACTGAAGGACAAAAGACCATGGCTGTGGACGGACAAATGTCAAGCGGCTTTCCTTCGAACCAAACAGCTGTTGACATCTGCCAGAGTCCTGACCCACTATGACGTCAACCTGCCGATAAGGCTGGAGTGCGACGCATCCTCCGCGGGCCTGGGCGCTGTCATCGGTCATGAAATGCCGGATGGAACGCATCGACCAGTCGCGTATGCATCCAGGACGCTGTCCAAATCAGAAAGGAATTATGCACAGATTGAGAAAGAGGCATTGGCTTTGGTTTTTGGTGTCAAGAAATTCCACGACTTCTTGTACGCCCGTCCCTTCACGCTCGTGACAGACCACAAGCCACTCCTCGCCATTCTTGGACCAAAGAAGGGAGTTCCAACACTAGCTGCTGCAAGGATGCAACGTTGGGCGCTGATATTGGCGGCGTACCAGTACCAACTGCAATTCAGGTCTACTGATGAACACAAGAACGCAGATATGCTGTCTAGGTTGCCTTTGAAAGAAGAGGATTTCACAGCCAGTGAAGAGCCAGTCTTCAGCATCACCTGTGCTGACAGCCTGCCAGTTACATCACGACAGATTGCAGAAGCAACCAGAAAAGATACTGTCATGTCGAAGGTCCTGTCTCACACACTACATGGATGGCCTGCCCAAAACAGTGATAGAGACGTACAGCCCTACTTCAACAGACGCACCGAGCTGAGCGTCGAAGGAGGAGTCCTGCTCTGGGGTCTACGCGTCGTGGTACCTCCCGCTTTCCGCGACAGGCTGCTTGAGGAGCTACACGAACAGCATCCAGGCATCTACAGAATGAAAGCCCTTGCTCGCAGCTATGTCTGGTGGCCAAACATCGACACGGACATTGAAGGGAAGGTGAAGACTTGCCACGACTGTACAAGAGTGTGCAACACTCCGCCGACAGCACCACTTCAGCCATGGTCATGGCCTACACGACCTTGGCAGAGAGTGCATATCGACTATGCCGAGTATCAAGGGAAATATTTCTTCGTGGCCGTCGACGCCCACTCCAAGTGGCCGGAGATCTTAGCCACAACAAAGACAACAGAGAAGACCATCAGCATTCTGCGTCACCTTTTCTCTTCTTATGGCTTTCCAGAAGAAATAGTGAGTGACAACGGTCCTCAGTTCACCTCGGACCAGTTTGCCGACTTCCTGAGACGGAATGGAGTCAGACACACCAGGTCTGCTCCATACTATCCTGCAACCAACGGAGCAGCTGAAAGAATGGTCCAAGTTCTGAAGAAAGGTCTCAAGCTTGCTTCACGACTTAGTGTTGATCATCAGCTTGCAAACTTGCTTCTGAGTTACCGGTCCACGCCACACTCTACAACAGGAGTGCGTCCTGCAGAGCTGTTTTTGAAGCGACAACTGAGGACACGCCTCACGTTGCTGAAGCCAGACCAGGAGGCTGCTGTTCGCCGGAAACAGGTGCAGCAGAAGCAGCAGCACGACCAGAACTCCAAGCAGATGCGGACGTTTCGGCCAGGAGATCACGTTGCTGTTCTTCAGTTCCGGGGATCCGAGAAATGGGTTCCAGGTATTGTAGTTCAAGCCCTGGGTCCAGTGGCGTACATGGTGAACGTCAACAACAGAATTATCCATGTACATGTTGACCACTTAGTGGCGGCACCTCCATGCGCCCCACTGCCAGACACACAGGTGACAAAGGCCCATCCTAACTCACCCAGTAGGCCCACCAGTCTGATTCCAGAGGTGCGTAACCCCGCACACTCCCCAAATCCTGATTCCCCTGAGATATTGTCACCTGTGCCTGTCCCTGAGGGATCCACTACATCTCCAGTATCCAGTCCAGCTGCCAGCCGCCAGGGGAGAACATCAGACACAACTCTGGTTCCAAACCCACAGCCCAAGCTAGCAGAGACGGCTGGTGTTCGACGATCAACAAGGATCCGGAAACCACCTGCAAAACTTGATTTGTGAATGTGCATTGACTCACTCGATCCGAGACAGTGCTTCAAAGGACAACCATAACAGCTGATTGAGCTATTGTCGGTTGCATGAGATCCACCGTGTGGAATTGTATCGGGCATCTTGGGCCACTACATTCGTTCGCGGTAGTGTCGCCTTCGTTAAGGGGGAAGGAAGTGTAATGTACAAGAGTCTTAGAGCTAGTAAAAGTAACTATGTAAAGCGCCTATGCTTAGTGGTTCCTTTAGTGTCTAGACCGTAATGTCCTTATTTGGTAAAGGCTTCAAGACAAAGGTATGCGTTTCCCCGCCGTGCGAGCACTTGGCATTCCACCCCCAAGCAGACCGCTTCCTTCCTTCTCTGTACATTTTACCATAGCATTATTTAGTAGAATACAGTAGTAAAACCATGATGTCCGCAGTTCTTTTCTTGATTATGTTGTACGTCTAACTAACAATAGAAAGAACATAACAGGAAGAGAGAATGCTCTTCAACTTGCTCTTTCCTGCTTTTTTCTGAAAACAAAGCAAACATTTTATTTTTAATCAAAAGGTAATAAATAAATTTAAAAGAAGCAAGTAATAGTCTTGTTGTCTAATCCTGCCAACGCACCTACGACAGCCTTAAAGTTTCATGAAATGGCATTACCCAGCAAGACCTTCATTGTTTTGCAGGCAATCTTTTGGAGCACATTTACAGCTGAGGTACAAACTAAAACTCTCATTTAACAGCTCTCATTTTAATTACAACCCACAATCTTTTTATGACTATTGTTTGAACAGCAACCAGTGCGCAGCAAAAACCATTATTTTAGAACTAAAAATGTACAAACTAAATCTCCCATTTAACATCTTTAGTTCTAAAATAGTGTTTTTTGCTGCACAGCAGTCACTGTTCAAATGATAGTCGTAAAAAGATTGTAGGTTGTAATTAAAAACAAAACAAAAACTGGCATATTAATTATCTAGATCTATACACGAGTACTGTTTGATTGCACTGAATTTTTTCTTTCGAAACCCCAAAATCCAACAGTACAGTACAGTAAATAAGACTAGTTATAGAACACACAACACACTCAAGAGTTTACTAGCAATAACCTGAAATGGTGTTTTATTTTGTATCTGATATTTGAGAGACTGGCCTGTGCAAATTAAAAAAAGAAAGAAAACAAAAGAAGAAAAGGGAAAAGGGGGTGAGAAGACATTCAATTTGTTGTTGTTGTTGAAAGTACTGATCCCTCACAGTAGAGGGAACTACAAAGAAAAGACAAACCATACTGCAGGCGTACAATGGCACCACAATAAAGCAGCTTGGTGTTGTCACCCTCTCTTGCAAACACAAGGACACTGAGTGGCATAGCTCTGATTGGCTAGGAAATGAAGGGCTCAGACTGTTCAACTCATGGAGTTTGACGGCCGACCAGCTCCAAGATCCCAAGAACATCTGGGACAGACTGGCTCTCTTAGAACCCAGCCAGAACTTCCACATCCACCATCTGGAAATGCAACGTCTATGCCAAAAACAAGGGGTATCAGTGGAAGATTTCTACATCCGCATAAAGACACAAGCACTGAAATGGAAATACGCGTCGGAAGACGTCACACAAGAGAGAATCCTAGAACAATTCATAGCAGGAATGGCCATCCCAAAAGTCCAGCGGGAGCTCCTATCAAAGGATGATACCCTCACTCTAGCACAAGCATTAGACATCGCAAAGGCACATGAGGTGAGCATCAAGCACATGAAGCAGATACAAGACCTAACACCCACACCAGCAACATCAACCACTGATGCGGTCAGCAACAACAGGAGCCACAAGCAGTGTGGAAACTGTGGCAGCACTCATGCCCCACGCAAGTGCCCGGCATACGGTACAACGTGCTCCCGGTGCCACAAGAAGAATCACTGGCGCCAGGTATGCCGCTTGGGCAGCAGCGGCATAGCCAATACCGGAGGAGGACAGGCAGCGCATGCCAAAGCTTCAATGAAGCCAACAAAGAGGCATGGATGGTCACCACGCCGCCCCGGACATCACTGCCAGGCAATTCACACCATCACTGATAACAGTGATGATGATGTTGCCAGTGGACTGGAATGCCTTGAATTCTCGTCCATCAAGAAGAACAGCGGTGACAACCGTGATGAACTTTACGCCAGTCTGGACATCCAGTACAAGCGCCCGGTGTCCCTGAGAGTAAAGGTCGACACAGGAGCACAAGGAAACATTCTCCCACTCCGTATATTCCGCCAAATGTTCCCCGAAAAACTGGCCCCCAATGGATATCCAGCAGAGGGAACTACAAAGAAAAGACAAACCATACTGCAGGCGTACAATGGCACCACAATAAAGCAGCTTGGTGTCGTCACCCTCTCTTGCAAACACAAGGACACTGAGTGGCATAGCTCTGACATCTTTGTCACGGAGTCGGAGGGACCGGCGATCCTGGGACTGCCGAGCAGCAGGCAGCTGCGACTGTGACAATACACTGCATGGTTCAGATGGCAATGTCACCAGCTGCCCTGCCAATCCACAACGCCATGGACCTTAAGTGTCTATATCCAGACAGATTCAACAGAATCGGGGACTTCGAAGGAGAGCTTCACATCACTCTCCGGGAAGACGCCCAACCAGTGGTACAGCCCCCACAAAAATACCCCATCCAACTCCTGGAGGAAATCAGAACAGAACTGGAGAAAATGGAGGACCTTGGAGTTATCACCTCCATCACAGAGCCAACAGACTGGGTCAACGCACTTGCCTTCAGCAGAAAGGCCAGCGGCAGTCTACGAGTTTGTCTTGACCCAAGATCACTGAACCAGTGCATCAAGAGGACACACCACAAGACCCCCACACTGGAGGAGATCACCAATCGCCTCAGCAGCTCCAAGGTGTTCAGCAAGCTGGATGTGAAGCATGGCTACTAGTCAATCAAGCTCGATGAAGAGTCATCGAAGCTCACAACTTTCAACAGCCCCATTGGACGCTTCAGGTTCAAGAGGCTTCCCTTTGGACTGAACATCTCACAGGATGCATTCCAGCAGTGCATGGATCAGATCCTCAGTCAGTGCCCAGGCACCATCGGGATCACCGACGACATCATCGTCCACGGCAAGGATGACAAGGACCATGACAGAAATCTCCACCACCTTATGAAAGTTGCCCAGAAATGTGGACTTGTTTTCAACACTGCGAAATGTTTCATCAAGACACCGCAGATCAAGTTCTTTGGAATGGTCTACGACGCTAATGGCGTGCACCCTGACCCGGAAAAGTGCGCTGAAATCCAAGCGATCCCCACTCCAAAGAATGTCACAGAAATTCAGCAGTTTCTCGGCATAATCCAGTTCATGGCTCCATTCATCTCCAAGCTTGCAGACCAAACTGCCCCTCTGAGATCTCTGACCAAGAAAGACATGCCATTTGAGTGGAACAGCTCCCTGCAGAAGGTTTTCGAGAACGTCAAAGCCTCCATCTGCAAGGACATTGCTCTCTCATACTTCAACGTCACCAAACCAACCACCATACAGGTAGACACATCAAAGATTGGAATCGGCGCAGCCCTTCTCCAAGACGGACAACCGATAGCCCTGACAGAGACCGAGCAGCGGTACACCAACATCAAACGCAAACTCCTGGCTGTCATTTTTGGCTGTGAACGCTTCCACACATACATCTACGGAAAACCCTTTGTGGTTGAGACTGACCACAAACCCCTGGAGATGATCCACAAGAAAAGCCTTGCCAGCGCTCCCCCATGTCTACAGCCGGGATGTTGCTGTGTCTACAGCACTATGACGTCAGCATCAAATACCGTCCTGGCAAAGAGATGGTACTCGCAGATAGCCTCTCGCGCCTCAGTCCCATCCCTGACAAAGAGATTCACCTTGAACAATCAATATATGCAGTTCAGTTCACTCATGACAAACTGCAGCAGCTGAAGCTTGAGTCAGAATCTGACCCAGAGGTCACTGCAATAAGGAACATCATCATTGACGGTTGGCCGGACAGCACCAAACAGCTGCCCAAAAATCTGCGAGAATTCTGGTCATGCAAGGATGAGCTTTCAGTAGAAGATGGACTGGTACTGAAAGGAGAGCGTGTGCTGATTCCCACTACCATGAGGAGCTACATTCTGCAAAACATCCACGCAGGACACCAAGGAATGGAGAAATGCAAGCTACGTGCCAAGACGTGCGTGTACTGGAAAGGCATCAACGCGGACATTGAGCATACAGTGAAGACGTGCTCAGTATGCCAGACCAACCAGAGCAGTCAGCAGGCAGAGACACTCCTCCCACATGACATCCCAGACGGTCCGTGGCAAGTGCTAGCCACAGACATCTTCCACCTTGATGGGAATGACTACGTCACTGTTGCTGACTACTACTCAAAGATACCCTTTGTTCGACGTCTGACCTCCAACTCCACCAGCGCCACGGTGATCTCAGTTCTGAAGCAGCTGTTTGGAGAGCATGGCATACCACACAAACTGCCAGCTGACAATGGACCACAGTACGACTGCGTAGAGTTCAGGTCATTTGCAGCAGACTGGGGATTCAAGCACGTCACAAGCTCACCCAGATACCCCCAGTCCAACGGATTTGCCGAACGCATGGTCCAGACTGTCAAGAAAACCATGCTCAAGGCAAAGCAGAGCAGCACTGATCCAGACCTCTCTCTGCTGTGCCTACTCACCACTCCCATCGACAACAATCTCCCCTCCCCTGCCAAACTCCTATACTCCCGGCAGCTCAGATCCAACCTCCCTCTCCTCTCCTCCCACACACCCCAAGATACAGCTGTCCACAAGAACCTGCAAGCCCGCCAGCGGACGCAGAAGAAGTACAGGCCATGACCGGAGCGCTCGTGACCTTCCACCACTCCACACTGGCCAACATGTCCGCCTGCAGGAAGCCAACGGGACCTGGACACCAGCCACTGTTGTCGAGAAAAGGCCCGAACCGCGTTCATACACCATTCGCACTCCAAATGGTGGTCTCTACCGTTGTAATCGTCGCCAGCTCCGGGACTTCACAACACCACCCAAACATATCACATGGGCAGACCAGACCAGCCCCGACACCAACCGCACATCCTCACCGGACCAGCAACAACAGATAAACATGCCAGCGACAACAACAGCTCCACTGCCAAAAGCAGACAGCTTCACCCCTAATGGCCAGACCAGAGACAAGCCTGCGCCAGCGCAGACACACAAAACTACCTCAAAGACTGATCGAAAGCATGTAGGATCCAGAAGATCAAGCAAGAAAGAGGGAAGACGAACATGCATGAAGACAAAGAAGAAAGAAGAGAAAAAATGAAGATTTGACAAACATACAAAAATGTACCCACAGAACTGTTTTGCATGTGTCTCCAATAGAACAGAATATATATATATGCATTTATGCACATATGTACTCCTGTTGAATTCATATATAATGTTTTCTTATTGGACCCCTAATTATTTACAACGAAGGAACTGTCTCCTGACTCAGTGACTGCAACACTTAGCAATACCAAGGTGTTAAAAGAAACAGTATTTTGTACTCTGGAGAAATTCATCAATCAAAAGAAACTGTATATTTTATAGTACCTTAGACCAATAATCTTCACACTGTATCCAATTTTCTAAGTAGCCTATAGAGTATCCTGATTGTTAAAATTTTGTTGATTACTAGTCTGTTCTTTTCCTTTACCAAAGAGAGAGGATGTAATGGCACAGTCCTATTTCACACTTAGCCTCTGCTCCCTTACTGCCCTACAGTCTGGAACCGGACGCTCCCACCCCAACACATAAACAACCTGATAGCAGCGTCCAGACTGACATGAGTGTGGTCAGTAGTGACGATGCCCCAGAGCCACCTCCTTCCCCTCTCTTCACTGCTTCTCACACACTGGCCTGCCACTTGCTCTTTGTTCCTGCTACCCATCACACGTTCCTCTGTCCTCTGTGCTAGTTGTTATATGTCTATGTCTCTGGTAATAAAGAATGCCTTGTGACTCAGCCATGTGTTAGTGTATTGGTTAAAAGAGAACCCCAACATTATTGTGATCAACACAAACAACATTACAATACAATGGGTCATTCTCCTGAAAACTGGACCAAAGAGGGTGCCGCTTTCCCGATGAAATAAAAATTAAACTAAAACATGAAACTTTTTTAAACTACTGCTATATTTCTGATGTAATGTGTTTGGAGAAATAAGGGAAATGCCACAATGGGTGAATGCATCATTATTTCTTGTGCTGTGAGCCTTTTTTGGTAAAAATCATGACATTTTCATGGCCGCCATTTGTGACATGGCTATGGGAAGGTTAGTTGATCGCAGATATTTCCTTGAAATCATTCATGATTGAATAAAAACAGGTTTCATATGAAAGAAGGAGGCTAGTTCTTATATACACATGGTATTTATTGTGTTGCTTGCTACTAACAGCTCCAAACAAAGGAAAGATAATCAGTGTCTCACACGTTACCGATGGTGTCTTCTGAGTGTGTATCATATTCTGACTTGTTCACAACAGAAACTAAAGAACTTTCCTTCTTTTCTTTTTATCAGTGTGGTAGATAACCACATTTCACTTTATTTTTAATGCTTGTTTGATGACACAAGAGTAGATACAAAATAAATTACAGTAATTTCTTCAGGGGTGGTTGACGTGGCGTCTTACAATGGTGTAACGTGTGATCACACAAAAGAATTATTTCTGCTTGCACCATTGACTTTCGACCTACCCTAACATACCTGTCCACATCAGCTGACTAGCAGCAGCAACGTTTTACCTTTTTTTGTGCTGTGTATGGTGTATTATTTTACTACAAAAGGGAAAGCACTGTGGTGTCTTCAACAGTGAGGGATGTAACGCTCATGACACACATTTGTTCCCACTAGGTTAAGTGTTTGTATGCAACCTTTTGTAACCAAGGGGGTGGGGATAGCTCAGTGGTTAGAGCGCCGGACTCGTGATTGAAAGGTCACGGGTTCGAATCCCTGCTGGAACGGCGGGAGAATTTTCTTCTCCTGGGTCGACTTTCTGTGCTGACTCTTATTTCGGTATCCGTTCCACCCCCGTGTTACCACAGTAGCACGTAAAAAATCCCGGTCATTCTGCCAAAAGTGCAGGTGGCAGGTTACAGCTAAACACGCATACATCTTACGTATGTGGCTTTTATTGAACCGTGCTTCGGCATTGGTCACAACTTGTCCCTAATATGTCAAATGACATCTGAGGACATTAAGCATCAACTCATCATCATCATTTTGTAACCAAACTTGGTATTGTGGTGCACCACCATGAGCCGGAATGTCATGCAAAAAAAATGAGATTCTATCTTCAAGATCAAGGTCACAATGTGGGCTTATATAATATAATCAAAATGTGATGGTTTCTACTATATCTTTTATTAGTTCTAAACCAGTGAGTCTTTTGCAACCAAACTCAATTTGAGTGTAGATCATCATAAGCAAAGAAGTGTCCAATGAAAATGTTGGATTGCTGTGTTGAAGGTCAATGTCACAGCCAAGGTTAAAAGTTTCAGTTAATGTTAGTTTGGATGATATTTTATGCATCGCTGAACCATCTGTAACCAAACCCAGTGTGGTGAGACATCATTATAAGCCAGAGTGTCATATGTGAAAAATGTGTTTCTATCTTCAAGGTCAAGGTCACAGTAACTGAATTTTGGTTCATATAATGAAATATGACTATTTCTGATATATGTTCTGAACTGCTGATTTTTTTGGCGACCAACTTAGTTTGATGGTGATTGTTCATAAGCTGGAATGTCTTGTGAAAAGGTTGCTTTGCTGTATTCAAGATAAAGGTCACAGTGAAGGTTCTGAACTTCACTGTATGTTTGCCCGGACAATATCTCTGATCAGTCAAACTTAGTATGGTGATGCATCATCATCAGCCAGAGTATCATTTAGAAATATCATTTTGCTATGTTCAAGGTCAAAGCCACAATCGTTTTTCTACTAGATCTTCAGAAATACTGAAACTTTTGCAATCCAAATTAATTTGATGGTACATCATCACAAGACATGGTAAGACACTGTCAACATTTTTTCTTGCTTTTACACAGGGAGTGAGACAGAGAATATGGCTTGGGTGACTGTGGATTAGATTGCTGCCACTCTTGGCTATCCCAATATCTGAAGCAGGGGTCAATACCATTTCCAATCAAGCAAATGTGGAAAGAACATTGCTTTTATAATGAATATACTTGTTTATTAAGTTTTTTGGTCAATGGTTCAAGTATATCCTTTTGTACTTGTGATGATGTCTACATAACATGTGAGACAGATTACTTATTAAGTGTGACTGGTTATTAACTTTACAAAGCAAGAAACAAATATCCCTCCGACATGTATATTTATATATAAGGTTAAGACCAAGTTAGTGCAATGCATCTCCACCCCCCTCCTCCAAATTACTTTGGGGAAAGAAAAAAAAGGAAAAGAAATGTGTAATCTGTTTCGTGCATGTCTGTAGTTCAAAGAAGACATTTTAAACCAAAATAATTAAAGAGGCAGGACAATTTAAACATTACTTTTTTTAAATGTCAGAATGACAGATATTCCTTTATTAATTAGGAAATATTGTATAATAGAAAAGGCAAGAGTCAAACTGGCCACTGAGCTGACTCTATTCATGCATTTCTGGTGTCTTCTGTAAAGTCTGTTCTTAACTGGGCGAATGTTTGTTCGCCGAACATACTTTGGACGGTTCGACGAACTATGATTCATTTCTTAATTGAACTTTTAGTTCGCTGAACATGGTTTGGACAGTCCAAACTTTACTTCATTCTCAAGTTGCTCATAATGAGATGCAAGCTTCAGCCCAAACTTGTGGAAGACATGCAGCAGACAGCATGATCGAAAATGTAGGCTAAAGTCAAATCATGTCAAGTCAATATACTTTCATCATCCCTCACAGGGTAATTCAACTAACTACTATCTCATTCTGGGTCTCCGAGACAAGGCTGCACCTCCCACAAGTCAACAAATAAACAAATTCCCTCCGAAGCGAGTGAAGAACCTAGTAATACCATCATCCATTTTTTTCTTCTTCATCCACAGGAGAGCTCTGCTCTCAGCCAATCAGAGGCAATGACTACTGAATAGGGCGAATGTTCCCAGAACATGCTGAGTGAAACTTTTTGGACCCCAAATATAGCTGCGATGAATACTTCCAACTAGGTTCGCGAAGAAAAGTTGTCCCAATTAAGAACCAACTAGCTTCGACGAATACTTCCAACTAGGTTTGCAAAGAAACATTTGCCCGATTAAGAACGAGCTTAACACACGAGACACTGACCTATGATGTAACACAATGAACAATTAACCAAGTTCCTGTCATCCTGTCAATTTATGTCTTATATTTATGTCAAGCTTTCATTTCCAAATAATAACATAAAAAAATTCACACTTTGAATTGTTACCCTCTATGTCACATTTTTGACCAGTTTTCAGGAGAATGACCCATACATATATATATATGATATATATATATATGACTTAGTGCCAAAAGGTGCGCAAATGGGGGGCTGGAGTTTTGACTGTCAACACAATCTGTTTCAAACACTTTGTCTTGTTGCTTTGTGTGTGCATTCATAATTGGTCAGTATCACAGTGGAAACAATATGAGCTCCAAATCTAATTATTTGACCAACACTGCAGGTGCCGCAGTTCCTGGGCCTGGTTAACACCGGGATAATTGTGACAGTAAGCGTGGTCTGCGGCCCTGTCAAGTAGTCTCAAACCGAAATGGACCTCCATAGCATCATCAGTTATCATCCTCATCCTCATCGATCACTGCATAAATAAAAAAATTTAAAGTATTTAAAAAAAAAAAAGTATTTAAAAGAAAAGAAAAAAAAGCTCCAAATCTGGAGCAGATGGTGAAATATTATTTTTTTGAAAGTGAAAAGTGCCACGAAATTTGACCCCTGAAAACGGACACGCTCACGGTGAGGCAGGACAATTTAAACATTACTTTTTTTAAATGTCAGAAGTGACGGATATTCCTTTATTAATTAGGAAATATTGTATAATCGAAAAGGCAAGAGTCAAACTGGCAAGAGTCAAACTGGCCTCTGAGCTGACTCTATTCATGCATTTCATTTCAGTCACCGATTTGCACAGATGAGATATCCCTTTACACAGTGCATATAAAATCAATTATCACTAAGTTTTGTTTTTGGAGTTAGAGGCTCCAAAAAAATCCTCGGTCAAACGTTATGTGTGTTGAATGACCAGCAGACAACATAGTGAAGAACTGACTTCCTCTTTCGTCGAAACTTTACTCCAGTCACTGTGGTACGTCACTGCATAAGGCGCCAATGTTTTATTTTACTGCCAAATGTCTGGATAGTTAAAAAAAAAAAGTTTTGCCATTCTTCATAAAATTGTTGCAATAAATAATGTTCAACAAAGTATTAGATTAAACAAGCAAAACGAAAATAATAAAGTTTTCGCGCTTTTGCACTACTTCTGGTTAGCCATGTTACACATCCAGGTCATTTGCTTTCAGCACATGGCCGCATGGAAGAGACGTTCTGATATGCGAAAGGTGTGTGGTAATATTTTTCAAGACCGTAACGTTCAGTTTATTTAAACGTTCATTGCAGATTTGGCAGAGATTTAGTCAAATCTTATGGTTATACAATGACATTTATATTGGTATATACGCCGAATCTTTTTGAAAGTATTGGAATGTTAGCATACAGAGTGAGTTTTTGTTGCTGTCGATCTAAAGTTTGTTCAGATGCTTTCGTAAATTTGTTTTCACCAAGTTTCTTACAACATGGGTGAATGTTGAAATCGTAATGTACAACAGCAGATTGGCTATAAACAGTATATTCTGATCATACTCTTTACATGTTTTGCTTGCACTTAATGTAGTTCATTTTGTTTACAAACTACGTCTTCAAACTAATCATCATATATGGTAGACAATTCGAATTTACACAGGTTAGAGTCATCAAGTTAGGTGCTGAACATTACAATTACAACACGAGCTGTGGAAATAATAACGTTCAACATAATTATAGTGACCATGCCTGTCTGCCTTCCAGAGTTCTAAAAATGTAAGGTGCTCATCTTAATAGTATTATTCTTTGGATGTGATATTTTTAGTAATATTATTACGATTTTTTTATATATTTTATTATTATTAATTCTTTCACTTTTAAGTTAACTGTTCAACTATTTTTGTCCTAGGCACCTGAGTCAACATCTCCAAGAAACGCAGGGATGACAGGTTGCGTGTGTGTTTTCCTGTGACACCCAAAAGCAGCAAAAGTTGCACTCACTCTTATTTGCTCCATTTTCTCTTACAAAACACTTACTTATTTGTTAAATAATAAGTATTACTTATTTTGTTATGAAAAATGAAGTACCATGTTGTCTCATGAACATTATGTTATCCACTACAACAAAATTAATGCAGCAAAAACTGTTCACATGGAAATAGTTATGTGTCTTTATACTTTACAGTAATAAAAAGTTACTGATTTATCATTTTCATCAAGAAACAAACAGCATTGTACATCTTGTTGAAATAGTAATGTACGACATATTTCTTACATCATTTGCTGTTTATATCAAGAAAGCTTATATTTGAGGAAAAAAATCATCAAATCTTCCTTGTCACATATTGTTCTATTAAAGAATAACTGTTTATGTTTCAAAATGTGTTGCTTTTTATTCATTTTAAAATGTTCAAGACTGGCTGTATGTTGAATGTTATCTATTACAACAAACTATGCATAGCATGCTGTTCTGTGTGACATAGAACAACAACAGTTCACTTGGTAATACTCAAGTGGATCACATCTTGTAAGATCAGTTGGGTTTTTGCAGTTAACTGCATGATTAGCAGCACAGTGATGTGGGCTTGTTGTAATGTGTAATGTTCAACATCTTGTCACAAATCACATTGAAAGTCAAATTTCTCAGGAACAAAGAACAGCACTGCCTTCTCCCTTCGCTGGTGGATGACTTCACATGTGTTCATTCAAAAAATGAATTACTCACTCACATCCTGTCAACTTTATTTTCCAGTACCTCTGTCCTCTTTTCTTGCACACCTTTTGGCACTAAGTCATATATATATATATGGTTATTATTAGTAATAGTATTTACCTTAGCAAGTAGTAAGGACTGTTGTTCTCAGTTCTCAAAAGTGGAGTGGGATGTCCTTTCACAGGCTTCAGGTGCACTCATATTTCAGCACTTTCTGCTGGACACCAACATAAAAAGGGTCCCCGCTCAGCCATCTCTTCAATATAAGCAAATAGAGACCAAGGATTCAATCAAAAACTAATTTAATCAATAAAAATGCAATGCTTTCTGGTCTAAAAACTACTATTAACCCCTTCACTGCCCCAGCATGTAAAAAATGTCCAGGCTGCAAGATGCACAGACGTGCCTTCAAACAGTATATTTTCCAATCCTGTGACACAGCTACTTTCAATGCTATGTGTTTTGATGAAACTCCTTTTACCTGCCAGTGTGAAAAAGAAGAGAAAGGGCTCAAGGGTTTCAAATTTCACTTTTATTGGTCATTTTAAGTGACATCATGGCAGCAAAGGGGTTAAGAAGAGCTGATGGCAGAAGGCTTTAACAGAAAGCCCTAGAAAGCAGCATTCAGCACAGAAATGAGCCCTGCAAGTGAAATCCCATTTCCAGAGGCTGTGACACACACAAGTGTTGTCTTTGTATATCTTTAAGCTACACATTTTTCAAATAAATGTGACATCTATATGGTGGCAAAAACAGTTCACAGAAACTGGTCACATAACCACTGTAACCAGTCAGATCCACGGCTGTCCATACTTACTACTACTAGAGCTGTACTAGCAAACACCAAATTCCCTTCCCCTTGCATGCGCACACACACACATTCTCCCCCACTCCTCCCACCACCACCCCCAGCACACACACATGCACACTTGCATAGAGACAAACTGTGAATGCATGATTTGTCCTGAGGTTATCTAGAAAGGCTTATGGGACATTAAAATCCAAATACTAACCAAAAAGAAGTATTCAAAAGAGAAAGGAACCCTACACAACACTAAAAACAACAGAAATCACTCAAAGATCAAGTTGGGTAGAAGAGGACCTACAACAAAGCCAAAAAAGATTTGGAAGAGAATCGAGAACAAATAAGATTGAGTTGGGTCCAAGAATGCACAAGATAACCCTAAAAAGAAGTAATTAGAAGAGGCAACAACCCTACAGACTGCCCAAAAGAACAGAACCACTAAGAACTGGGCAGAAGACAAAGAAAAAGCCTAAAAGCAGCCCTTAGAAGAGAAAGAAGCCCCCAAACACACACACACACACACACACACACACACACACACACACACACACACACACACACAAACAACTGGTACAGGAAGGCCAAAGAAAAAGACATAAAAGGAAGAACTAAAAAGAAAGGAGCCATACAAAGTGCTATTAGAGAAAGCAGCCCTGCAAGTGAAATCACTGTGTCACAGACAAGTGGTATCTTTGTAAAGCATGTCGTTTTTCTTTTGGTGAATCACTGTGGAACCCTTCCCTAGAAGGAAGTTTACTCCACTGGCAAAACAACAGTGTGGAGAGACCCTGGAAGATCTTGAGCTTGTTTACAACCTGTTTAAGATTATGAGTGACAGCACCCTGACACAGGCTGAGATACACGTGGACTATGTCTTGAAAAGCACACGAAGAAGTGAGGGGCCCTAGGAAACTCTAAAAAGAACAAAAGCACAAGAAGAGCTGGGTAGAAGAAGGCAAAAGAAAAAGACCTAAAACAGTAAAGGAAGCATTCAGAATGAAAGGAGCCTTATGAATTATGAAAAGGTGAACAAAACAGCAATAGCTGGATAGAAGTAGACCAAAGAAAAAGCCCTAAAACGAAGCATTCAACTTGGAATGGAACCCTATGAAATACACAATGAGAAGAGCAAGAAGACAGCCCTACAAAATGCTAAAAAGAACAGAACCACTAAGATTAGTAAGAAGATCAGTTCAGGTGGAAGAAGGCCTAGCAAACAGCTCTAACATTTAA
This sequence comes from Alviniconcha strummeri, assembly GCA_963584105.1. Lineage (NCBI taxonomy): Eukaryota > Metazoa > Mollusca > Gastropoda > Provannidae > Alviniconcha > Alviniconcha strummeri. Next base: position 24,159,454 of record OY757541.1, on the reverse strand, counting down.
CAAGCAGCATTTGTAGAACACAGATAACTGCCAAACTGGCATCTTTGAGAGACCCTGGGGGATCTTGAACCTGTTTACGGCCTGTTTACAATTAAGAGTGACATCACCCTACACTAGGTTGTAATACATGGAAAACAGCATTCCAGAAAGAAAGAAAAAAAGAAAAAGAAAAAAAACTCCTGCAAAATGCTGAAGAGAACAAGTTGGCTAGTTCTTTGATTTTTGTTTTGTTTTGTCAGCCACACCAACTAGTTCACCTCAGGACAAATCACACATATTCATGCTGTCTCTACACCAGATCAAAACCCAAGTCACCAAAACACAGTTCTATGTTCAACACAAGTACTTGCAGGTGGGTTCTCTGAGAAGTTTTCAGTACAAATTTAAAACACAATTTATCAAATCACAAGTATATATTTATATATATGTACGTATATAGAGATGTGCGCTCTAAAATGGTTCCACCCTTCTTTTTTAAAGTTATGACTTGCATACATGGCAGCCAACAGTGAATATGGCTGCCAATATCTTAAATAAATTTTATGCATCGCTGACTCATGGACAGGATGAGCTTCCAATAGGGGATGTTCTGCCAAACAAAATTCATACCACCAAACCAAGCATGGAAAGTGTTTACACAAAAATGGAGTTTTACAAGCACCATTCAGTTTTGAGGCAGGTGCGCTGCATAGTCACCAGAAATAATTTTAACAAATTAAATAATTTAGCAATAAAAAAAAATGCAGTGCGCTTTCTACCAGACTGGTAACCAGTGACCAACCAAGCTGTGAGTAAAAAATAACTTTAAAAAGGCTAATACAAGTGCAGTCTGCAATACCTTGGCCATGTCTATAACTTTCTTAGCTTAGCTCTCTGTGGTATTAAGTTAATTAACAAAAAAGTACAGCGAAATTTCATACTGGCCCTTAACTTGTGACTAGTATATATATATATATATATATATGGGTCGTTCTCAGAAACTGTGTACCACTTGGGGTAGGTAACTTCAAACTCGTATTTGAGGGTAATCTTTTATTGCAATGTAAATATTTTTATTTCTTGTCCTTGCATGTTGATGTGTGATAATAAAAACAATAATGACTGCCAGAGTTGTGTGTTATGTACTTTAAATCGGACTGATGTTGCGAAGTGAATCAAAAATGGCGCCACCGATTTGTGACATCGCCAACACCATTGGAAAAATGTATCAGAAACTTCATTAAAAACCACACAGTGACAACGCATTTAACTTCAGATGATCATATTAAATGCATTTCTCAGGTTGGAAGCACGTTTGTCTTCAACTACAATAAAAAAATCGTATATAATTAACCATTTTTGAAAGTATTAACATCGTAACCCATCGTTTCCACTCGGACACAACGTGAAACTGAAAACGCTGCAGCGCTCACAAACTCAACACAGGAACTACTTTCAGCATTTAACACACGACACACAGTACCGGTTGTTGTACAGGGATAGTTAAATCCTGAAGTTGAGTCTGAACAGTGAAATTTGAGCTGAACTGATGTGTAAGATTTTCGTTTCCCGTCTGAGATGTTACGATGTTAAATCTAAAAAGCACCATCAATTTAATTGAGACTAGAATTAGGGCCTAATTTCAGACGAATCAGTCCGCGTAAACCGCGGGAAAGGCGAATGTGCACATATGTGCACTCTCGCGGATCCTGCGTTTGACCAGTGTTCGTGTTTTTATTTCGTTTCAACGAACCGTGTCCTTGTTCGCTTGCTAATGGTTGACGGAAATTGGAACACTAGCCTCTGATTGAAGGTAAGTTTGTGTGCTTTTTAAAACATTTGGTGTTTTTATAATAACTGATTATTGTTCTTGAGTATTTTATGTTTGCGTTTTATAATTGTCTTCTCTCTGAAAGCTCGTAGATTGTGATCAGAAAATAAAGAACATGGAAAAGTGAGATTAAAAAAAAATCTGGTCTGTTTGGAGGGATGATGGAAATGTCTTCAAACTGGGACAAAAATGACCGTCATGAACTAACATAACATTTTTCGGGCATATTAGTTTCAGTTAAAACATTTACTTGTAACAGCAAGATTGCTTTTATTTTAATTCGAGGTAGAAGTCGGTAATTCGACCTTCCGTTTCACTCGCAACTTGGAAACCGAAACGGTGTCTTCTTCGTTACGATGTTAAAGACGAATGTACCAAAATAAAATCTAAGAATTTGCTGCTGCCTCAGTATTATTGAAGCAAGGTCGAATGTATGTCTTGGCGCTATACGGAGCAAATGCTTGTCTTTTTTCCACCCACATGGATCGGCAAAAATGAATGCACCAAGATCTAAGATTTCACACGCACGTAGAAGCTGTGCGTTCGCGTTGCCATGTTACGAAGTTAAACGGACCCACATTGAAATAAAACTGACACGCTTCTTCTGTTCTTTTCAGTTTGAACATAATGAAATGTTGTTTGTTTTTTCATTCCTTTTCATATATTTAGAATAATGACTTGATATTGACAAATTTCACGGCTTGCCAAAGTCGGTCAGTCAGAGCATTAACATCGTAATGCGGAAAGCGGTGCGGTTTTGCTTTCAGTGTTACGAAGTTTAAACGGACACATATTTGTACCAAGATATTAGCATGTTTTCTACTCACTTTTTGTTTGAACGTAATAACATTTTTAGTTTTTTATTCCCCGTCATTTATTCCATAAAATCATTAAAACATTACTTGATGTTGAGCTTGCACGAGTGACTGAATCCGTCCATTAGCAGCGTAATTCGGAAGGCAACATTTTTGCATTCAGTGGTACAATTGTTTTGTGAAACAGATAATTGTTTTTCTCACTTTAATTTTCATACAGTCCTGCAGCGATGAGGTATAGTGTGCAAATATACTGCTGTCAGCTTCAATTTGAGTTCATTGAATCAATGTAAAATAATGCATAATAACATTAACAATATTGTTTACACCCAACTTGAATGTGTTTGTTTTTGCTGTCGTAGCTTGGAAACCATTCAAATTGGCCAGCCACGTAGTCATGTTTTAGGGGATTTTTATTTTTTTGGCTACAACAGTGAATACTGAATGATTGAATCTGCCTGCTAAAAGACCACCTGTCTCTTCAGAACTTTACCACTGTCGTACAGTATTATATTTTGTCTGCTCTGCAGTGTGGAATTTCCCAAGGGGATAGTTGATAATGAGCCATTTTAATGAACATTAAACACTGTCAGTATTGCAATGATCCATTTTAATGAACATTAAACACTGTCAGTATTGCAATGATCCATTTTAATGAACATTAAACACTGTCAGTATTGCTGTTATTGTTGAAAAAAAGCACACACCCAGTTTTAACAAACATTGTCACCTGTACTATGTTGTTTTCTTCTCAGAAGATAGTCACTGAACAAAAAAGAAAATTACACTTGCTGATAAAGACATGGTCAGTGACTTGATGAGATTTTTTTTTTTTCTTCTCTCAGGTGACCAGCTGGCCAGCATGGGAGCCAGGCAACCAGCCTGCTGTTCGGCATCCAGTCCCCCACCAGCCAGCTCCAGCAATAGGGGATTTTGTTGAGGCAGAAGTTAAAGGTCGATACAGAAATGTCAGTTTTTTTGCCAAGTTCCTGGATGTGGATAGAGCCAGTGGAGACCTCAAGTTACACTAGACTACCTGACTGTGAAGCCTGGGTCAGCAGACATTTTTGTGTGGGTGGATGAGTCTTGGCTGCCAAAAGAACAAATCACCAAGATTGTTCACCCACCCGTTCCCCTTTCTGGAATCTGCCTAGTCCTTTTGCTCTTTCTGTCATCATTTTCTACAAATGGTTGATTCTCCTTTTTTTCCCAGAAAACTCTCAAATATTTTTTGTTAAGGGTTAGGCTTTTTTGTACGGCTCTTGTTGAGCATCCAGATGACTGTTGGTAGCTTGCTGCCATATGGTATTGGTATTTTCCATTATGTATTTATATATATATAAATATTTTAAATTGTGTCCATTCCTATTTTTTATTTGTTCTGGTATCAATAAATTAGACGGAATGGTCCATGATACCAGCATTTCCTAGCCTAAGGCTAATGTGCTCCTTTAACAGGGGTAATATTGAAGTGACTAACTCTTCAAATATTTGTGTGTGATGTTTGTGGATGTATGTTTTATGTTTGCAAAGTGATTGGTTTTGTGGACTGACTTGACAAATGGTTTATATTTTTTATATAGGATGAGAAGAGTTTAGAAACATGCATAAATTTGCTTATGAATATGACCCGAGTTTGACTGTCCGGCTGGGGTGACCCTGTGTGGTTGACAGTACATTAAAATCCAGTTACCAACTAATTAGTGTTTATGTTACAGTAACTTGGAGGGGGAGGGGGGTGTAGTGTTCAGTAACCTGGGGTGGGTGGGTTAGTTGGTAGTGTTTATGTTTACAGTAGCTTTTCTGGGGGGGGGTGGGGGGGGTGGTTATAAACTTAGTGTTCAGTAACCTGTACAGGAAAGCAGCTGTATTACACTAGAACCCTAGTGCTTCTCTTCTGTTTTGTGTGATTGATTGATGTTCTTGCTTCTGTGTGATTTGGTTTCCATGTTACGCAGTTAATCAGATTATTAAAATGAGTTGTTCAAACACAAAACAGTGATGTTTTCGTTATTTGTTCATTCATTACATGATCAGACATTATATGCTGGTAATACACTTAAATAAAAAGAATTCATACTGTATAGTAGTTAGTACTTTGTGTGCACACACACTCAAAAAAAAAAAAAAAAAAAAAAATTATGGTCATGTGTAAAATTAATCAAATAACATACTAAAATGGAATAATTGGGTTACATTTTGATAGCATTGCTGTTACTATAGCAAATGACATGTAAAATACCCTGAAGATGTCACTTTTGTGTGCAAGGCTCTAAAATACACAAAACATTCACTACATACAGTCCTCCTACTTATCTACCAAAAATCTAGAAATGAGGCTGGGTCACAAACACCAAATTTGGTGCCAGACTCAAAGTTCTGCAACTGATTAAGTCTTCTTCCTTTTCCAACTCCAAGGTTGGACTGTCCCTCCCCCCCTCCAATACACCTTTTTTTTCTTCTCTCTGTGGATCCCTAATCCAAAGCTCAGCCCCCCCCCCCCCCCCCCCCCCTTTCTCTGTCACTCTTCTGTGCCATATGAGTTTTACATCACATAATATTCATTACATCACACCTATTACAGTATTAGTATTACACGTCACTGTCAATGTCATGCCAACATTCTTCCAAGAACTGGACAGGAAAACAACACAACTCAACCAAAAACAGATGATTTATCTTTTGATCTCATTTTTCATTGTTTTTCACCATTTAACTGTTGCTTAAGTGTTGTTTTGTAGTTTTGCAGCACTAGCTGGGATTACCTTGAAAATTTGCAGATTGTGTTTTTGTCCTAATATTGTGTAATAAGTAGTGTTCTTTTGAACCTTTTATGTGTTCAGATCTTGATTTTGACTCTGCGAATCTCATATCCATTTAATCTAAACCGAGTTCCTATTCTTATGAATTATTTTTGAAGTCTACAACCCAAATACTAATTACAAATATGTAAAATTATGCTAAGCACCTAATTTCTGAAGTTTGCAAACTTATTTATAAACAAATACTACACTGCCAATGCCATAAAGTGTGCAATGAAAATAAAATGGCCACCAATATCGTCTGCTACTATTAATTTAGGTAACAAGGAAGGAATCACAACGGTGTTACAAGTAGCCTTAATAAAAGTGAGGAAAAAAGAAAAGAAAAACAAAAAGTACAAAACTACCAGACCAGTGTCACATACACATTGCCTGCGTGTAGTGGAGTCGCCGCCATTGTTTTACATGACGTTGCAGCCGCTTCTCTGACTAGTTGTCAGTTACATCCACGCCACACCTTTAAAAAGAAAAAAGAGCAGCAGGTACAGGTGTCCAAGAACGGGTCAGCTTTGCGAGATCAAAAGATCAAGAGATCTTAGAGGAGGGAGGTGGAGCTGGACCCTCACTTTTGCCCAGAAGAGATCATGAGTAGGGAGGTGGAGCTGGGCTGAGCAAGTTGGACATCTTTTGCTTTGAGTTGTCCAAGTTGTTCGTCAACAGCGGTGCAACGGACATTGTCTTAGTGACTCTGTCCAGCACAGCAGTTGAAAGAGCAATTGCGCAGTGCACAAGTCGCTGGGCAATGGCGAGGGGACACCGCCTTAACACTTCCATTGTTCTGGCGGCGGTCCACGGTCTCTCCGGTCTTTTTCGGGCGGTTTCCGCGGTCGAGCCAATCACCCTGGCCCTCTTTCCCACTCTGTCCCCGTCCCTAATAGGTCATCCCGCCTCCGTGGACGTTAAGCAACATAAAAGCTAAAAGCCAAAGTCAGCTTTGCCCCCGTCCCTAATAGGTCATCCCGCCTCCGTGGACGTTAAGCAACATAAAAGCCAAAGTCAGCTTTGCCCGCGACTTTTATGTCACGTGACGTATCCGTAGAGCAACGAATGCCGCGCTTGGTCGAGTTTGCTTCGCTGTGCGCAATTCAAAGTACCCAACTTAACGAAAATGAAGACACCTTTAACCCTGGCACCATGCCGCGGTGGCCTAGGGGTGCTCTGAACTTATTTAGACACAGTTGTGGTACTGTCCTTGCATTTAACCCAGAAAAACGCCCAGACAAGCACTGATACAGGCACACGCAGATATATGTCACGTCACTGACACTGACCCTAGCGGCTGGCTCGACACACACTCGTTCGCCCGTCCGCATATAAACACACGCACGAAGACTTAACTCTGGCAAGACATACCTGTAATTCTTGTCGAAACTGCAACTGCTGCCTTGCCTTTTCTGTTAACTTTTTTTTTTATCAGTCTAAATGAACAACGGCGCAGACCTGCTGTCAGCCCGACTGACTGTGACATGGCGGCTGACTACAACTTGAGAAAAGCATCACGTGCGGCTCAGTCAAACCTGCACGGGCCAAGTGGAGCTGCCTCGGGTTGACAAATAAAAGGCGCCAGATACTTCAGAAAAATAGTCACGGGTGTACAAGGAGGAAAGAAGCCAACAACAAAAAAGATTTACTTCTTGCAAACAGACCTCTTGCTCGTTTCGTCAAGTTAGAGATGAACTCTTCAGTTTTTCGGCGACAGTCGACATCAGTCTGAGTTTTGACACCACTACTGAATAGAGCAGCCGCTTGTCTTTTTCTTTTTTGCCACTAACTTTTATTCAGTAACATGCATCCATAATATATTTTCACTCACTCATTCATACTTTCCTTTGCGTCAGTTCCTTCCGGTGGTTTCACATACTTATACATGATGCACTGACTACCCTTACGCCAATACAAGCCTCATGGACCTATATATAGATCCATAAAATCTAGCGACTGACACTATCGAAGGCAAAACAAATCAGCAATCGTTCAGAGGCTTGAAATCTGTGATCCCTCCCCCCCCGACCCCCCCAACCCCCGCTTTTTTTTTTTTTTTTTTTTTTTAAGAACTGTTTGTTATACTTATAGCCATCCGTTCTGTTTCTCTACCAGTCTGCAGAGTTACAAACCCCGGGCGCCAAGCACTGCCGCGGGTATTCGACATCCTCCTTGGATGGAAGTGTCGGGACTGAAGCGGTGCTTGGAGTGAGTCAGTAGCGGAGTTATTGGGACACTAATTGTACTGCATGATAATTATGAATAACAATGGTCTGAGTCACACACACACACACACACACACACACACACACACACACACACACACACACACACACACACACACACACACACACACACACACGTACGCACGTACGCAAGCGCGCGCGCGCTCTCACACACACACATATCACTGAAAAACACTGACACCGAAAAAAACGACTTACCACCTACAACATGCTACCAGTTAAGCCACTTTACAGCGAAGATCAGCCGGCCAACGGTATCAGAAATAACACTAAAACAAAAAAGGTATAATCAGGGTTGGATGTCTGTCACGGTTAAGTCGGGTGTCATCACTAGTTGAAAACACTGGTTTCGGATCACAACTTAATCATTACCTCTACTTACACCTGGCGTATGGTGGCCCTAACCGCTAGGTACCTTGTGTACTGTGAGTCATGGTTTGCAGCTAAAATCAAGCATCACGCTAGTGTGGAAACCAAAGACAATTCTTGAAGCACCTGTGCGTCAGTAGTTTGCCGGAATAGAATCGCTATACCTACCCAGGTCAATCTCGCGTAGCCTACACTACACTGACTTGAAGTGGAGTCACGTATAGTGCCGCGGAAAATCAATGAATGTTGACCGCCGTGCTGGAGTCCACCTGCCTTGAAATGAGTGCTTTTACACGTCAAACATCTCATAATGAATTATTTGTGAATCGCACGGGATTGCTGATTTTCTCCAGTTCTGGTCCAAATGCTTGTCTGTAGGCCGGCAAAGACAACCCTATGCGTATTCTGCTACTAGGAACTGACTGACCATCTCAAGTTCTTTGCGGTTATGCAATA
>OY757541.1:24080954-24148454 GCA_963584105.1 Alviniconcha strummeri | reverse complement strand
TCATTCAATTCGTTGTGCAGATCATTGTCAACATCTCACTTATCTATGACCACGGGAAAAACAGCATCTACGAGCAGTGTAAACGCCTGGTACAGAAAGAGTTTGAGCAGAACAACACAGAAGTCACCTCAGAGTTAAGGCACATCTTCTTTCCCCTCGCCTGTCCAGCAATTTCCACCGACGGAGGGGGCGTGCTTGTTAACTCGGGCTACTTCTGTCGCCGCACGAATCAAATACGGATCCAAATCCGGCCAGGAGGTTCTTCACAGCCCATTGATATTTGCGGTGAGAAACTTATTAATGATTTGGTACGTCTCTTTCCGTCACAGAAAACATTCCGTGTGGTGACGGTATGTCAAACCAGTCAGAGACAGACAGAGACACAGACAGACAGACAGACAGACAGACAGACAGACAGACAGACAGACAGACAGACAGACAGACAGAAGACAGACGACAGACAGACACACACACACACACACACACACACACACACACACACACACACACACACACACACACACACACACACACACACACACACACACACACACACACACACATACACACACACAAGTGTGTGGCGTGCGCGTGTGTATGCGGTGTGTGTGTGTGTGCGAGTGTGTATGCGCATGTGTGCGTACATGCGTGCCCGAGCGCATGTATGTGTGCGTGTGCGTGCGTGATTGCGAGTGTTTGTGTTTCTGTGCATGTGTGTTTTCGCTCTATTCACATTGAAAGATGTTATATATATATTCACATTGAAAGATGTTATATATAGTCCCAATCGAGAATGTTCGTCTAAACCATTTGTATTATGTGAAGTGTACTGCCCACCCGGCAAAGAGAACCAGCCCGGGTCGAACGTGTGCACGGAGTGTCAGCAGGGTTTCTACAAGAGCACTAAGACTGCAGCTCTCTGTGACCCATGTCCCGTCGGCTTCGTCACCAAGACCAACGGCTCAACCTCCAGATACGACTGTTATCTTAGTGAGCATTTGGTTTGATTATACAGGTTTATGGCCGTGCTAAACTGCGATCCAGGAGTTGCAACTGGTCGTGTTCAGTGATTTCCTAACTGAAGCTGTACTTGTGTCTGTAGAATCAAGATTTTTACGTCTCGATGTGTTGTGCGTATTTTAATGTTTGTGTTATTCATGTTTTGAAAACCGAACAGCCTTTGTTGTTTTCAGCTGTTGTTTTGGTTTGGTTGTTGCTCGGAATTGTAAGAGTGCAATAACACTAGTTCTTTGAAATGTCCTCAGATCATTGGTTATTTGGGGACTCAACAATAAATGCAATCGAAAAAATCTTTAAAAATAAGAAAGTATACAAACCACATACGGTTGGTCTCGGTTGCTTGCAGCATCCGAATGGGGAAGAAGACCAAAACAAACCAACCAACAATGACAGCAACGAATGATACACTTTTACCTTCAAACTATCGTACTTACTCATTTGTCCGTTTTCTTGTTTGCATTCTGCAGGTTCTTGCGGGGCTGGGTCTCACGCCAGTGTCACCAACCAAGGCCACTGTGCACCGTGTCCGTTCGGCACATACCAGCCGGACAAGTGGCAGGAGCAGTGCATCCCGTGTCCTGCCGGCTTCACCACCTACCAGCGAGGAGCTGCCAGCAAGGACCTCTGTCTCCGTCAGTTTAGTCTCACAATGCTATTCTTCTTCTTCAAGTTCTTCTTCTCCTTTTTCTTCTGTATTGTGTTAAACCTCGACAACATTTTGAAGACTCTGACACTACTGTTTGTGCGCGTTGGGTTATTTTGGTGTTTCTGTAATCCACCAAATTCTGACATGGACCACAGGATCTTTAATGTGCGTATACACGCGGAGAGGGTAGGGGGAGGAGGTTGGAAGGAAACTGGCTTTTAACGCCTAGTCATCCATGACGGTTATATCAGGGTGAGGGGACCTCAGTTATAGTCTCAGCCGTAGAACGTTTTGTAGAATCAGCACAGAATTGGACTCCGGAGAAATCTCAAGGAGGGCGCAAAGCCTAGCACGTAACGGTCACCCGCTCATGGGATGACCACGCTCGATCGTGCTTAACTTTCGGCTTTCGCCGGAGAGGATCTATAAGTCCTCTCGCTCAGCGCCGCTACGGATTCTCCCAAATTCGATATCACAAAAGCTTTGTCGGTGTACAGTTGTCGCTTATTATATATATTGTAGCACATAACGTAGCATAATTATGATATAAGCACAACACGTTCTCTCTGTTGGATATCAGTTACAGAAAAATAGAACCCTTCCGCCCAGTGTTTGAAAGTGACTTACTGGCTTTTGTGCATCACAGGCTGGGAACATACATCGATGTCACCACAGTGTAGCCTATCTTGCATATTGGCAACACGTGTTGAAATATCCTGCTGCGCTTTCAAAGCCGGTAAAGCTATGTCTCAGTATCTGCTGTTCCTTGTGTCCTCAGAAGACTGTTTGCCAGGCCAGGAATACTCCCACAAAGAACAGCGTTGCCAGTCGTGCCCCATAGGCTACTACAACGATGATCTTGACCCGGCTCGCTACGCGTGCATCATGTGCAACGTGGACTACATCACAGCCAATGAAGGAGCCACATCGGTCCGCGATTGTAACATACGTGAGTCTGTTTGCCATGAAACAACACTCATAATTTTAAGTGCTCACCTAACACGTTACTCTGTGTAACTATGAGTATACTGAATATGCCTATGTCAGCGTGATAGCGGGTATAGGTCAGTGGGAGAGAGTCGGACACGTTATCAACTAGGTCGCGCCGCCGGGGTTCGAGTCCCGGAAGGAGCGGCAGGAGAATTTCCAGGGTCAACTTGTTGTCTGCTGTTATTTCGGTATCAGTTCCATCTCCGTGGTACCGTAGTAGCACGTAAAAGATCCCGGTAATTCTGTCGAAAATGCAAGTGGCAGGTTATAGTTAAAAGCACATGCACACTATGTATGTGGCTTCGAATGAAGTGACACTGTAAACTGGTGTATGGCTGTATGGTGTGCACAGAACGTGCATCGAGACGGTAGCAGTTGAGTCGTGCAGCACCAGCCATGTAACAACCAAACTGATAGTGCTGTCGGCACATCATTTCGCCGGTAGATATTCAAAAACGCACTGTGAAAATGAAAGCTACAGTCTCTCATTCAGAATCACATGGCCACAGTGAGTCTGCTCGAGGGCACAAAAACAAACACGCTCTATGTAAGAGCGATCAACAATAGCTAGTCACAAGCAACTGCCGGCGATTACTGAACACGTTTCTTTTTTCTTTTCTTTTTAACTTATAGGCAACTGCACTGATCCGGGCCAGTACCGTGACGCCGGACAGAACGTGTGTCGTGACTGCCCCCGCGGTCAATGGCAGAACCGGAAGTGGCAGACATCTTGTAACAGCTGTAACGTCGGCCTGACCACCAGATACACAGGCACCTCGAACCCAGCCGACTGTCTCAGTATGTTGATATTTACATTTTTAGCTAGGAAAAGCTTGAGTTTTCCCAATGACCTGAGGTGACGGTAGCAGGACGGTAGAAATCATCAGTACAAGCGTACGGTGTAGGCCCATAGCCCCTTGTTTTTTTTCCACAGTAGACTCATGGCGATACCTACCACACACTAACCTCTCTTGGCATCTGGCGGCGACACAGCATTATTATTCCGAGCGTCTGCGGCTTCGAAAAATGAAAGGTATGCATAGAAATGGGAAGATGGGAAGTTTGGGTTGAGAATTTTGTCTACTTTTTGTGCCAAGGTAAAAAATAACAAAAGACAAACAAACAAACAAACAAACAAAAAACCTACTACGTTTTACTCAGTGATACAACAAGCACATACGTAACTGGCACTACGGAATGCCATACGTCACATCAGTCACATTGCACGCGTACACGTGGCATTTCGAAATCGAACTGAGATCTTGACCTTGAAGACGGTATTAAGAACTTAACTTTTGTACAACACTCAGGATCATTTGGTCTTACTTCACGTTTTGTCTGATGGAATAATACGGTTCTGCGTGTCTCCACAGCAACTCGTCACACCTCGTTGAAAGCGGTTGTGTATCAGCAGCTTTGGTGTTGAACTGAATCGAGAACAGCCAGGACCGGCTTCATGATCAGTCATAGAACAACACATACACACACACACACGCACGCACGCACATGCACGCACCGCAAACACACACACACACACACGTACACACACGCACACACACACAAACACGCACTCACACACTGACTTGCACGCACGCACGCACACACACACACACACACACACACACACACACACACACACACACACACACACAGACAGAGAAGACAACAATGTATTGTGTTTTTGATTAGTTTTCATGCTATTTTGATATTTTTATTCAGTGACAATACGGAACTTTCTTACTGTTTATTTTGTGTCATTGGCACAATTTGATTAGTACAGTATACTTAGTATGCGTGTTCAAGTGTTGTTCAAACGTGTGACTGGATGGCAGGTACCGAGGACGTGACGGAAGAAAAAGAACTGGCTAACAAAGATACGATCGTCGTATCCATGCTGACAGTGCTAGTTGTTCTTGTCATTGGCAACTTGATCATCGTAGGCTGCTGTCTGTACTCCAGGTATGAACAGGATGAGATTTTCTTTAAAGTGCGTGTATGCATGTGTCAGTGTGTGTGTGTGTGTGTGTGTGTGTGTGTGTGTGTGTGTGCGTGCGTGCGTGCGTGCGTGCGTTCTTGCATGCGTTCTTGCATGCGTGCATGTGTGTGTACGTGCGTGCCTGCGTGCGTGTGTGTGTATTTGTCTCGGTGTGCGTGTGTTTGTCTGTCAGTCAGTTAGTGTGTGTTTGTGTGCCGTAAATGTGTGCGTGTGTGCGTACGTATCAGTGTGTGTGTGTGTGTGTGTGTGTGTGTGTGTGTGTGTGTGTGTGTGTGTGTGTGTGTGTGTGTGTGTGTGAACCTTTGACAACACCAGTCCTCTCCCCTAAAGTGTAACGTGATTTAACATCAATCAAAACTTGCTGTGAATAGCTATAAAAACTCAACCAAAACAAGATATGTCTTTTTCTTTCATTTTCCATCGTTTTTGAGCGTTTATCTGTTCTTTAAGAGTCGTTTTGTGGCTTGATAAAGGGGATTTTCCCGAATATTTGCATACTGAGTGTCCGTATTAAAATAAATAAGCGTTCGTTTGAACCTCTTTGTGTTTGGATCGTGATGTAACATCCTCAGATAATCACTAATGACCCGAGTCATACTTCTTTATTCCAAAAGTTTAGTTGTTAAAAAAAACCCTAAAAAACAACAACTGCTTTTAATGTTAAGTTAGCACAGTACACTATTTCTTATGTTAACTTTGCCGATCTCGTTACCCCGGTCATTACCAGATTCCTCCATGGCGAGACAGAAAGCACAGAAGTCAACCATGGCAATTTTGTTCGTGAGCTTGTCTTGAAACTGATGCGTCTGTTTGTCTTGCAGGAGATATCACCAAACAGACACTCCAAACATAGCAGCAGAAGAGCCACATAACTCGACAACTACTCGAAGATCTTCGTGGAACTACCAGGACATGGATATAGACCCGTATGATATCATACAGGATGTTTTCCCAGATCACCCAAAGAACCTGGTGTCATCAGCGTTCGACTCCTCTGAGACTCCGACTGCCTCGGCTGAAAATTATGACCCTCTAGCCTACATCGAACCGAGAGATTACCCAGTGATCGTTTCTGCCGAGCTGCCCGAGCGCGCGGACCTGCACTCGATCAGTGGAAATTCGGATGAAACTGTGGACTACGACGATATTACCAATACGTGTCCGGTATACCAGAATGCAGGATCTGCCTTTGCAGACAGTAAGCCCACAACCGAACTTTGGTCAGCATGTGTGGAAATTCTGTACTAAATCGCTGGACTCCGCACCGGCGAACAAGACACTCAGTCTCAGTTTAATTGGAGGAAAACAAAGTACCGACTCGCTACACTCTCTTCCTTCAAAAGCAAACTCCAGACATTTCTCTTCTCCGAATATTTCAGTTAAGCAACACTGTCCTTCACTCCTGTCAAATGCTTCTTTATTTCACCAAAGGAAAACGTGGATGCCATACATGAATAACAAAGAAACAAAATCTACATGTACAAAAGATTCACAGTTAAACAGAGAATGCTCAGTAACATACAGGCAAGGTTAAAACAGCAAGTATTATTTAAACAGAAATATATATTACTTGTGGAAATGTACTCTAAAATAAACAGTACCATACACATTAATATAATTGACTTATACATTAATAGGCACGAGTATAATCACTATTTTCATCCTATCCCTCCACACAGCGCCCCCCCCCCCCCATCTCTCACCCCCCCCCCCTCTCCAATCAGTCTGTAGACTCTGTGTGTTTGTATGTGTACGTCTTGCAGGTAGTTATGTTTGGACACTTATTGATCTGTACATTGTGTGCTGGCTGTTCAATTTGTTGGATTGCTTAGCCCTGATGTAACCCTATGTGGTTGACTGGTCTCAGAGCAGCAACTAACTGTACATTGTGTGTTGGCTGTTTGTTGGATTGCTTAGCCCTGATGATGTAACCCTACGTGGTTGACTGGTCTTAAAGCACCAACTAACTAACTTGATGGATTGCGGATAATATTCTCTAAGTCTATCTCAATGTAAATTATGCGTCTTATGTTTGTTCAGCGCCTTGAGACGCAGGATAGTGCTTTATACATTTTCAAGTTATCATTATGTTTACGTATTCAATTTAGTGTTTAGGCTTGTCACATGACGTAAATAATCACCGATTTGGCTTGTATGGGTATCATGTCTCCACTTTAATTCATGATTACACAGTTTGTGTATCGAGGGTAATAATCCATGCTTCGAGAAAAATGGTCACATTGCCGTTCAGAATTATGCAGCGTGTGTGTGTGTGTGTGTGTGTGTGTGTGTGTTGTAATGACAGCCACAAAGATTTGTGTCCACAGAATCACACCAACACAGCCTGTCAGTGCAACTGACAACAGTACAGGTACAACCAAGTGCAATGCATGACCACTATACCAGTTAAGATAATAAGAAAAAGTCAGTTTCTGGAAGTATATAGCAACTTAGTAAGCCTTTGGTGTTCTTGCTGTGTTGTGACGCGGCCCAAGCCGAGTGTGTGTGTGTGTGTGTGTGTGTGTGTGTGTGTGTGTGTGTGTGTGTGTGATCTAGTTTTTCTTTCGTTTACAGAAGTTGTCGTTTTGTCCAGATTTTCTCTTCTGCAAGTGCGGTGAATATTTTATTGCAGCGTGAACACACACTGATTTCTGCATAGACGGAACAAACCATCTCCCGTCTTAATAATAATAATAATGTACATTTATCATGCACTCATCAACGCCCTGAGCGCTCACATGACTCTACATATTATGATAATATATTCTATACATATGTAGAGCATAGCCCTACCAAAACAATTTACATAAAGTATTATAAAGTATTATACCTCCCCCAAAAAACAACAACAACATCACTACAAACACACACACACACACACACACACACACACACACACACACACACACACACACACACACACACACACACACACACACACACACACACACTCTCTCTCACACACACTCTCTCTCTCTCTCACACACACACACACACACACACACACACACACACACACACACACACACACACACACACACACACACACACACACACACACACACACACACACACACACACAATGACTGTAGCAGAAACTGGGTACTGATATTAGTTAGGATGGAAATACTGTGAGAAGAGGAAGGTTTTCAGTTTGGCTTTGAAAGATGACAGCGTTGAGCAGTGTCTAAGGTCTTGTGGGAGTAAATTCCAAAGGTGGGGTCCAAAGCAAGAGAAGGTGCAAAAGCCATGAGTCTTGCGTTTGTATTGTTGGATTTCCAGCATGCGAGTGTCAGAAGAAGAGCGTAGTGTGCGAGACGGAGTGTAGACATGCAGCAGTTCAGAGTGGTAAGCAAGACCAGAACCACTAATAGCACTGAAACACATACAAGCGACTTTATACTTAATACGTTCTGAAATGGGAAGCCAGTGCAGTTTTTCAGAAGAGGTGTTGAGTGGTGGTGATGTGGTACCAAGGGAACAAGTCTTGCAGCAAAGTTCTGAATTTTCTGGAGAGTTTGGATGACAGGATTAGGTGAACCCATGAGGAGACAGTTGCAGTAGTCAAGCCGTGAGAGGATATTGGAAGTAACAAGAGTCTTCAGTCTTGGTTGCGTCTTCAGTGAGAAACCTGCGAATTGAACTAATGCGTTTAAACTCGAAATAAGCAGTTTGGCAGATTTTTATGACGTGCTTCTTCATGCCAGCTTTGAGTCAAAAATGAATCCAAGGTTCCTGGCAGAATCAGAGAAGGGGATGTTGCGAGAGCAAAAAGTAATCGAATCAGGGAGGGTAACGGTAGAAGGTTTCAAGGCAGACGAAAAGGAAAAGAGAAGAGCTTCTGTTTTGTCGTCGTTCACTGAGTTTGAGCCGATTTTCCGTCATCCATGTTTTTACTGTCGTCTGTGCATGCATTGAGTTCTTTGGTGAGGCCGTTGGTCACTTCACCGAAAGGAGCGGATTTCTGGAGCTGTGTGACATCTGCTAACTTGAGGGTCCAGTTCCACCTCCCTCCCGGTCCAAGATCTCTTGATCTCGCCTGGAACCCCGAGTTACCGTTTTTTCACCCTCCTTCCGACCCAGCCTCTTAACCTCCCATTCCGTCCCCTACCCTCCCTTCCCACGCGGGCCACCACTGATCCCGTGACCCTCCCTTCCCCCTTGGCGCCGGATCCCTACCCTCTCTTCCGTCCGCGGAACTGACAGTCCCGCTTTGCCCTCGATCCCTACCCCGACCCTCCTTCACGCCCTGCCGCCGTCAATCCCTACCCTACCTGCCCCCCCCCCCCCTTCTCCCCGTCCCTAATAAGCCTTATGGTTTCTGTGGACGTTAAAGGACAAGTCCAAGGTTAGGGGTGACTTTTGACACGATTTCCGTTGAAAGTTCGCTGACTGACGATGATGTAAGTGAAACTGTGATCTGGGGGTAGTGCACGAAAAAAGGCATTTTCTGTCGTACCGAAAGCGTCGCCATGACGCCCAAATGACGGACCATATCAGCTATACTACGTCACTCTGGGGAGTCGCTGCAAAATGGCCAACTCGAGCTCCGAAGATGAAACTGATACCGTGTTTGCCCGAGAGACCCACAAGGATACAGCCGTATCAGTTTGAGCCTGTCAGGCAGGATTTTGAAAGAGTACCGGAACATCGTGTCAGCTTCGACATGCGGTATTCCATGGGGTTTGCGAAATCGCACTCACTGAAGTGCTCGCTACACAACTTAATGGGCGTGATGCGGCCGCGCAGCATGAAAGTCAGCTCGTTTGAACTGTATAAACTTAATCCACTTTCGCCTCGAGTCACTGCAGGTCGATTGCGCGGGAGCTCGTGCATTGCTATACCTGGGGTCGTCTCAGTGCGAATTGTTACAGTTCGCGGACACAGTAGGCCGGCACAGTGAACTTTTTTTGTCCACCACAAGCAGTTTACTGAAGAATCTAGGATGGCAACCGCACTGACTCCCAGACTGACGTCACTTCCGGGGAAGCCAACAGAAAATAAAATCGATTAAAAACCCAATAAAAAAAAAAAAATTAAACAGATTTTTTATTTCATTAAATCTGAAACTAGTGACTCATTTGTCAATCATTTCGATGGTCATTTTGCATACTTAAAAACCTTGGACTTTTACTTTAAGCACGTACATGTTTACTTACTTACCCTACCCGCCCTACCCCGGCCTTCCGGCGGCCACCCCCGCTTCCATCCCACCCAGTCGTCAGTGTTGACCATACGACAAACACATGCACAAGGCACACACAACCACGCATGCATCCGGGGGCGCGCGCACTCATCCCAATGTCACGTTTATTTTACATCCAATTTACAATGTAAATTCACACTCCACAGATAAACACACGTAAAGAACAGCCGTTCCATCAGTTTATCATCGGTGACTGAGGGCCGCAGTCTTTGAGCGTAGTCTTAAGTCTTCTTTCCCAGGCTGCACAGAGAAGCCACACAGACATGTCTGTGGCAGAGATTAGAGGTCAAGGGTTAGGTACAAGCTGAAGGCCAAACTCCCATCCTGGAGGCGGGCCTGTCGTAACTTTATGTATATTATATCAGCTATACTAGCGGGGAACCAGATTGCCAACCTCCAAGCCGTTTACGACAGTCTTGATTTGATGATGACACAAACGTTTTTCCGATGAAAAAGTAAATCGATTTTTTATTACCAACACAACCTTTTTACCCCACTAGTTTTACACGAAGAGTTTTACTTGTCATAATATAGATAGCGACTAGCTTCGGCTAATGGCAGCTTCATTTACGGCAAAACCGGAAGTAGAATTCCGAGGCAGACTTTTGGGAAAGCGTCGACACTACGTCCGAAGAACAGCTTTTAATACCCCTGTATTGCAGACATGCCTCGAGAGAGCAGGTAAGTTTGCATATTCTGGTTAACTTAAGTGACAGAAACTTAGCGTGTTGAAGGAGATTGCTTAAAGAAGAAGAAGATCGATCAACTCAAGGAAAGAAGAAAAAAACTCCAGATTATCAAACTTAAAACCCAAAGTCTCCAACTGTGTTTTGACGTGCTCCCAGAACAACTCCAAAGTACTTTAACTACTTAACTATATTCCTTATTTAAGGACCCACCAGAATCAGATCAAGCCTTTCCTGGGCTTGCGTGGAGGTCCAAGGAGGTGATTGCAAATGTTGCTGCCCATTTTGGACGCCATTTTGGGTCACAAATACCGTCAGAATCACACACAGTTCAAAAGTCATATATTCGCTTGATCAGGTTAATGAAACTCTGGATGATTCTGATAATATATGTGACCCAAAATGGCTCTTAAAATTTCCCAGGAATTTCTGACCGCCTCCATGGATATGACCCTTTCCTGTAGGCCTATAAATTTTGTTTCATTGCCCAGTTTGAATACTGAATTTGAATTATAGTAGTACTCCAAAAAACTAGTAACTAGTAAAATTTATTGAACTTTGATTTTGAAGACAAGTCTGAGACTAGTAACATCTGAAACTCTTAGTCTTACTGTTAGCGTATGCTGGGCTACTTTGGTGTTGCCATCAGAGTCAGACATGGCTCTTCTTCAGTGTGGAGACCTGTAGAGGAATGTACCACAATGTAGCTGCACATGATAAAAGCAATGTAGTGCCAGTTATACTGAAAAGATCTGCAGGATCTTTGATGTGTTTTTGTGGTATATATATATATATATGTACCAAGAGCAAAACATTGGCAAAATGATCTGGCCTGAGATACATATTATATATGAGCAACTCTCAAAAGGTGAAAACTAAAGTGTGACATCTTGGTTAAATTTGAAGTGTGATGGTGAAGCAATTTTTTATTTTATGGGTTCTGTATCAACACAACTCTCCAAAAACAATGATTAGAGGATACTTTGGGGGCTACTTGCTAAGTTACAGGGTTATATAATTGGACGCCAGCATGGTGTCGCGTGTCACTGATGACAAAAACATTACTCTTTGTGGCAGCATTTTGACATTACTCCCTGTTATTTTTGTGATAAACATATTACTGTTACAGTTTATGACCAAACAAAACCCAACTCATGAAGGTTTGGGTATGAGTAATGATTTCTTATGGTATATTTTTTGTCATCGGTGACATGCGACTCCCATACTTCCGAAAACATTTTCTCACAAGCTAAACACCATAAAAAACACACAAAACAATGCATAAGTATCTTCATTATTCTTTTGTATTTCAGAAAAGTAATACAAGCAGTAAAGCAAACTGACATCTGCAGAATCACATAACATTTTGTACTTTGGTGTCGCGTGTCATATGACAAAAATGAAGAACATGTACACTTCATAAAAGTTGCATGGTTCACCTACAGATACTAGAATTAAGAACCTGACAAAACTTTACATGAGCAACACATAAAATTAACCTTTTAAGCATACATACACATGTATTTACAGTCTTCTTGTACTGTTTGAGAAAAATGAAAATGTTCCATTCCCCAAATAGTCTTTCACCAACCAGCTAAGGAATGCCCTCCTCCCTTCCACATTCCCAGGATGGACATTTTTGTCAACAACCAGTTAAAACACACAATAAAAAAATGAACTGGAATGCAGAACAATGTGGTACAACCAAATGTAAATGAAGTCAAGCAATGTCAAAGTACAAGAACTATGCCCCAACCCCAGCAAAAAAAAGTTTCATTTTCTTTCACATCACTGTTATCCAATCAATGTCCTGCAGTTGCTTCCATACATGATTATATATCTACAAAAGGGGGGGGGGGGGGGGGAGGGGGCAATGCATGATAGTTGCTTTTTTTTTTCCTTTTAAGGAGAGAAGAAATAAGGATAAGAAAAAAGATTAAAAAAAGAAAAGATACTCTGCATCTAATAAAAGAAAAGATACTCTGCATCTAATATTGTAATAATATTCTAAGGAGAAGAAGTAACAGTGACACATCTCAGTTTTATAATAATAAAGGGGATTTCTACTATTCTAGAGCACCCATCTTCTGCACAAGGTGGGGACACAGGGCGCTTTACAATAACACTAACACACATGTCAGATGGGGGGGGATAGGCACGCATGTGAAAAAAAGTTTAGAAATATTGAACAAGTGTGTCTTAAGGGTGACTTTGAAAGAGCAAGCAGAGGTATTGACTGATTGATTAAACTTTATTTCTGAACGGTGAAGATATTAGCAAAAAATGCCAACTTACAAGTTACATATCTGTCGTTGCTGCAGTACTACTAATAACGAAGACATTCTTGGTGAAATATTATGATTGAAGGATATAGACAAATACAGCATCAATAACAACATATAAAACGAGATAGTGACTGCAATGGAAATGAAAAAGATAATGGTAAAATACTAAAAAGAACTGAGGGAAAAAGTCAAGAATTAAAAAAACTAAAACAAACTGAAAACATTTGGGGGAAACCTGGAAAGGGAGGGATAAAACTAAGCTTAAGAAAATGACAGTAATAACAATAACAACAACAAAGGAAAGGAAACGGATACTAAATTAAAAAACAAAACAAGACAGAAAGAGAGACCCTATGTGTTCTTTTGCAAAGATAAGATGAAAACCAAGACAGAGTTGAGCCAGAAATGCCAAACAAGCTCCGATCTGGTTCTTCGCTTCTGTTGCATGTACTTGGCCAGTAGTACCGCCCATCCTTTTCCCCCCATGAAGTTGACCTACGCCATCTGCAATGCTGCGTCAATAACCTCAACCTGGGCAATGTAGACATGTTGTTTCCATAGCACAGAATAAAACGCCAGTAGTTTGAGTCTCTCTTGAAATCGTCGGCATTTCTCCCTGTTGGTCAAAGCCTTCTTCACCGAGTCGTCCATCTTCTTACCACGAACCCTGCGGCCTGCATAAATTATGTTGATATTTAATTATTAGCATCACAGAAACTTTATAATTTTTCATCTGTTCTTAGTCAATTTTTTTTTCTAATTATGAACAACCTAAAGTTTATGCATACTCTAATCAACATAATGTAATAATGAAAACTTAGTCCATGAAAGTGTCTAGGTATATTTTCTCTAAGTGGAAGTACATGCAGTTTTTACAGTTTTAGTATTTATTTATTTATTTTAAATAGCAAACCAAGCAAACCTATTTATTAATATTATACAGGAGTAAATGGTACACTAACCAAGTCAGGCTAAAATAACACTAACAGTATGACAGCTCCATGTACATTCCTTCTTTACCATGTCTTCCCCCCCCATATTTTTTGGTAGTCCATATTCACATAAAACATGATTAATTATCTAATTTCCTTAATTTTCTGCAACATCAGACTTGAATTTTTGTCATTCTCATGTTCATGACATACGACCCCAAATATACCTTCAACTGGCTTAAATCTCGTTAACTGTTACTTGTTAGAAATTCTACAAAATTTATTTACATTAAATCCATTCTACAATTTGTGCAGTCAGTAGGAATTTTGTTGACATGCCATTCAAATATTTTGCCTTTTATTCACTGAGGAAAACTTCGGAGGGTCGATCGTCATTATGACAAAAGCTTGCAAAGGTTGAACGTTTCTATGACAAAAAGAACAAGTTTCGTACGTCTCTCTGACTAAAACTGACTTTTAGTCACAGTACGATCAGTTGAAGTCCTCCTTTCGATTACATGCTTTGTAAGTAGGTCAGCTACATTCTACGAAGTCGTATTCCCTTCTCGTATGATTACAGCGTGTTGTTTCACAGCAAATACGTTCATATCTTAAAAAACGCTGACAAAATGGTTTCGTACGTCATTTTGGGGTCGCATGTCACTTTCTATGAAGCGATGACTAAAATAAACAAAACCTTACCTGCGGCGTTCGGTTCCATTGTCAAGCTGACAAAGGGCCATGTGGTTAGCAGGAAGTGGGTGCATCAAAATGGTGGATCGAAACACGGTCCAATAGTGTCCGATTTAAAAATATTGCGTTTTGGTCATGCGTCTCGAAATGACCAAAAATAATTTTTCTAAAATATTATCTTAAATTTTGGACCTCTTTTTTGAATTTTTATTTGCTAGATACAGTTTTTTGTGAGCCTTGACTGCGCACATTAAAATTACGGCTTGTCAGTACAGTGGTCTCCCTTGGAACAACCAAGAGTGTTCTGTGTACGCGGACCTTGTCAGTGACAAAGTTCATGACATACGACTCCGTAGGTTTTAAATATTGATATAAAAAAAATTGCTGAACATTTTCCCATCAAAACTTTATATTTTAGCAGAGCAATATCTCTACTATTCACTCAACACCAAAAGTAACTGACACAACTTATTTATTGCTCCTTGTAGGTACTCCAAAGCGCCTGTATCAGTGGTCCGCCATGCTGTTTTGACCGATTTTTACTGACTTTTGAATGTTTGATTTATTTTCTGTTTGAGATCCAATCTGAATAAAAACTGCATGAATGGAAAATTTGAAGTCTTATCTTTCTGTTTATGGCATGAATGTTACCTCGTATTGTGAAAAAGAGCATTTAATCTTAACCAGAAGTGCCTTGGGGTAGCCGCCGCCTCGTTATGGATCACCGATTGTGTAGTGCGAAGATCGTTCATTCACTACTTTTTGAGCTCGCGGGGTTCGCTCTACGAACTTTCTGGCGACAAACAAACTCGACCAATCAAAAGGTCTGTCTCTTAGCCTCATTTCCATATCCAATATGGCTGCCTCAGCTTGGCGAAAGCGGCAGAAAAACTTCTGTAGAGTATCTTGACTATTTCCGAGCAAAAATATATCACTAGAAAGAGCAACATTTCATCTCTTAAAAGACAGTGGAGTTGAAGCTTAAAGCAACTACATAGCCAAACACTCTGCCTAAGAGAGATGTAAACAGAGCAAATTGTCTGCCGAACCATGCGGTCAGTCATGGCCACCGAAGCAGGCTCACTCCAGAGTCAGAAAGCGAATGATCAAGCCGATTCTCCGATTCCAGAACCTCCTGAATTCTGTTTGAATGATCTTGTTGGTGAGTAAAATGATTTTTCTTTTCATAAGATGTCGATTTAACCGCATACAATTCCGAGTTAAGTGATTAAATCTGGGTTGAAATGATATCGGAGCCGGTTGAGTATGCACTGTCCGACTCTGTGAACCTCCGGGTGAAGGCACAGACAAAGTTATTTAGGCACATCACTTCTCAGCAAAATGTTTGTTACCGACTGTGTGGAGAAGGCCTTCTGCATAGAAACTGTGAAGGTTTTGACAAGCTTATTTATTTCTGAGCCTCCAAAAGCGAGAAAAACTATGGTCACGTGACTTCAGTTTATCAACACATGTTATGATCTAAAAATAGCCTTCTTAGCTGCGGTTGTTTATTTATTAGTATTTCCCTTTTTATTTTATTTTTCAGTGGTTGTGGCAATGCCTTGGAAATAAATACTGGTACTAACGATGGAATAAGTGTGGGTACATAGTGTCAGTGAGAAAAATTAATTTTGTTATGTTTGAAACCTGGTCCAAAACATGACACTGAGTTGATACTTGTCAATACTTAACAGTGGACAGTGCATATTTCCTTATCCAGTTACTGCACTTTCAGCTGAGAATTGTAAATGAAAATTGGTGGAATATTTATAGCTTGTAAGATCATTATATTTTTTTCTCTCCAGCTGATGAAACCTATGAGGCCCTGAAGAAGACCTTTCTGCCCAAAGGCAAAGGAAGGCCTCCAGATCCACCTACAGTGTTCCTGACAAACCGTCTTCTTCTGCAGTTTGAAGTTCTCAAAAATGAAGGCAGAAGAACATACAAAGATGTGAGTAAAAGATGATGTTTAGATTGCTTTGTGTAAACATTTTATTTCAGTGTTCTCTCCTTTTTGCCTTACCATTAAATGATCAATCATAAAATGCTGCAGACCACTTTCAATGCTGCAGTAATTATTATAAATAGAGTTGATCTTAAAGTGGTTCAGCTTTATGCATTTTAGTGTTGTCAGGTTAGTTCCATATCAGCATATTATTACTAACCTGGGTTTATTTACGCATAATTGTATATATATATATACAGGTATACATGTACACACTCAGCATCAACCCGCTATATGTTTTCCCCTTATGTTTCAGGTTGCAGTGTGGTTTGAAAGACTGTTTCCTTCCGTGAGCTACCCATCTTCTCGTCTGGGTGGAGTTCTGGGCAGTGTTCTGAAGAAGACCAAAAACCTATTTGCTGAGCGTGCTGATCTCAAGTCTTTTCTGCAAAACCACGTTGACCTTGACTTTGTGTCTCCATCACTCATGAAGTATGAACTCAAGAGGGGACATCTGTTACAAGAGGAGACTGACAGAGCAGTTACCATCAACACCACTCAACCTAGCCAGCCTGTGACTAATGAAGTGATTGTAGACTTAGAGAATTTTCGTGTCAGGGAAAGGCTGAAAGATAAGTTCACCACACAGTGGATTAGGACACTGTCTGGCAGTACAGAAGCTGATCAGGTTCTTGTATCCAACGTAAAACAAATGGTGACATGCTACCGATCTTTGGTGAGGAAAAAAGGAGGTGTTCATGACCAGAAGTTAGCTGTCTTCCTTGCCACACCATTTACTGTGCACACAAAGGCAGACAGGCACAGTTGCCCAAAACCTGCTCCCCCGCTACTTAGCGGAACTGAGAAGTTACTTTCACAGACAACAAAAGAAAAACAAAGGCTTCAGGAGAGAGTTGGCAACTTGGAAACTGAAACTGGAATTCTGCACAGCACAATTCAAGACCTGAGTGCAGACAAAAAGAGCCTCACAGCTAGAGTGGAAGAAAATGGCAGTTTCAGGAAAACAGTTTGTCACTTGCAGGCAGTTGTGAAGACTCAAAAGCAAATGATCAGAGAACTACAACCTAACAATCTGCAACGGATGAAATCGAGAATAAAAGATCTGAGAACTGAAATACAGGCATACAGGACTGTTCGGAGGGAACTTACCATAGCGAAAGAAAAGCTCTCAGAAGAAAAGACACAAGCAAAGCGAGCCAGAGAAAGTTTTCTCAGACAATGCAGAAAACAGCAACAAAAGTTGAAAAAAGAAAAGGAAGAGAATGCAAGCCTGAAGAACGAAATTCAAGCACTGTGTGAAGAGCTGATTGTTGCCAGTGGACACCTGACAGAGACAAGAGTGAAGCATGAAAGCAACAGATTCACAGACGAGATTAGAAAGACGGTACTCCAGCTTCAAGCAGAGGCCAATGTTCCTGCCAGTAAATGTGCTGCTGTGATCAGGATAGTTTCAGGAACTCTGTATGGTCAACACTTTGCTGACAAAGAACTACCTTGTACACAAACATCAATTAACATCTCTGATGAAGGTCAAGTCCTGGGAAAGATCCAAGCTACAGAAAAAATCCTGGGAAGCAAAAATTGCACACTTCACACAGATGGGACTTCAAGGGACCACAGGAAAATAGTCAGCCAACAAATCACCCTGGACAGTGGTGAGACGCTGAGTTTTGGTTTCATGAATGTGGCCACTGAAGATGCTGCAACCTTGTTGGAAGTTACTGTTCGTCAGCTGGAAGAGATGACCGATCTCTACTGCAAGTATAAGGAAGAAGACATGGAGACAACATTTCAGCAGATACTGAGCAGGTTGACCAGCTTCATGTCTGACAGGGCTGCTGTCATGAAAAAATTCAACACAGAGTTCCTTTCTTTCATCAGGACACAGCTTGGGCAAGAGACAGTGGTACATTTTCTTTACTGTAATGCCCATTTTTTGTTGGGTTTAAGCAGGGCATGTGAGCTGTCACTGAAGCATGCAGAGGAAAAACTGGTGCAGGAATCACAGCCACAAGAAAAGCTAGGTCGAGACAAGTCCACCAGATTTGTTATGTTCAAATCCACAGAGGCTGCCACATGTCGTGTCATCAGGATAGCTGCTGACCTCACAGGACCTCGTGGTGATGAAAAAAATGGGTGTCGGATGGACTGGTTAGCCTTCTGTGAAGAAAAAGATCAAAAGAGCAGGATGACGAGCTACAGGTCTAACAGATTCAACTCTTTTTTTGAAGGAGCAGCAGCCATCATCCATCACCAAACTGATCTGCGCAGCTTTTTCCCATCACTTGGACACTCCAACCTTAAGATTGAGAGTTTGGCTGCAGACCTTGATGATCAACGCCTCATGATATGTGTGTGTGCTGTCGCCCTGATCTTCATCAGAATTACTGGCCCATACTGGGGGCTACTGCAGAGCCATGTGAAGTACAATGAGTTCTACAAATATGTCCAGTGTCTGAGTTTTTACATGGACAAGTGGGAAGAAGACGCCGCTGAACTGCTTGATCCGAACTTCAGAGGTGTGTTCAAGGGTGAATTTGAATTGGAGGGTGAGATTGCAACCTTGAAAGAGAGCGTGTATTCCTTTGCTATCCAGCATACTGATGAGGTCACAAGTGCATTGCAGCAGCTGATCCCCGAGATGTTCCGTGTTCTTCTCAGACAACTTGGGGACTTCCATGAAGGTGGTGATTATGGTGGACCACCAGCAACATTCCCAGAAGGACTTGATCACTGTTCTCTAACCAATCTTCTTGGTGAAAACATCTTCGGTGACTTGGACTTCGACATGGGTTATCGTTGACATGCCTCCACCCACCATCGGTCATCTACTAACATGCTAAGCCACAATAAAACCTCAAAATGGCTGAACAAAAAGAACTGTGAGGAAACATCCAAGCTGATGAAGTTTGCACGTAAGGAAGGCAAGCCCCTGAGGCAGCAACATCGCCAACAAGAGAAGCTTGTGATGCTCCGTATCAGGGAGAAACTGATTCAAAATGAACAAAAGAGACTAGAGAGAGATGCAAAGCAAGCTGCAGCCAAAGCTGACCTGATCAGGAGACTAGCTATACATGGTGGGCCTTGCTTCACATCAAATGACATTGATGCTTTAGTTTCGCGTCTGCGAAGGGAGAAGGAGTCAGTTTTGGTAAATGCCCTCAAGGACCAGATAAGATACCAGAAGAGCATACTGAATAGGAAAGGTGACCTCCGACTCTCTGGCAACCTTGAAGAGTTAACGCAGATTCTGAAAGATCATCTCCAAGATGAGAACAGTGACGAACAAGCACCAGAAGAAGCTTTCCTGGAAAGTGAACCATTTGCGTTTCAGCACCAAGGACAGTGGGTAGCTGTGTTCTACGACGATCAGTTCTACATTGGGCAAGTTGTTCATGTGATGAACAAGGACATGGCCATGGTCAACTACTTGGAGCGAACAACCGGGAGGAGTGACTACTTCAAATGGCCGAGAGTGGAAGATCTGGCTGAAACATCCTCCTGCTATGTCTTTCGGTGGGATCTGGATGTCAACCCTGTCAGCAGCAACTTGAGGATGTGGCATGTGGCAGAGATCAGCAACATTGTGTCCGCATATGATGCACTGAAAGAGGGCTGTTAGGATCAATTTAAAACCACAAGTGACTTGATCATCATCATTGACTGCCACCTAATGTTTGTCCTCAGACGGCCTGTAAGTGTAATGATGCATTGCCATCTGGCCATGCCTAAAAAAGTGGACTTCAGTTTTTGTCTGTGATCAATTAGAAAGGTGTACCATCATCTAGAGCTTTTAATTCTGATTATTTTGGTATAAAAAACATAGTGATAGGACAAGTATAACAGGAGTTATGTTTTTTGTACATTTTATTATTGACGGTCGGCAGAAATCGACGAAATTGGTGAATTTAGCAAGTTTAATGCAAAATTTCTGCAAAACTAATACAGATCAAGGTCTGCAAAAAATTGTGCTTGATGTCTGTACTGTAGAGAATGAGATTCTTTAATATTGGACAGGTTATATGCAAAATAGCTTCCATATGGGACCTTAAACTTCAGCATTTCCCTAATTTGCAAACTGTGAACAAATTGCAGCAAAAAAATAAATATTAAAAAAATCATAACTTCGGAACTATTCAAGTGATCCACATGAAGTTTATGTCACTGGAATCAGATTAAAAAGTTCAGTACAAATATATAAATTATAATACTGCACTGCTGAATCAAAAAATCACTTTGGAGTTCCTGCTCCTTGTGATCACATCGCAATGACATCCTTTGAGTGTGACGTTTTTTATCACACAAAAAAATAAAAAAAATCTTTTGAAAACTTTTTAACAAATGGACCATAAACACAACAACATCAACATATCATATTTTATTACTTTAATTACTACATTATTATATAATACAAACATAAACTCTTTCGGTGCACTAGTTAAAATTTTACAACAGTTACAAAAATGTCAGGTGGAGAACGCTGACCTTTTGAGAGTTGCTCATATATGAGCCTGTGACAAAAGGTGCTCCCGCTTAACCCGGGTATGTTTGTATGCTCCTATTTATTTTTGTCTTACTAGAGTTACATGAAACTGTGGTTGCTTTTATTCAGTATGCATTGATGAGTAGTTAAAGTAAAAATTGGCAGCTTTGGTCACCAAGAAGAGGATTAAAAACAAAAATACTTGACGAAAATCGACGAAAAGCGGCTTCCGGAAAGTGGGACAACGTGGGTTGTTTGACTTCAGCTCAAAACCGCAACTAACCAGCTGAACTATTCTTCACAACTTGTACACCATTTGACTACTGAATAATCTAAATTTAGTATCCAGTCGAATTGCAAGCCATGCGTAAAAAATCTGAAACTTTGTCCATTTGTTACGAACGACCTTTTGCAAATTTTATCGGCATCGCAAACATTTAATTACTGCTGACCGCTTCTAAAACTACCACTGGCCTTCCTGTTGACATCACATGGCCGCTTGTCGCTGACAATGGTTTCGTCGAAGGGGTGGCGGTGAGTATTCTGACTGTGTCCGGTTATTTTGTTTTGTTACGAATGACCTAAATGTTACGAATGACCCACATAAGTGTCGAATTTCTGTCCTCATCATATATTTTCCCAAACAAATGCTTTCTTAGCCCCTAGTAAGTGATATAAATGGCACTGGTAGTGTGCTTTGTTTACTTCATCGTATTATGGCGGGAAGGGGGCAATTTCAGATTTTGGACACAGTTTGTGACTGTGTCTGTGTTACGTGTGTCCAGATGTCTTTTCTTACGTTAGTCTGCAGTCCGTCTATGTCTGTAATTATTGCTGATTTAGGTAAGCGGTCGATTTAAAAGTTGAAATGGCTCACAGCTTACTTACCCTTCAAGTGGTTGTTTACAAACTTTTACGTCTGACTGGAGGCTTGTGCATATTAAACAAGTACTCTGTAAACTTTGTAGCAGGTGAACGTGACATGGGCACAGTGCTACCCCCTGTCCCCCTTTCCTTTGTTTTGCAGTCTTAATTTTGTTTCCTTTCCGCATTAAATGTAATAGTTGACTTGCCACTGTAAACTTATTTTTATTTTTATTGATTAACTGTGCATGAAGGCCGACTTTGGGGGCCGGTGGAAGGGGGGGGGGGGGGGTGAAGATTGTCTTACAATTTATTATAAATTTTTTCACTGCTCTTGTATAAATAAAGACCTTTGGTATGTAAGGGCACTTTAGGATTGTTACAGTCCAAAGTACATGTATCATTTTTCTGTTTTCCATTTTTACATACTGAAAAAATTAATACAGGTATCTGACTTAAAGATGCCATACTTTGTGACCTGATCGCATTTTTAATGTGTTGTTGTTTTTCTTTTAGTTTTAGTAAGCATACATTAGATGACGTCTGTCTGTCCCTGGTATTTAAGTCTGTATTAAATTCTGTTACTTTTGATAACTGTGGCAGGTTCTGGAAGTGTGCCAAGCAGAAAATCATATATGGATCCAGTTCTTCACACACAAAAAGGAAGCATGTTCTTCAGGCTCTCACCACCGGACTTATTAGGATTTCTTGATTGCAAACAGAAAAAAAGTTTCCCTGTTTTAATGTGATCTGCATGTTCAGAAAGTCGCTCCTTTAACCTGTCATATCATACTGTTACTGTGCCTAGATTCACTACAGTTGTGTGCTGTTTGTTCAGTCTGGGTGAAATAGTATCTTGGTTTTCATAGACTGTTTCCACTGCCATAGTGTTACGTTCGTCCACTTAAACAAGTTGGAATGTGTGAATATGCCTCCTGCCTTGCATTTTTTTTGCATTTATCATTACAGTGTATACTATGAAATAAAGTGTTCCTTGTTTGAAAACTTTACTGAAGTTGTTCTGTGTTTGAAATGATTATTTGTAGAACTAGATTCTTGAGCGCAAAATTTGGACACAGTGATTACATAATACTTACATTTAAAGCAGAATTTGTTTGTCCTGCCTGCTCTGATTTTATTACTAGCAGCTACTTAAATGCACCAGAAGCATTAAAATTGCATACAAATGGTTTTTCTCTGTATTATTATGACATTCACTGTGTCCATTGTTACAAACGTCCACACCTGACCTGACCCCAGTTTTGATGCCATACAGCACACTTGGATCAAAACCCTTTTTTGATGATGGAAATAGTTACTTGAAACATACCACTTTCTAACGGTAAGACTGGAAATAGCTTACTGGGAGTTTGATTTTGAGGCAATGTGTCCCACTTTAAATCACGACCTTTTGTCACAGGCTCATATATATATATATCATATATAAAATATTATTTATAAAGTTATATGCACCCTTCTTTCTTCACTTTCTTTTACCCCCCCCCCCCCCCCCATTAAATATTGTCACAGGCTCATATATATATATATCATATATAAAATATTATTTATAAAGTTATATGCACCCTTCTTTCTTCACTTTCTTTTACCCCCCCCCCCCCCCCCATTAAATATTGTTCATTAATACTAATAATAGTCTTGTTAGTTGTATTCTTATTCTTGCCTTTGGCCACTTGTTTGCTTGATTCAGGTCATACAGGAAGCGCAGCTCCTCTCGAGAGCGCAATAAAAAGCGTCGCAGCAGATCAAGAAGCGCAGACCGTAGTCGCAGGTCACGCTCCAGAGACAGATCACGACGGTCTCGATCCAGAGACAGAAAGCGTAGTCGATCCCGTGATCGGAAAGAGAAAGATTCTAAGGACAAATCAAAACGCAGGCATTCAAGGTCACCAGACAGAAATAAAGATCATTCCAAGAGGTGAGGCACAGTACCACACTTTGACTAAATCATGACTGTTTGTTACTAGTGTTACTGTTACTCATAGGGTCAGTGTGTGTTAGTGCTATATCAGTAATGGTGTTATTATATGTATATTTTTATAACAAAATTGAAAAGTGTTATTCAGTATTCAGGTGTGGTTTTCAACATTGCTAAATCACACATTGCTAAATCACACATACTGTTGCAGATAAATTCAACTGATACAGTTTTGAACTTGATCAATATGGTGGACTTTTTGCCACAAGAGAGGGTCTACCCTGAAACTGGAAGTACCCTTCTTGCTTGGAGTTGTAGTTTGACAAGCCCATTTGTTGGAACAAAAATCTGACATGCGGTTAGCACCGGTTGCCTACCCTGGGAAAAAAGAAGAAAAGGTAAACTAAGGATAAGAGAGACGTTTTTGGAGAATCCATGTAGGCCTCAATACAGTGTTTGAAGGAACATGGGAAGTGAGTAGGGAAGGCACTGGTGGGCATGACGTGCATGACATTGACAACCTAGATAGATCTGATGGATTGGCTGGTGGAGGGGAAGAAGGAATGCCATTGTAGTTGTGTAGTATGTGAAAATCTGCATGTATAATATAGTGTAGTATAATCATCAGTCATTAAGTAAGGAAGCAAAGATTTGTTCAGATGCAGATGGGGCAGCTGTTGTTTGTGTTACAAGTCAGATTTGATTGCTTGTGCTGTGGGTGCAGTTAAACTGCAAAATTAAAATATATACAAATCATATAATAATTAAGTACCACCCTCGACTAAAACTGAAATCTTAGCATTATGTACTCAACCATTTTGACAGATGATGGTCTGAGACTGACGCAAAACATTCTGAACAATTAAGAGTAATATAGGAATAAGTGATATGATAATATTGTTAATAATAGGGACCTTTGCTTTATTAGATAATTGGTTAATGATTTGCAGCAGATGTGGCAATTGCGTAACTTATTCAGTAAGTACTGCAAGGTATTCCCTGATAAATAATTGAATGTTAGATAAATTAGAATGCATTGGACAACGATTGGATTTCGAGGGGGAAAATTTATTTAAGTTTAACTCTGCTGAGATTTACTGTTGGTCACTTCATGACATTTTTTTTGACAGTGACCCATTTCCCCCCTCCTAGTTTGAATGTAACTGCAACAGTGCAAGTCAGCATATTCAGATATTGTTTTTTGTATTTGTGACAGAATAGGTTGATTTAAAGCTGGTGGCATTAGTCTGAGGTATTTTTCACAGAACAGCTACATTACAGTTTAGATGTATTATGTATGTGTATGGGCATACATGCAAAGAATCTTTTGGGCAGAGGTGGACACAGAAATGTGTTGCATTGCAGTAGCAAAGACACTCACCGGAGCAGGAAGTCTGTCAGCCCTGAACGCAAGATAACTCACCGTGAAGGAGCCATCACTGTGAAGGATGAACCTATTAGTAAGGTGAGTGTTATAACCTATTTGTTTTGACTGTGTAATAACTGTCTGAAAAAACACATAACTGAGTATGGTTTTCATGGTTTTTATGATTATTTTTAATATTTTTCACAATCTACAAATTTGAAATTTTTAGAGAGGATGCGTTAGATAAATTAGGTTTCATAAAATGTAAAAAAGATCCAAATTGACAGGTGGACATAATTATGAGGTTTTAAATGGTTACTGACAATATATATTTGAGTCAATTGAGTATTTTCTTTTTATTTTGTTTTTTGATACTTCTTTAATGTTACTCTGTGCCCATCACACTGAAATAACTGTCATGTTTGACTGGGTATTAAAAATCAACTCTCTGTCATAGTCTATGCCCACTTATTGCATGCATTTGAATATTATATGTTAACTTCATCAGTACATCTGCACATGTGTACATTTATATTTCTTGCAGGAGGAAGAGCAGAAGCATTTGGAAGAGGAGATGCAGAAGCGCCGTGAGCGAATTGAGAAATGGCGACAGGAGCGTAAAAAACAGCAAGACCTGGTGCCTATCAATATTTCCCAGCCTGCCAAGCAGTGGACTTTGGAAGATGATGAGGATGAGGATGAGGAGGAGGTGAACAATGGGGGTGATGCTGATGAGGAGTTGGACCCATTGGATGCATACATGCAGGTAAGGAACTTAGCTGGTTTGGTGATGGTGTGTGTTGGATTTTATGATCTGAGAACTTTAAGGTGCTTTGCTCTGATCTAAACACAATTTAAAAAAAAAAGAATACTGATTTTAATTAGGACAGCATAAAAGATGCACAAATCTTTAGGGTAAAGACTCCGATAAACCCCTTTCTCAAATGACAGACAGATAGATTAAATGATGGTGAGTTAAAATTGTCAACTTGTCTTTACAGTAGGTGCTGGAGTGTGCTGGAATTCTTCAACACACTCCAGACACTTGAGCACCAACTGTAACCAGAGAAGCAGACGATTTTCATTATCATGGTTTATCTGTCTGTCAGATGGTGTTTACCCTGAATTTTTTTAAATGTTTTGCATTGTCTTATTAAAATCAGGATTTTTTCTCCACCTTTTGTGTGTTTTGATCTCAATTCAAAACACTAGCAGTCAGCTTTGTTTCAGATGTTTCACTCAGCTTTTGTTTAATGTTAAATGTATGGCACTAATAGAAGGGGAATAACCCAAACAAAGAACTTTCATAGTGGTGAACATCATGTGCTACTTGAGCATTTGTGCTGAAGTTACTTGTAACTAGAGTTCTTAATGCTTGAACTAGAAATTTATGGTTAAACTGATTTTCAAAGCACACAAACGTGATCATGTGCAACCTCTTCTGCAAGCTCTTCATTGGTTACCAGTCCAAGCCAGATTAGACTACAAACTGTCATTTATCTGACACAACTTCTTCTCTGACTTATCTCCTGTCTATTTCTCTAACTTCTCACTGTGTGCACTCCTTCCAGGCAGCTTTGTTCTTCTGCAGACACACAGATTCTCCATATCCCCCATGGTAGAACAAAACCCTTTGGCCAACACTGTTTCTCCTACTGTGCTCCAGAGCAGTGCCAGTGGAATTCGCTCCCGTCTGATATCTGTTACATTCAGTCCTCCCATGCTTTCAAAATCATGTTCAGAATTCACCTCTGCATAAGACTACAATTAATACAAACAGTACCACAGCAAGTGATTTCAAATTCTGTCTTCCTGTTGCCCCTCCCCCCTGCCTCCCCTTTACCCTCCCTAACTCTAACATTCTTTCTATACACCTATGTGTGTGTGCAGGTGTGGCATGCAAGGAATATGATATAACTGCATAATCATTACTTTTGAGGTTTTAAATTTAATGTATACATTTTTGTTGGTCTTGTAAAGCATGGTGTACTCACCCTTGTCAGTGAGATAAGTTGTTATACAAATTATTGCTATTATTATTACTATTATAAACTGAAGTAGGGTTTTTTGTTTTCTTGTGGTAGTGAATTGATTGTTACTTGTGTATCTTTCAGTCTGTGAATGATGAAGTGAAGCCAGCAGGAGACAAACAAGATGGTGATGTGAGTATGTAAGGATGTGTATGTTACACCAACAAGGAACTTGCAGTGAAAATGTTTTTTTGTGAGATGGTGGGAATGTACATACAGGAAACCCAGAACTGATAAGTTTGAGAGTCTCCATTAAGAAATTTAAGTAGCTGGAGGATTCTCACAAAATGGTGATTTTTCAGTCAGTGTCTGTGTCCCTGTTAATGTTATATCACACATACTATAAATTCTGTCTAAATATATATGACTAAGTGCCAAAAGGTGTGCATGAAAAGTGGACACATTAGGTCAGAAAAAAAGTAAAAAGAAGTAGGTTTTTAGAATGTATACTATCTTGGTAATCATCACTTCAAAGTGGAAGATAATGACTTTATTAGTTTTTGAGAAAACGAGCTTTGAAAGATGAGAAGTGTATTATGTCGGATGTCAGGGATTGCAACACAAAAGTGCTACTGTACGGCTGGTAAATTATTATTTTCATTCCCAGCCACTTTAGACAGATTAAGGATGTCCTCACAAGTATTTTCAAATAAATTTATTGCAGTCTGACTTACAAAAATATTGACGTGTACTGTTTGTCACAATACCTGTCATCTGACAAAATTAAATCTTTTACCTTTTCTTTCTGACAACAAAAAGCACAAAGTTTCATCCATTCTGCCATTCAGACATTCTAGTGCAGGTAACAGACACACTGGAAAGTCAGTTTTGAGGAATTTGTTTCTTTTCTTGACATAGCACCAAAAAAACTACAAAAAGTGTCAAACATCAGCATTACAGCAAAGTATGACAATGTCATAAATGTGACTTGACAGTGCAATAATTATTGAAGATTCTACATTTCTCTTCAACTACAAATGTAAAAACATATATTTAAACACAGTGCTACATTCAACTTATGATTTTGGGCTTTTAGTTTTACTGCAGAATCAGTAGTAAGACTTGACAGTACAAGTCTCTACAACATTAAACTCTCTTCAGCTATAAAAATACACAGATTGGTAATTACCGAGAAATTCACACGTGAAAGGGTTCTGGGGTTCAAACGGGCTATTGAGTTGGAAAGAGGAGGAATGTCCTACCTGATCCGCTGACTGCCGCTGATCCTATTCCTGCTTTGCTGTCGCCTGTTGCTGGCGATGATCCGACTGGGGGTGGGCCTGTAGGCACAGCAGACACACGTGTTCGAAGTTACACCGCGGTCCGTAAGAACACTTTCCGTGGTTGTATTGTATGCACACTTCTTTGCCGCCAGGTCCGACTCGGTGGCCTGTCTGCCCTCCTCGCTGCTTGATGCCCGTTGGTGTCGCTGCCTTCTCCTTCAGCAGCACTGTGCACAGGTGCTGTGAGTCCGATCCCCATCGGAATCTGGCTGCTGCCTGTCGGCGTCGGTACTCTTGGTCATACGCCAGAAACGAAGCCCAGGTGTATCTCGATGCCAGTTCACCGATCTTCGCCGTGTAGGCCATGTAGTCTTTGGCGGCGCCGTGGTCCAGGTCGCTGCTGTCGTAGAGGGCTGCCATGATGCGGGCATTGGCAGCGATCCACATCGCCGGGGACACGGCGTGCAGTGGCGGCTTGGTGCCGCTAGTCAGTTTCAGCGTCGCTCCCGGTCCCAGTGAAATTTCCTCTGTGTCGGTCACAGTATCCGACACAAAATCTGTTATCAAGTGCAGCTTCGCCTCACCTGATGCCTTATGGAGGTAGAACTGAGGGTCCAGATCTACCCTGGCACCGATGTCCACCCCGTCAGCGCTGGTTGTCAGCAGGTCGTGGAGGAGCACGGACGGACGTCGGGACGGTGCAGGTGTGGCAGTTTTGGGGGCGAGTGTCCCGCCACCCCCCTCGGCCTGCAACTGGCCCACAGCCGTGTGTAGGGCCGCCATCTCCCCCTTCTTTAGCTCGAAGCAACCAATGTCCTCTTCTGTGAGGCCCAGCAAGGCCGCTTTGGAACAAAACCCTTCCTCGCCAAGAGCCTTGGCGATAGCTTTAGGGAGTCCCCATTCAGACAAAAACGCTCCAAAATCAAACTGGTTGGCCATGTTAGCGATTTCACTGGCGCTGCGCAGAGTGCCAGATTCTCTGCCTGCCTGTCCCTTTACCCGTTTTCTCCGCCTCCTCACCTAAACAACTGGCCATTATCGGCCCTCCCATCCTCTACTCGCCACTACACCTCTCCCTCCCCTCCCTCCATCCCGCTTCCTGTCCTCTGGACACCCCGGCACCTCAGTGCTCTCATGCCCCCCTCCCCTGCCTCCCTCCCTCCCCCCTAGCCGTGGTCACTTGGTGTTTAAACTCAAGTTCACTTAACAGTGCAACTTCCACCATAAGGTAGTAAAGTAGTATGTACTTAGATCCAGAGTACTGCATTGATCCAGAGTACTGCATTCAACTTCCTTTTTGATAGGCATTACATACAGTTGGCTTGTAATTAAAGCATTGTAACCCTGTTGAGCACTTCCGACTGGCTATCTCATACTTCAGTCAAAAAAACAACATTTAACAGAAGTTCATACCACGTCCTCCAGTATAAAAAGAAACTGTACCTTGAATGTTTCAAGAGAGAGCACACCAAACAGCAGAGCACAAAGAAAAAGAAAAAAACTCTTACAAACAAACATGAAACAACATTGAATTTTGAGTGTCCCACTGGTATTTCACATCTCCAACTAGGTCAACCCAGCTACTCGCTTGGGGACCGGCACAGCCCTAGCCATCATCAACACTACTTACTTGGGGGGCATGGCCT
This sequence comes from Alviniconcha strummeri, assembly GCA_963584105.1. Lineage (NCBI taxonomy): Eukaryota > Metazoa > Mollusca > Gastropoda > Provannidae > Alviniconcha > Alviniconcha strummeri. The sequence continues at coordinate 24,118,486 of OY757541.1, read as the reverse complement.
ACTCCAAAGGTACTGATTTTGGAAGACGTGAACAAAAAGTCTCAAGGGTGGGTGCAGCAGCCACATCCTCAGTGAGGTCATTTCAATCCTTGATTGTGTTGGGGAAAAAGGAAAACTTCCTGTAGTCAGTACAACACTTGACAGGTGGGCACTGGGTATAACAGGGAATGGGAATGATGGGCTCTTGTGATACTGGGATAGCCACCTGGTATTCACTAGTCTTGCTTTCGTGCGCCTATGTTGGAGATATGGTCAGCCTAGTGTTGTCAGCATGTTGTTGACATTGGATATCCTGCAGCATCTCTGTGGTGTCCACCATGCTGCCTTTTGCTGTACAGACTGTAGGCGGTTGATCAGCTTGATGTTGTTTGGGTGCCAGATAGAGCTTGCATATTCCAGGACTGGTGTGACAACTGCCTTGTACTTGTAGGCCCTGCCTTTTACTAAAGAGGAGCCGATCTTCAGGGTTCTTCCCAGAACCTAGGGTCCTGCTTGCTTTGTTGGTGATGTTGATGCATCTCCCAGGTGGCGTCTGAGGTCAATGTGACACCCAAGAAGTGAGTACTGTTGACTGACTTGAGCATCTGGCCATGCAGAGCATGGTAGTGTTTCCTCTTGCTTTTAGTAACACTTAGGATGTCACATCTGTCCAGGTGGAAGCACATGTTCCATCTGCCTTCTCATTACCCATACAGAAATTGTTTAGATCATTTTGGAGTATTGCGCGATCTTCAGCTGTGGAGATGGGGCACTGACAGATGGTGTCATCTGCAAACAATCTCAGTCTGGAGGTAGGCTGTTGTGGCAGGTCATTGATGTATAGGACAAACAATTCTGGGCCAAGAACACTGCCTTAAGGCACCTCTGAGTCCCATGGGACAAAGTCTGACCTCATACCATCAACATGACACTGACAGCTTGTTGATCTTTCAGGAAGCTCTTGATCAGTGTGTTTGTTCTACCAGTGATCCCATAATGGGACATCTTGTGAAGCAGGCCTTGGAGAAGTCCAGCCCACAAGGTCTACCAGTTTCCCTGCTTGAAAGTCATGCGCAAGTTTACTGATTTTAGTGATTAGGGCAAGGAGTTGGGTTTCACATGAGCAACCACATCTGAAGCCATGTTGTTCAGGAGCTATGATGATGTTGTCTTACTGCATGATGCTACTGATGATAATATGTGAGAATCTTGCACTTGTTGCAGACGACACTGGTGAGGGAAATTGGTTGGAACTTTTCTGAATGGTAGCATTCTTAAAGACAGGTGTGATAAGTGGTTCTCCAATCTTCAGGCACAGTGCTGCTACTGAATGCGGAGTTGATATCAAGGTCTAGCAGGGGCAATTTTGTCCTACTCCTGGTCATGTCAGCAGTTACTGGTCTGAAATAATAAGACAATAACAAACAATATGAGAAACATCATCAACCAAAAATCCTATCCACAAACATAATTTATCCATAAAATACAATGAATAATTCAATAAAATTAAAAGTATCAAACCTAAACTAAAACCAAACAAGCAAAATAAAAAGCCTAGGAGTACTTATTAAACCATCAGTAAATGACTCTTAGAAGCCATACAGAACTTAAACAAAAAGGTGTCAAATGTCATCAGCAACAAATTTTGGGGTAACCCTGACGTTCGACCGACTTCATCCTCATAATTTGTTTATAAAAAAAATTTTTATGTTATTACTGGCCGTGCCTGATTTCACAAGTCGATCTTGTCAAACGAAGCACAATGCAATGTTGGGATGGCAACTGTCATATTTCACAAATGTCTGCACTGTGCAACTGGATGTCAGTTTTTCCGCCACATGGTGATCGGACGTCCAGATTACAGCAAGAACTTATGCTGCAATGTAATTCTTCATTGCGATACTAGCACATCGTCAGCCACCGCAAATCTCACCCGCAGCATAAAAACGACACTCCGTCCTACTGTGCTCTAACCTGAACACAAAAGATCATCTAAATAACTGTTAACTAGCTGATTTGATAAAATAAACGGTGCAAAATTGTGATCGGACGTCAGGAATGGTCGGACGTCATCATGACAATAATTGCAACATACCTTTCGTTGTTTGCAGTAGATGATTCCTTTGACGCCATTCAAATCAAATGTGACTGGGAAGTGTCACGTGGTGCCTTCGTGTTTGATGACAAGTGTAAAGCTATCATTTTTAGTTTTTTGCTCACAGCTTGTTAAATGATCGGACGTCATTTATTAAGACAAAATTTGAGGAGCAGCACATTTTGTTAATACAACAAAGGTTTTTTGGTTAAAGCTTTTCAAAGCTGCCGAGTGATTGACTGCGAGTCTGACGTGCATATGGCGTCATTTCCGCTCATGTCAAGGGTCAGAGTTGTTTTCAGTCTGTTGTCGAAAGTTCGCGTTTCGTATTACGACACAGATGACGTCCGATCAAACGAAGTTTGATATGCTTTTTACAAAAGCATAATTTAGTGGAAGTCTTTCTGATGCATGGATCTTGTAAAACGATCTTTCGCTAACATAATAGGTGTGATAAAGATAACTTTTCCTTGTTTTCTTTAACCAAACGGCGCCGACAAAGATGGGCTCTGTGCCACTGTCCGTTTTTCGTGGTTGAATTTCAGCAGTAAAATCACACTTTATCAGACATATTTCCCAAACTGCTTCAAAATTTCTGCTGCAATTATTTCAGCTATATTCTCATTCATTTTCACACACATTCAACCCACACTCATGACAAAATATTTTTTTAAACATCTTTTATTCTCAGCACAACCAAGTCACCCATTGCAGACCCACCTTTTGGCACTTAGTCATATGTATATATTTGGTTGTAAGTTTTATAATGCACACACACACACACACACACACACACACACACACACACACACACACACACACACACACACACATTAACTGTATGCATGTGTGCATCTGCAACTTATGAAAGTGCATGAACCCACATGTGAGATATTCATGCACATGATATTGCAGCTTGCTAACTTCAGTTGGTTGTAAAGTGGATGTTTCTGGGGATGAAAACATTGTGTCTGCTGGTTCTGGGTTTGAGGCAGGTCAGATAATGAGATATGTTTGACATTGTTGCCTTGTTTCGGTGCTTTTGCAGTTGAGAGTCTGTCATAATATGCCTCAGCTTCTGCAAGATGGTAGGAGACTTATAGGTTGTGATGGGTGGGGCTCTCTTTGTGAGGGCAGTTTCTATTTTAGATTTGGTGCTCTCTCTTCCCTCTTCCATAACTTCAATTTACTTGTGCTTTGTTGTCAGCCGCTGTGGTTTGATGTATGATGTTTGTTTGTGTGACAGGCCAAAGAAAAGGTGCAGTTTGTGATGGCTGTGGTGAAAAAGAAGGATGATCCAACCAAAGTCAAAGGAGAATTGATGGAAAGCAATGCTGATGCTATGGAAGTTGGTTTCTTTTCTCCTTTCTAGGTTTTCTTTTCTTCTTTCTTGTCTATGAATAAGTTGTTAGACAAAAGCATGTTCACTGGTCTGCATGTGATACAGTTGTGTGACCCCATTTGCATAAATTAGTGTATTAATATTAAACATGCTAACTGAATTCAAAGGTTTAGTTTTTGAACTACAGCTTTCTGATTTTTAGTTTTAGAATAATTTTATTGTGTTCAACTTACTAGAAGTATCTTAAAAGGATTAATCAATGTCAATTTATGTGCATATCAACAAAAGCATATTATTCTATTATAGCATAATACTTTTGCAAAAAAATACACCTGTCAACACAGTCAGCTTTTTGTCCAATTCACCCTCACCAATAAACACAATCATCCACTCATTTACAGAATAATGACCATTTTTTTTTTTCTAGTGATCTTTTTGCGTTTTGTTGGTTTTGTTTTCTCCACTTTTTTTAGTGGCACTTTCATTTTAATGATTTGCATTAAGAAAAAAAGTGCTCATGATGACATTGTGGTAACTTATCATAAGTTTTGTTAGCACACAACAATACATAAGACTAAGAGCTTATCTAACAGTAACAACCCTGCTAGTTGACAATTTTAGTTTTTAGTTTTTGCTTATTTGGTGCAAATGAGTTATTTTGTCATTTCTTACATGTTCATGCATGTCTTGTGATTTGTTTTAGTACTCCTCTGAAGAAGAAGAGGAAGACCTGGACATGACGATGCTTAACATGGCAAAGAAAAAGAAGGTCAGTCAGTCATGTGCGATCACAAGTTCATCTCTCCCTTCTCCCCACATCCACACCCTCCAGTTTGCAAGGAACAGTTTCTTTAACATTTTTTCAGCAAACATTTAAATACACCAGTGCCAATTCAGCACAGTCATTTTCAAAGCGTGGCTTGAGTGTTAGTTTTCTTTTGGGCAGACTGATGTCTTTTAGTAGCTATGCAACAGCCTCTGTGCTTAGCCTGGGACACTATGGATTCCGGGGGGGTGCATCACTTCAAATCGAAAATGCACAGTTAAAACTGCATTTTTCAACCTGCATGCTTGTGTTATCGTTTGAGTGAATGAATACTCTACAGCCTACACTGTGTGTTATTTTATTTCATGCCTTTCAAAGTAGTATAATTAGGTACCGGCAGCCATTACTTAAGCCTGCGGGAAAGCGATGGCCGACTAAAAAATAGCATGTTTTCAACTGACAGTATCACCGTTCAAATGTGCGTATTTCCTCCGGCAATAAATATGAAAATAAAGACCAAACTATAATCTACTGTTCTGTTTTGTTATTTTTGAGTGAAATGTGTGTGACCGATTGTAGTAGTTAAGACGAATGTGTACCCGCACACGCGAAACCCGCAGCACGTCGTACTTTGCATCGTCGACTTCGGCCCGTTTCTAAAGGGAGGGTACGCTTTCGGTTCGTTTTCCCGTGTATAAAAAGTCATTCCGAATATTCAAAGTAGAAGAGGTCGAAAGGTTAGATACCGAGTTGGTCCCGTATAAGTTTTATTATTTTAAATTTTATGGTTTCAGGTTTAAAAATCCGATCAAAAATATCGGTCAACTTTGAAGCCAAATATCTTTTACTGCTGGAACTTTATGATATACTTTTGACATAGCGCTGAAAAGCTTATTTCTTGCTGATTTCAACCGTATACGAAACAATGGGATCAGATTCATACGCCCGAAGCGCGAGCCAATCAAAAGCGACTACTGTACCCTGGCCTCATTATGCGCAACATCTCCCGAAGATGGCGGCAGCTATGATTTTTCCAGGCGACAACGCTGATGGTCTGCGATCCTTTGTCATCAATTTAAAAGACAAACTTGGTAAGTTATGTTTTATTTTATTATAATAATACTTTAAAACTGTACAGTGACGGTTTAGTTTACATTTGTGCGCAGAATAGTTGTAATATGGGCAGTTTAGCACGCATGTAAAAACCGGTGATTTTTTTTGAAACGCTCGATCACACGCTTCCATAGTCGGTTCGCTTTTTATTTTTTTCCTAGCTTCCGCTGATCGAAATAAGGTTGTAGAATAAACGAGGAGGGTTTTATTTATAATTCTTTCCCATTATTTTTGTGTTTACTGGTGTTCTTTTCAAGGATTACGGAAAACTCCGACCGTGGTTGTAAGACTGATCAAACCGGAAGTGCGTTTCTGCAATCGAAATCAGTTCACCGTGTTCTTGTTGATCGAAATTCCTTGCTGTATAAAAGCAGCTTCTGTTGCTTTTACGTGTTTTGTATGTGTTTTGTATTAATTGAATACATCGTTGTGGGGTTGGGGAACACTGTAACAAACATGCAGCAAAACTGCGACTGTAAAATAAAATGTAAACAAATAAAAAATAAACTCACTCTCTTTGTCCAGTAAAATTTCTGCTCCAAATTTGACAGCAGCGCTAAAGTTCTACTACAGTACTATTAATAGTACTACTACTAGTAGTAGAAGTACACACACACACACACACACACACACACACACACACACACACACATAAACACACACACTATGTTAAGCAAGAGAGGGAGAGAAGAGAATTTTTTTTTTTTTTTTTTTTAAATCAGTTGTGATTAACTAATAGTAATACTGTAATAATATGAATAATAACTTGCTCAGACTCCAAAGGTTTTGCACCCATTTGCTATTTTTAGTTTTACCCTTTTTCTTCTTCTCTAAGCTGATTTGTCTTTTCAGCTACACAATCTCAGAAGGGGTGCAGTATTTTGAATTGCATTAGTGATTATTGGGGAGGGGGGGGGGGGGGGTAGGAGGTGTGACTCTTCTAACAGTATTATGAATATAGCTCTGTACCTAATCCATTCTTTCTCAGGCTCACATATGTTCATGGTCAGTTGATTTTATTATGTTTTCAGATGATGAGAACTTGTGTCGTATGGAAACGGTCTTCATGACTCCCACTGGGCGGGGACGACCACCAAAACTTCTTCCTGTACCACTGACCAACAAGCTTCTGCTGCAGCTGGAATTTCTCCGACTTCAAGCAAGCAAGTCTTGGGATGACTTGTTTTCATTGTATTTGAAGATCACTGAAGACGACCCTCTGCAAGGCATTAGCTTGAAGAGTGAAATAGAAGCTGTCGTGAAGGAAGGAAGAAAATGCAAGAATGATGGTACAGATGAAGATTTTGATGCCTTCCTTTCTGTTAATGTTGGAATTTGCATATCTGGCAGAAACGTTGGACCTCATTTGACAAAGAACCAGATTTTCAGGCACCATCTTCTGAATCCAGATCAGCTGCAGAAGTTGACACCCCCTTCTGAACTGACCCATGGCATGATAATTGATGTTATGCTTTTCCTCAAGAAAGAGAATCTGCCACTGTCCAGATGTCGAACAATACTTGAATTTCTTGGAGTCACTGTAAAGACACTGTCAGACCAACAGCTGACTTCCAAGTTGAACAGGATGTTAACAATGTACAAGTCCCTCAGCAAGAGCATCCATAAACAAAATGGACAGACGAATATGAATTGTTTTCTTTTGGGCACTCCTGATTTCACCATGTCTGCATCAGCTTCAAAAGTACCAGTGACTCCTCCAACAGAAAAAGATCGAGCAGTCGCCCATGCTAACATGACAGCTGCAAGTCTGCGAAGACAGTTAGAAGAGACAGAAAGGGAACTTGCAAGAGGGAAGGAAAAGAACAACATTCTAAGAGAAACTTCTCTTTCTCATTGTAGAAGTCTACACCTTGAAGAAGGAAAAGTAGCCAGTCTCAAGAAGAAACGCTCCAATCTACAAGATCAGCATAACATCCTTGTGCAACAGCTAAACCAGACTCAGCAAACCATTCGAGGAATTCGTGCTACAAACATGTACAAACGGCTAAAGAGAAAAGAACGTCAACTGAACAAGAAGCAGGCAGTTCTTGCTGCTCATGAAAATGGATGCTGCGCAAGAAAAGAATGGACTTTGCGTCACAAAGTAAAACTAGAACAAACAAAGACTTCAAACCTGCGTAAAGAAGTGGAAAAGCTGCAGACCAAACTTGAATCGAGACTGGCGCAGCATGAGCAGACAGTGCTTGACCTGCTGAGGAATGAAGGCCACCGTGGGGTCCAAACCCGCAAAGAAGGCTGTGAAGAGTTCACAGATGATGTGAAAAAGACAACCATCGCCCTGATTGCTGCACAGGTGTCTGCAGAAAACTGTCCTCGTGTCATAAACACTGTTGCAAAATACCTGTTTGATGTGGACATCCCTCTGAGCAGTTTGCCATCAGAAAGAACTGTGAGACGCTATGCTGACCAGGGCCATGTTTTGGCCAAGATTCAAGTTGCAGAGGCTGTTGTGTCAAATACTTTTGACATTCATTCAGATGGTACGACTCGCGACAAAAGGAAATACATTGGGTACCAAGTGACAACGTCAGAGGGGCCTCTCAGTTGTGGGTTTACAACAGTTGCTTCAGAAAATGCATCAACCCTGGTCGAAACTACCTTGACCATGCTGCAAGAACTCTCAGAGGTTTTCTGTCCTGAAGAAAAAGAACATTACTTCAGGCAGATTTTACAGAACCTCTCTGGGGTCATGACCGACAGAGCCGCTGTCATGAAGAAATACAAGAAAGATCTTAACGATGCTGTGCAGGCTACACTTGGGACTCAAGAGTCAATTGAATTTCTGGGTTGCAATGCCCATTTTCTCTTGGGCCTAAGTTCAAAGAGCAACACTACCCTCACAGCCATCCAGAAAGAACGGGACGAGTCCAGAATTGGCAGAGATCTTGTACCCCAGTTTCAGCGCTTTTCCACTCCTGAGGCAGCAGCAGTTCGCTACATTCGCATGGCTTGTGAAGTACTGGGACCTCGTGGAGATGAAAAGTCGGGATGCCGAGATGCCTGGATTGCGTTCTGTGCTTTAAATGAGAAGCCATCTGTCATTTCAAGCTTCAAAGCAAATAGGTTCAATAACCTGTTTGAAGCAGCAGCAGCACTCACCTACCACCGAGACGACATCATCACCTTTCTGCGGGACTACATGCCGGACAAAAACAGCAAGCTACAGAGTGTCCTGGCTGATGCCACCAGTGACCAGGTTGCTGTCTACCTGCTGACTTTGGCCTTGTTGTACTTTAGACTGACTGGGCCATACTGGCGGCTTCTAGGGTCCAGAACACATTATCTTGATTTTTACAAGCATGTGGTCCAGATGAAAGATCAGCTTGACCAGTGGAGTCAGAATGGCAGCACCATCTTCAGTGCAGAGTTGCCACCACTGTTTGGACAGCAAATGCAAGACTGTGCATCCTTCAGGGCTGCCATCCAAGTTGCTGAAACAACAAAGCAGCAGATCATCAGCATCTACCAGTCACTGTGTGGTGAGCTGATCACCGTGGTGGATCTGCAGCTGAGCGACTTTCTGCCTCAAGGACGCTACCATGCAGTCACTGATCCAGCAATGCGACAGAAGCTTGCCCATTCCCAGATAACGAATCTGCTGGGGGAGGCATGCTTTGGCGACCTTGATCTCTCTATCTACAAAAGACGGAATGCATCCTGTCACCACCATGCCAGCATAACCATGCTGGTCAGAAACAAGACAATGGACAGATGGTTCAATGGTAAGACAGAGGAAGCCCAGGGAAAGCTGCTCAAACTGTCTGCAAGGCATGGAAAGGAGCTCCGAAGACGACATCGCCAGGATGAACATGATGTTGTTGCCCAGACAAGACTCATCTTGGAGCAAAACAAGCAGCGACATGAAGACCAGAAAATGGCTCTGATGCAGAAGAAGAATGACATCATCAGAAGTCTGCGGCAACACAGAGGTCCCTGTCAAACTCCAGATGATGTTGACCACCTGCTCCAGAGGTTTGGGCTACAGCGGGAACGGAGGGCAGCTCTACAGGCAGAAATGAACTACCACAAAGTTGTGCTTGGTGTGAAGTCTCCCCTGCTCCGTACAGCCCTCCCCAGCATCGTCAGGCTTGCAGAGAACTTGAGGAACTACCTCGAAGGCCACGTGGTTGCAGTACAAGTTCCCGCAGATCCACTGTGTACAGGTTAGCAAATTTGAAGTGTTTTGGGGGCATTAGTTTAAAGAAGCAAAGCAAATAAAAAACAAACAAAAAAACAGTAGCACTAGCAGTATGCAATATCAGCCACAATAATTCATTTTGTGTACCATCCCATATTAATTGCAGTATGACTACAAGTATTATACTCGTGTCATTGGACATTGCATAAAAAAGTATTTAATTGTGACAACATACTAACTACTGTTCCTTTTCATGATTTTTACTATAAAAGTATAATTATAAGTTGGCACAATTCATTTTAAAGTTAACAAAGTGAACTAAATCAAGAAACTAGATTCAGTTTATTTGTTGTAATTGTTTTTGTTGCTGCAGATTGCTATCTTGAATTGCTAAAATGGTATTTAGTCTGATCACTATATCAGTTGATAAAATGGTATTTAGTCTCTGATCACTATATCAGCAGATGGAGGCCCAGCTGAAGTGGCTGAAGTGCAGCCAGCAGAGCTAGTCCAGCCCCCCCATGACCAGATGGATGATGAAGCTGGGAGAGACCAAGACTCGAGTACCGATGAGGACCATGCCCAGCATGCTGACTGTGAAGATGGCAACATTTTTGGCGACTTCTTGTTTACCAAAACGGGCCAAAATGTTGCTGTCTACTATGATGATGATTTTCACATTGGCAGCGTTAGCAGCATTTGTACCCCAGAGCTGGCAGAAGTAAACTTTTTGAAGAAGTGTGCTGTTGTTAACAATACATATGTGTGGCCTTTGAAGCCAGACCAAGCAGCAGTCCAGTGCCTGTTTGTGTTTGACTGTGACTTTGACATTGTAACAACCACAGGCAGGGTGTGGTCAGTCCCGTCACATGATGTGCTGAATCTGAAGTATGCTGTGTACAAGCAGAAATATTCATAATTTTCTGCATCAGAAAATGGTTGCTAGTTTCCTCATCTTACAATATCAGTCTTTTTTGTGCTCAGTCTTTTTTCTGTGTCTATACAACCACTAGCTGTTTAAGAGTTTGCATTACTGCTGCTTAAGTTTTTACCAAGGTGCAGGCTGCCTGTGTCACAGTTCTTGATCATAATAAACCATCCTGTTTATTCATAAAGTTGGATATAATCTTTGGTGTTAACTACACAGATATTTAAGAAGTCATTTAAGTAAAGAAACAGCATGCAAAATGTAAAAGAAATCCATCAAGTAGTTCTGAAGTTATAACCATTTTAAATTTGACACTATTTTGCTATGCCCCGCCCCCTTTTTCCATTGTCCATTTTAAGGTTTTTGTCATATTTGATGTAACATTGCTGCTAAAGTTGAACACTGAACCCAGCAGAAAAAAATCAGCCTGTTCACCTGGCTCTATAGAGTTATGAAACCTGATTTTCAGTACTTTATGTGTCTAGATTGCTGTTTGACAGTACCTTGAAAGTGGCTCATTATGTAATTGCAACAGACAGAAATAGCTGATTTTGTCATTTTAGAGTCTCTATAGAATACAGACTTTGGATCTGAGTGCTGTTGTTGTTGTTCTTATTGTGTGTCAGAGTGATCTAGATGTGAATTAGCATCAAGTCTTGTTGAAGACATGAGAGGATGGTGATCTGTGTACCAGCAAACTTGGAGGAATGTTAAATCTCGGAGGTTTGACATGACGTCGCATACTTGAACAGCCATATCTCAAAAGGTACCAAAGGAATATACTTTTTTTTGGTGGTAGTATTCTTATGTTTTCCTGTAGTTTGTAAAAAGGTAAGTTACAAATCTTTTGAAAATAAATTAAATTTTGGCTGCCGGTACCTAGTATAATCTTTGAAAAAAACGTCATTTTACGGGTTGAGCGGCCGGCCTCGCGCCGTGGACCGATTTCTGAGAGGACACTGTTTCGGGTGGCTCTGTTCCAACTCCTCATACCATCGCAAATGACGACGTACAAGGCTTAAACTTTACAGCCAATCAGAAGAAAGAACGCTCTTTCGTGCGGTATGTGAACTTTTTTGATGCGGTCTATGAAAACATCGTAATGGCAGTAAGTACTTTCGTACTTACATGTAATTTCTTTCTCAAATATTTTGTTAAAATTGGTCATTTAGGAAAAAAGTTCACCCACAGGCTTATTCTGTGTTCTTTTATCTACAAGAGCATGTATTTCACTAGTGGTTTTGTTGAAAAATACGACGGTAATGGGCTTAAAACGATGACGATGTGGCAAAAAAATCTCTCAAACTCGGCCTGCGCATCACGTGGGTTCGTTGGACTCCAGATCAAGCGAGATGGAGGAGACTTAAAAATACAAAGCAGCTCTCATTTAAGTGCAGTAAAAGCACTAAAACTAAAGCTAAACACACTGACCTGAGGAATATTCGGTTGATTTGTTTATTCCGTCAGGTATTTGGTTAAGTTTATAAAAGTTTGGGGATCGTTCTTGGAACATTCCATCTCCAGCTACTGGTCACTCCTGCCTCAGTAATGGCCGCACCCAGAGTGCTTTTTATCGGACCTGGGTTTTGACTACGGGCAGGTCTATTTCTTCAGCCGAGGGGTGTCACATATTTAATCAATGCTATTTTCTTGATTTACATTGGTCTGGACTTTCTAAAGATTCTTCTTTCTTCCCCCATTGAAATTTATATAAGTGATTTTTTGTTTGTCCAGATTTAATATTTATGGCACTTTTAGTTTTAGGTAGTGATTTGATTTGCAGACTTAATTAAGTGTCTCTTCAGTCTTCTTTTTCTTTTATTTTTTTAACTGAAATTTTTGAAAATCTGTCGGTTTTTTGTTTTTTGGGTTGGGTGGGTGCCAGCATTTCTCATGATGTATAATAATAATAATAAATTAATAAAACAAGATTAAAAAGTTAAAGAAGTGGAGTAAAATATCAGTTTTATTTTTAATTTGATTTATTTTTAATTTGATTTATATTAACTTTAATAACTGGTTTCATATAATGATCCAAAGATTTAGCAGTTTTTTAATGTTTCTTTTATTGTGTGGTTGCAGGTTCTAGAGCCTTTTGTGAGAGTGATGCAGCTGTGCCCAAACCCAGGCAGACCAGATGGATTTATATAGAACTTAGAAGACCACAGTGTCATGATGAATTTTGTTGTTTTTTATGGCAATTGGTGAATCATTAAAATTTAAAAAAACTGGAACAATTATTTTTGTCATCATTGTGTGAATGTGTGAATGACTGCTTTTTGGTGAGGGTGAATTGGACAAAAAGCTGATATTGTGTGGATAGCTATATATTTTTGCAAATAAATTAGCCTAACGAGCTTGTTTGTTATATTATGGTAATGATACGAACACAAATTGACATTGATTGATCCTGTTTACCTGTGGTAATTGCAACACACAAAAAACACTGAAACTAAAAATCTGAAAGTTCTAGTTAAAAAAAGAAGAATTAAATTAGCATGTTTTATTAATATGCTAATTTATGCAAATGGGACTGAATTGCTTCACACTGTTGACACCATTTCAGTCAATTTACTATAATGGCAAAGCTCCAGGAGCTGAATTTCAGTATTCTAATAGATGTGGCAGGTAACTTCATATAAACAATTTATGAAAAATTTATAGATGCTCTTTATGCTAATTTATGCAGATTAGAATGCACATCAGTGATCTGCTAATGCTACAGGTACTAATTTCAACAAGGTTACCACAAATAAGAAACCCCATGTGCAGATTTTGAAGATTGTTTCAGGGATAATTGTAGTATCTAAACAACCAGGAACAGTAACGAGTTTGTTATGTAATTTATGCAAATGAGGGATCAAATTGGGTTAGATTCTGTGCTGAGAAGTGATGTACACTATCGGTCTATCTAAATTTCCTTGTTTAAAATCTGTAAGTCCTGTGAACATGCACAAATCAGTTAATTATTATACGTAATTAGTTATTACGTAACAGTATGCTAATTATCTCTTGAAATTGGATTGTGAGGCACTTTTTTTCACCGTTTTTGGATTCGTCATGTCCCAAAATATAAATTCACCAACTTTAATACCAATGACTTGAGTCATTCAGATTTTATGTACATAAACCCTTATTATTGCTGCTTTCCACAGGTCCACCCTTTTGCCTTCATATCCTTCATTGTCCTAGTAAAGGACTGTCCCGAAATTGAGCTGATTTTTGGAACTTAAAATGTGAATATCTCCCAAACTATTGATCCGATTTGAGTGAAATAAACTGCAATGGATTCAGCTTCAAGAGCCCTTTAATTTGATACACTTCATTCAGTCAGAGGCATAGAGCAATTTTTGGCTGTTGCATAGCTACTTTTAGAGAATGTCAGTTATTCATTATGCATTAACTTCGTGGAGACAAGAGATGAAGGATCCTGTTGATCTACCCAGACATATCATTGTGCACAGGCATACTGATCTGTCAATTGTGATTCTGTGTAGAAACCAAATATGCAGGCGAACAGCAGGTGAATTGCAGGGCTGGTAGCTGCCTACCTGGAAAACTTGAATAAAATTTGACCAGAAGTGATGCAAAGATGATACTTTTGAGGGAAATATTGTTTATTTGAGTCGACCTGTGTTCTGATTTTGAATTGTTATTCAAGTTCAAGTATCTCAGATGATCTGACATGAGTGTAAAGTAACTACAAACTTATATGCAGCCATAATTGCTATACCAGCCACATGCCTTTACTAGCTAGCCTCGCAACGAAAACGTGAGTGAAAGAGACCTTTTGGGTAAAAGCAGCATGGGTTATGTTACTCTCATCTCAGATGTATCCGTCCACAAACTTCTTTCTGATATTACTGAAATGGTTGACTGTGCAACCTTCCTACCCTCTTAAAAAGTGTCTTCAAACGTCTTGTGGTCCCTTTTTTGATGACTGTGGCAGAACTGTTGATTTGGAAAAGACGCAAAATGTGAATACGAAGGGGAAAAAAGTCAACTTTTTCATGATGTGTCTGTGTGCTTTTGCAGGAGCTGAACATTGTGGACCATGACAAAATCTACTATGCCCCATACAGAAAGAATTTCTATGTGGAGGTGCCGGAGATTGCAAACATGACTGCTGAGGGTAAGAGTGTTACTGACTTACACTAAAACCTGTGATGCTGTCTGTCTGTGTTACTGACTTACACTAAAAACTGTGTGATGCTGTCTGTCTATAAAAGGCAACTGAAGCAAGAAGCACCACAGGCCCAATTGATAGCAGTGGAATAGAAATATTCTTCCAAAAAATTTGCATGGATTTGTAAGGGTGTTTGTAATAAAGATTGATGTTTGAAAGTTGTGAAAACATGACCGTGACTACTGCCCTGCAGTCTGCATTAGTATTAGCGTTGTTATAAACAAGGCTGGCGTGTTTGGCAGCATTAGATATGTCGTAAGGTGACCTTTTTGTGCTCTCCAGCAGTCTGTAGTACTATTAGTGATGTCATAAACAAGGCTGGCATGTTTGGCAGCGTTAGATATGTCATAAGGTGACCTTTTTGTGCTCTCCAGCAGTCTGTAGTACTATTAGTGATGTCATAAACAAGGCTGGCATGTTTGGCAGCATTAGATATGTCATAAGGTGACCTTTTTGTGCTCTCCAGCAGTCTGTAGTACTATTAGTGATGTCATAAACAAGGCTGGCATGTTTGGCAGCATTAGATATGTCATAAGGTGACCTTTTTGTGCTCTCCAGCAGTCTGTAGTACTATTCGTGATGTCATAAACAAGGCTGGCATGTTTGGCAGGATTAAACATGTCATGATGTGACCATCATGACTGTGCTTTTCGTTGGTAAAGAGTGAAACAGCATTGCTGCACCCGCTGAAGCTCCGGTTCAAAGCACAAAACATACTTCTATATTAGAACAGTCAAATGAAGCATGCAGATGAAAGTGTTTTAAAATGTCTTTTTTTAGGCCACCTCCTGTTTTCAATATGATTTCCCTTTAAGTTGAGAGTTTGTGTTGTAACAAAATGATATACAGAGGTAATCATACATGCCAGTCATCATGCTCATTTTGCTTGTTGTGTATATTTGAGGTAAAGTTGACTTTTTTCCTGACTGTTTAGATAACATAATCGTCTGCTTCTTTAAGAAACCATTTGTAAGAGAAAGTTCATGTTTTGTGCATGTATGCTGTCATACAGTTGTGCTAACTTTCAGTTTGAAGGTCACTGTGCCTTCTGAAAATGAATACAAAAATTGACAGGTTTTTGTGGAATCAAGTTAAAACTTTTATATTATAAATATTTTTGTTTTTTTAACATACTGGAGCATGATGAAGATCAACAGCTTTTTGTGCCAGAACTTCATAGTTTTCATTGCTTGACCCATAGTTTCAATGGCTTGACCAAACGTGTTTTCATTATAATCTTAGGTCATACACATGGATGATTTCTTGTGTTGATGGCTGCTTCCTGTGTGTGCAGAGGCAGAGGTGCTTCGTAGTGAGATGGAGGGCATCAAGGTCCGGGGCAAGAACTGTCCAAAACCAATTCGCAGCTGGGCACAGTGTGGTGTGAACAAGAAGATTCTTGATGCAATGAAGAAGTAAGCTGTTGGAATCTATTCAGTGTTCTTTGCATGGTGTACATACTGTTCTTGTCACACTTCTACTAAAGTGTGATAGCTCTCCTGAAACTGGCAGAAATTGTTTGTGCCATTTGTATATGATGCATTTTCTGTGCCCTCTCATCTACGTTTCAAGAAAAACTCAGGTGTTCCCATGCTGCTGTTTGTGTGAATGGAATGTTTATGTTTTGTGTAAATGTGTATAGTAGACATTGCTCATCTTACATGGAGACTCCAAGATCAGCTAAAAAGTGAATATTTACTGACATGTGTGTCAGGTTTGTTTTTCATACTGATAGAATAGGAGTGCTTTGATACTTGGATTAAGCTTTGACACTTGTATTAAAACAGATATTTAGTTTTGTCTTCTTCATTTTCCTTTGCATGTAGACACAGTTACGAGCGCCCTACTCCTATCCAGGCCCAGGCCATTCCAGCAATAATGTCAGGGCGTGACCTCATTGGCATTGCCAAGACTGGCAGCGGCAAGACCCTGGCCTTTGTCCTGCCCATGCTGAGGCACATTCTTGACCAGCCCCCCATTGATGAAGGAGATGGACCTATTGGTGAGTGACCAGCTTGCGCACTTTGTGGTGGTGTTTGCTTTGTTCTTGTCACAAGTTGTTAGAACTGTCCTCATTGTTTCCCTAAAGCAATCATGCCTTTTGGAGTGCCTTTTAATCGTTTTTTTTTTTTTTTTTGGGGGGGGGGGGGGCATACATTTGAAACTTCTTTTTTGTTTGATTGTTCATGTTTTGTTTGCCCATTTGCTTGTTCATTTAAACAGTTTTGTTTTCATTAGTTTACTAATATAGAAGTTGTTTTTAATATACATGTGGATGTTGCCATGATGTTGCTTGTTGATGGTTGGTCCTTCCAGTTTATCAGCCACCTGTCAGCAAGGAACATCATGCTTGTTGAAGGGAACATGAATGTGATGGTACAATAAACTGCTCAGTATTACTACTAATGCAAGACTTTCAGAGTGAAACATTTGGGCTGATTTGGCATTTGCACTGCTTGTTGTTAGCAGGAATGGGATTAGGAACAGTAGCCACATGTTTATCATTACTTTCTGCATTGTTCTATA
The DNA here is from genome assembly GCA_963584105.1 of Alviniconcha strummeri. Taxonomy (NCBI): domain Eukaryota; kingdom Metazoa; phylum Mollusca; class Gastropoda; family Provannidae; genus Alviniconcha; species Alviniconcha strummeri. The sequence goes on along the minus strand of OY757541.1, from coordinate 24,101,392 downwards.
AAAGCTTAGTCCAGTTAAAAGAAACAGTTTTGAAATCTATGTAAGCAGGGTTCTTTTTCGCTGTCGGACCAGTCAGCCCTGGATCCAGACATGTTTGCTGTGCACCATGCTAGTTCCTTGTCTGTAGTTTCTGATGACTGTTTCAGCTGTGATCATGACGCCTACACGTGAGCTGGCTTTGCAGATCACCACAGAGTGTCGCAAGTTCACCAAGCCACTGGGGTTGCATGTGGTCTGTGTGTACGGGGGCACTGGCATCTCTGAGCAAATCTCTGAACTGAAACGTGGATGCGAGATCATTGTGTGCACCCCAGGCAGAATGATTGATATGCTGTCTGCTAACAGTGGTGAGTTGAGTTGAGGCAGCTGATGATTGTGAGCAGGACCATGGGAGGAAGATTAAACTGGATAGGTTATGTGTATTAGAGGTGTTCTAATTTTGATTTTAATCAACACACAAGGGAGTTAATTAGCACTTGAAAGATGTCACACAAGCACAACAACAAACAACTGTTTATGTACCTTGTATTTACATGCATTCCAGGTGACTCTACCTGGAATGCGTGTAAATACAAGGTACATAAACTCAAGCAGAGGTACTATATATACCTTGTATTTACATGTATGCCAGGTGATAGTTACCATAGGCAACTCGGGTCGTTGTTGTTGTGCTTGTCTGTTGATTCTGCACAAGCACTCTGGGCCTTACTATGTTTCAGAATTTGATTTTAATCTTCATATTTTTGTTGAGCTCTTTGAATTTGACTGTTGAAGATATTGGTAGATTCCCACTGGAAACTTATTGTGATAGGGTTGACCTGTCCAGGTCACAAATTTTCCAGTCACTGAATCAGTAAACATGTTTTATTAATTACTAAGGCAAGTTGCTTGATTTCTTTTTTGATCATATTATGACTGTTTTATGGATGGATATTACTCCTTTGTAGGTTAGATTTGAAACTGTATTTTATTAAATCATGTACAGAGTTGAAGCTGCTTTGCTAAACTGTGGATATTTTTCTGTCTGTCTAGGGCGAGTGACAAACTTACGACGATGTACATATGTTGTGCTGGATGAAGCTGATCGCATGTTTGACATGGGTTTTGAACCACAGGTTAGTGCTGTGTTCTCGTTGTAGACCTCTGGCGTTGTTTGTGTCTCCCAGACTGGCTTTATTTTTGATTTTTTTTTTAACTAAGCAAATTGTTTTTATGTTCAGCAGTAGAAAATTAAGGTTGATGGACTGAGTGAACACTTTTTATGGATGTATTTGGGGTGCGAGCTTGGCTGGGTATTGGTGTGCAAGAGTAATGGTTGTGTTAGTTTACTTTGTTTTCTTTTTGTTTTTCTGATATTGAAGTTGTCAAAACAAACACATAAAAAAGGTCTTGTCAGGTTCTTTGGTCAGCAGTGTGTGACCACATGTATGTATAGGCACATGCATGTAGTTTACAGGCTTGCCTTGCATCAGAGCAGTGTGTGTTTTTGTATAACTTACGTAAATTACTAGTTTATTAGGTAACTTTTGTAGTTTCAATTACTGTTCTTCGAGTTTAAAAATATAAAATCTGTGTTATTGTGTACGGTGATGTGATAGTGAGATAATAAAGTAATCTTGAATCCTATTCTGGGGTCTGAAAGGTGAATAAATGTGTTTGGAACATTTGGCACATTGTCTAAAACCTGCTAAGATGAAAATGGCCCTCCCGCACAAATTTATGTTCTTTCTTAGTTCCTGAGAACATGTGTTGATGCAGCCTTTGCTTTATGTGTAGGTGATGCGAATCATTGACAATGTGCGGCCTGACCGACAGACAGTGATGTTCTCAGCAACCTTTCCCCGTCAGATGGAAGCCTTGGCAAGACGCATTCTCAACAAACCTGTGGAGGTGCAAGTGGGTGGCCGCAGTGTGGTGTGCAAAGAAGTGGTCCAGAATGTGGTGAGTGGGACTGGGAGTGGTCTGTCACTAGCTTGCCTTTGTTGACTGCCCAAAACACAGATAACTTACAAATGAAAGCTACCAGAGAATGTCTGGAGTTGTCAGTCACCTTCTTTGAGATTTTGCAAACTTTCAGTATGTGCAGAAATGTTCAGTCAGAAATAGAAGTGAGCAGATGACTTTTAATTCATCCAGAATAAAGAAAGGAAGAAAAAAAAAAGGACCCTTTGGAATTGTGCAAATGCAACATTTTTACCCAGAACACTAATTATGCTTTATTATCACTGCATCAGTTTTATGGTTTCTGCTGGCAGCTGTGCTCTGGAATGATGTCACTTGACACAGAAATCTCTCGTAGTTAACTGAGTAAGATGTTTAGTAGCTAATTTTGGACGGTACTGGTTGTACCGTAAAATTCCAGCATTAGGATCTGAGTCACTCATCACATTACCAGAAAACTGTTGGAGCCCTCCATAGTGTACATCTTACAATTTGAGATACAGGTACACACAGCTATGCAAAGTTGTCCTTTCTCTGTCTTTTGTCAGCGGATTAACTTTTACTTTTTTGAAGTATACCCCTGTACCCATGAAAATGTACCCTCTTTTCTAGACTGTTAACTGTAGACCTGACATGTTTTCTGTTCTGTGCTGCCGTCTTCATCTGTTTTGCTGTGTAAATTGTGTGTGTGCGTGTGTGTATGCACTTAGAATAGCCTCTATGGACACGATTTTGCGCTTTATAATTTTTTTATTTTTTTATTATTATTATAATTGTTGGAGGTACTGTGGCATAAATTGGTAATGAAAAGTTTGTCCGTGTGGTAGAATAGACAGTAAATTCCACCCTAATCAAACATATATATACAAATATAAACTGTGTCATTGGGTTAGAATTCAGTTAGGAAGTTGTAAGAGAACCTTGCATTATGCAGGCACATCACTTCATTGCTCAACTTTTCTTGACTCCAGCAACTAGCTGTTCCAAACAGTGCCAGTAGTACAATAGTAGAACAGCATGAACCCCTTGTCATTGTGATTTTATGTTGCTGGATAGTACCATAAAGCACCATCTGTTTAGAATTAGAGTTGACTCATTACATTTCTTCTTCTCTTTACGTTGTTTTGGGTTGAAAACTGGGATTGCTTTCACTGTGTAGCCATGAGCAGTGAGTCCTGTAGCCCACACTGTATTATGTATGAATAATTATTAATGTATATTTGTCCAGATTGTGATTGAAGAAGACAAGAAGCTCTTCAAGCTGTTGGAGTTGCTGGGTAAATACCACGAACAGGGCTGCACGCTGGTGTTTGTGGACAAGCAGGAAAACGCTGATGAGGTCATGAAGCAGTTGATGAAGCATGCCTACCCCTGCATGGCTCTGCATGGTGGCATTGACCAGTACGACAGAGACTCGACCATTCTGGACTTCAAAAATGGAGTCTTTAAAGTTATGGTGAGCTTGCAGTTTATCGCTATTGTTGTTGTGTTATTGTAGGTCCAGCTGGAGAAGTGGGTTGCCTTCAGTGGAGAAAGTTTGTCAGTTGATGCTGCCCAATGACTTGCTGTCTTTTTGCCTTCCCTGTACCGATGGAGTGATGTTGCCCTGGGGGCAGACCTCCTTGGCATCCACTCATGGCATATCCTGCAGCATTTTGTTTCTTTCTTTTTCCTGCTATTCAAATTTTGCTTTGTCTTTTTGAGAAATAGCTCAGCTTGGATGATGGACACTGTGCTGATCATTTTTCTCATGTCATGAACATTGTCATAATAATAACACTTATATAGTGCTATACCCTGTAAATATTTACATATGATGCTGTCATCAGTAAAAAATTTTTTATTTATTAGTGAGGGGTGGGGTGGGACTTGCTGTTTTAGCCCAGGGATTGTCTTAAGACATAGAGCAGATATGTGATGTTGACTTTATCATTGAAATTTCTGTTGCCAGGTGGCCACTTCAGTAGCGGCTCGAGGTCTAGATGTCAAACATCTGATTCTGGTGGTGAACTACGATTGTCCTAACCACTATGAAGATTATGTCCACAGATGCGGGTTAGTTATTCTGAGCTATATTGTAACAGTTGCCTGTCACAGACACACACGTACATATGCATGCCCTTCCCCCACCCTGATGCATGCATGCACTCTCCCACCCTTGTATGCATGACCATAATCACATGATTGTGCACTTGCATACATATAAAGCACCATTCTCTAACCTGAGTTAGCACTGTGCTGTACAAACAACTTAACAAAAACATACATTTCAGCAAACAACATCTTATAGAATTTTACCATAAACATATCCCCTAGCATGGATTGTATGTGAGAGCACCAGGAAATTTGTGGTAGGCAGCATGATTTATTGGTGATTCTTGTTTTTCAGCTGCGAAACATGATGGTAATTATTGAAGAGGAATTGTTTTAATTTGATGTATTCCTTAGTTTGTTGTAGTAATTTACACCCTTAATTTATTCCTCAACCTTTCTGTCTTTAGGCGGACAGGTCGTGCAGGTAACAAAGGGTCAGCCTATACCTTCATTACTCCGGAGCAGGAACGCTATGCAGGCGAGATCATTCGGGCGCTGGAGCTCTCTGAATCTCCAGTTCCTCCAGACTTAGCCAAGCTGTGGAATGACTACAAAGAAAGAGCAAAGGCAGTAAGTGTACACATGTTGTGAAAAAGTTGATTCTGTTAGCTAAAATTGTTTGAACGTTTTAGTGTGTACTGTGTATTTGCATTCCATATGAAAGATGTCCAAGAGGGTTATGGTCCTTTATCAGACCAGGCAGTAGGCTGCTGCAGGTACAGAAATCAGGGTTCCCTCAGCCTCTCTAATACCATTCAGAAACATCAGTTTGACTACCACAAATATGCAGATGACACCAAGTTGCAGAAAACTGCCCTTCCCTCTGATTTCAGCCAGATTTCTAGAGAAACTGAAGTCTGTGTTGCAGACATGAAAGACTGGATGAACAAAAACAAACTCAATGAAGAGAAAACTGAGCTCTTGGTCGTAGGGTACCGCACCCACCTCTGTCAAGTGAAGAAAGAACTGCTAACATTTGGCCCTAACGCAGTTCCATTCCAGACATCAGCCAAATACCTGGGTGTCCATCTTGATGAAACTGTCCATGAAGGTGACCTCTCTCTGCCGCTCATCCTACTTTAACCTCTGCAAGATAGCCTCTATCAGACCATACCTTTCAGATGAAAGTACTGCCCAGTTAGCCTCATCTCTGATCTTATCCAGGCTGCAATTCTACCCTCTCTGGCCTTCCATCATGTTCACTGAACCGACTACAACAATTTCAAACAATGTTGCCAAATGAAAATCAGACCACGTTACTCCCGTTCTGGAAAAACTACACTGGCTCCCTGTTGAGGCCCATATCCACTACAAAATTGCCACACTAGCTTTCAGGCACTTTGAGAATTCTCTTCCTCCATACCTTTCAGAACTGCTTCACACATACCAACCCTCTCAAACTCTTCAGTCCAACAGTGAAAAACTGTTGAAAGTCCCCAAAACTAACCTCAAATCTGCTGGAAACAGATCTTTCCACTTTCAAGCAGCTAAAATCTGGAACTCTCTTCCTACAAACGTCTGCAGCTCTCCATCTCTCCTCTTTCAAGAAAAATCTGAAACATCTTTTTAAAGAACACTTCTCTCTTGGTTTGTGAAACAACTTTTCTGCACAGTTTGACTGCTGAGTGGATGTGTGTATGCAGAGGAGGTGGTGTTAATATGATTACTGATGTCCTGTACAGTGTAAATATGTACATACTTTTTTTTGTGAAGCGCTTGTTAGGGACATTGCGCCGTAGAAGTGCTATGTATTATTATTATTAAAGCCCAGAGCTACCATATGGCAAAGCCCAAGGCTACCATATGGCAAAGCCCAAGGCTACCATATGGCAAAGCCCAAGGCTACAATATGGCAAAGCCCAAGGCTACCATATGGCAAAGCCCAAGGCTACCATATAGCTGGAGGATGTTTATTTAGTTTTGGATTAAACCAGTGTATTGTAGGTTGTTTATTTAGTTTTGGATTAAACCAGTGTATTGTAGGTTCAGGAGTTCTGTGATATGGCAGTAACTGCAGCTGAGTTGCTGTTTAACGGACATTGCTGATTTGTTAGACTTTTGCACTTTTTTGTTTGTTTCTTTGAGGGGGTATCACTTTCTGCTTGTTTTATTTTTGCTTTGTTTGTTATCTGAAGTAGTGTTTGATATTCTTTTTCTGTGTTTTACCTTGATGTGACTGATGTGGTGGACTGGGTGTTGAATTCCAGGTACTTACCTAATCAGAACTATCGAAAGTTCCCGCTGTGAAACTTCGGGGAATTCAGAATATGGCTTTGTGTGCTTCCTCTTCACCTACTGTTTGTGTTTCACAGGAGGGCCGCACCATCAAACTGTCCAGCGGGTTCAAGGGCAAGGGTTTCAAGTTTGATGAGATGGAGGCTCAGCTAGCTGATGACCGCAAGAAGCTGCAGAAAGCTGCCCTTGGTCTGCACGACTCGGATGATGAAGATGCTGGCATGGATGTAAGTGGATGTTGCGTTGTGTGAGGATGAAAGGAAGGGGGACTGGATGTAAATACAGTATATTTTTACAGAGGCTGTAGTCATGAGCTATCATTTGATCCAGATTACTTAGTCCTTGACATACTGTTTGCATCTGTTTTAAGAGTGATGTTCTCAGTGCTGTTTTGTGCAGTCACTAATGATATTTGTTGTTTAAGAAAAATGTTTTAGTGTATTGTTTTAGTAAAATGTCAGCTCACCGTCTCAGTGTCAAAATGATTGGTAGAGAGACCTGCCATGAAGTTGACCCTAGGCTACACTTGGACTTTTCCCCCCCAAACAGATTGAGCAGAAAATTGAAGACATGTTTGCCAGTCGGAAGCGGGTGACCGACGTCACCAAACCCGTCCCCGGCCAGCTCAACAACCCCGTCATGCCCAACTTCCCGGGCTTGCCGCCTCAGATGATGCCAGGCATCTTTGGAGCCATGCCGCAGTTTGGCTTTGGGCCCATCCCCGCCCAAGGACCTCCACAGGCTGGAGGGAAGCTGGAGCTAGCTCGACGGCTGGCTGCCAAAATCAACATGCAGAGGAACCTGGGGCCAGATGCGCAGGTTAGTGGTTGGATCAGTGTCTGTTGATGGCACTTTCTATTGAGTGAAAAGATAAGATATGGTGCGCATGTTGAGTGTGACTGCTTGGTTTTTTTGTAAGCAATGAGCAAAAAGGGATGACAGTTGATAAATTCATGTCATTATATGGTGGTCATTTCAGAGTTTAGATTCATAGTGCTTTAACAAATAATATCTTTGTGTATTACTGTCTCCATCCACCACATTTTCTGATGTGTTAGTAACTCATGCCAATAATTGTTTTTAAGCCCACATATATTGAAACTGGATATGTAGACATATATGTGAGGTTTATCCAAAAAGCTCTGGAATAAATTCTGAGAATCACTCTTGAATATTTTGTTGTCAGTTTTTGCCCCCTTAAACATGGGAATTATTTGCATGCATTCTCACTGTAAATGTTTAAAAGAAGCCTTATGTGTTTGATCTGAAGTCAGCATCATGTATAAATTTCAGTTATACTGCCTCATCTGTGATAAACAACTTTTGATCTGAAGTCAGCATCATGTATAAATTTCAGTTATACTGCCTCATCTGTGATAAACAACTTTGGTATGCATGATTTGCTGCCTTCTGGTTGCATAGATTTTGACTGTGGGTACAGTGCCCATAGCATGGTTGTGTTACTAAATCTGACTGAGTTTGGCATTTTGTGTTGCAGGACATCACCCAGCAGGCAGCTGCTGCCATTATGAAAGGAGGCAACATTGCTGCACCTCAAGTGGCTGTGAGTGTTTCATAGTTATCAGTGGGTGAATGAAAGTTGCATTGAAACACATGCTCAAAACTCTGCCTATTGCCCATTTTTGTACAAGGTGAAAACATGTCCAAATGACCTCTGTTTGTGTGTCTGATAAAAGCTTTCCTACATACTGTGTCACCCGTACTACTCTGAAGACTGCCACTAACATGAAACAGCAAGATCTACTTTTCTGTACTACGTTTTTTGTTCAAAGCACTTTAACATGAAACAGGAAGATCCTTTAGAGTGCTTTGAACAAAACAAGTAGTACAGAAAAGTAGATCCAAGCTCCTTCAGGTGAATCTGGGAGAATTTGTGTCAGGAAGTAAAATTATGAAAATGTATGGAAACTTCCTGCTTTGTCCAAATTGATGATTCTTTGGTAATTGCATGTTTGCTCATTTATTCATTCATTCATTAGTGGCTGTGTGAAATCATATCTGACCTTTCTGTTGTGATTTCACTAGTCCAAGACAATAGCAGAACAGAAGGCAGAAAAGATCAATGCCAAGTTGGGCTACCGACCACCATCAGATGAAGTGGAGGAGGCAGAAACTCCGGCAGAGACGTTTAAGCGCTATGAGGAAGAGCTGGACATCAACGACTTCCCACAGACTGCAAGATGGAAGGTCACCTCCAAGGTCAGAGGCAGACATTTAACAAAATATAATAATAGATACTAAATGTGATATTAACCCCTTCACTGCCATGATATCACTTAGAAACAACCCATAAAAATGGGAAATCTGAAACCCTTAAGCCTTTTTGGTCTTTTTTGCACCGGCATGTGAAAGGGTATTCATCAAAACTCATAGCATTGACAGTAGACAGGACCGGAAAATATACTGTTTGCAGGTGCGTCCATGCATCTTTCAGCCTGGAAACTTTACAGGCTGGGGCAGTGAAGGGTTAATAATAGTACGCATAAATGCTGCTACCATTCTGCTTCATACCAGCAAAAATGGCAGAAAGGATTGTTATAGATACACACTTATGTCCTGGTCCATAAATGTAACTTTGAGTACAGGTTTCTTTCATTACATGGTAAACTGGTCATAAGAGCCTCTTAATAACTGACTGTTATGTTTCCAACAGGATGCATTGGCCCAGATCTGTGAGTATTCTGAGGCAGGAATCACCGTGCGAGGTACATACGTGCAGCCAGGCAAGGAGCCGAAGGAAGGGGAGCGTCGCTTGTACCTGGCCATTGAGGCCACCAGCGAGTTGGCCATCAGCAAAGCCAAGAAAGAGATCACCAGGCTCATCAAAGAGGAACTTGTGCGACTGGTCAGTGGCTCTGTTTGTGTGTGTGTGTGCCCATGTTAATTTGTAGGTGTGGTACAGTAGAACCTCTGATGACAGACCACTTCCCTACCAAGACCTTTTTTACCAAAACATCTTCCTTCCAGTTTCTCTTTTTGCAGACCACCCCTCTTTTGCTTGATTTTCAGAATGGTCAGCTGTCAGGGGTTCTACTTTATGTGTGCCAAACATTTTTGCCTTCTTTCATCATTGCATTTGTGTTATGATAATAACCAACTTCCAGTTGTCGCCTTTACTTCTGTTCAGCATTGTGATGATTTGGTCTTTTTGTTTGTTTCAGCAAAACTCATACCAGCCAATCAACAAGGGGAGATACAAGGTGTTGTAACACTAACAAGCAAGCATCTCTACACACATGGACTGGTTGGCTGCAACCTAAAGATGTGGACTGTTTTTTGTGCGCAAGATGATCTAGTAGTGTGTACTTGTGTACACGTGTATACTTCTGTACATTTAAAATTTGTATTGTGTACATACACACAACTATTTTGTATTGTATGCATGCTGGAGTAAAAGCTGCAAGAGTGTTGTGCATATGGAGCAGCTGATCCACGGTTGCATGGCAAGAAAATTACAGTGTACTTGTGAAGGCAGCTACTTGTAAGTTTCATTCTGGCTTTTACCAATGTGTTATGTTCACTGATAAAACCTGCAGTGTAAAGGCATGAATGAGTGCGTGTGTCTATGTGTAAGATTGAGAAAGCAGGGGACGGGGTAGGGATGGGAGGAGGGGGGTGGGAAGGAGAGTGAGTTTAGATTGGCCTGTGCTGCCCTGTAAAATGTGAATCAGTTTTATTGTGTAGTGTGGGTGCAGGAAAATTGTTGTGGTACTGTCAATACAAACCTGAAGTGGGACACCTAGAGTGTGTGTGTTAGTTTGACTGGTGGCATGCATAAAGAATGAGTCTGTAATGATGAGCATGGAGCTGTCCAGTTTAAGCTCTTAAATCATGTTTCACCCCTCTTCAGAACTCTTCACTGGCTGCCTATCCAAGCATACTTTGTGACTAAGTTGTCAGCACTTTGTCTCCATTTTCTCTCATACGACCCATGTTTATCTATTTGGTCTTCTTCACGTGTACTCAACATCAAGACAGCTCCGCTTCTCTGACTCAAAAACTATGCATTTTGCACAGTATGACCCATATGAATGACAAAACACATTAAGCCAGCCAGTGCATTCAAAACCGCTCTGAAGACCCATCTGATTAAAACCTACTACTGCTAGAAAACTATCAGTCCCTTCTAACTTATCTGAAATTATTAGCTGACTGCTGTGGTATGTATGTGTGTCTGTACAATGTGGATCTTGCTGTTTTGGCTTCTAGTGGCTTGAATTGCTTGTAATCAGACTTATTGTCGTTTTCCACTTGTGTCTCAATGTGGGCGTTTAAATTAAATTTCTGTACAGTGCAGCAAGCTCTGTTCTTATGTTAGAAGTTCAAGCTTCACAAATATGTCATTGTTATCACTGATCTTTACACAGTTATGCTAGCTTTGCATTTCTGTGTAAGTGTTCATGGGTGCGCAGGTTAACCACTAAGAAAAATAGCTGGATGGACGTAGACCTAAGAAGAAGCCCTAAAAAAGAAGCACTTTGAAGGGAAAGGAACCGTATGGAATGATAAAAAAGAGGAGCTGAGTGGAAGAAGACCTAAGCAAATTCCGTAAAAGAAAAAAGACTACACTGGAGAGAAAGTCAAACAGCCTGGTCTTTGTAAAGTAGGTCTGTTGTTCTTACTGTGAATAACTGCGGACAGTCGCAAAAAAGTGGCACTCAGAAGAGAGAAGAGCTCTGCGACGCCCTAAGCAGAACAGAACCACATCGAATGAGAACTGGGTGAAAAGTGGCACAAAAAAAAGCCCCCCGAAGAAACGCTCAGACAAGATGGAGCGTCTAAAACCGCTAAGATGTGATAACACAACAGTGTTAAAAAGAACACAATCATTAAGATGGACAGCTTGGTGAAAAAAGACTTCAGCTAAGTATTAAGTGAAATCACACTTGGTAAATCAGATCATATTTCTTACAGTGAATCACCGTGGACCCCTCCCCTTGAGGGAACTTCACTCCACTGACGAAACAATAGTGTGGAGAGACCCTCGGGATCTTGAGCCTGTTGACGATTATGTGTGAAATCACCCTGTCAAAGTCGGTGTCGCATGTGTCCTACACAGGAATTAATAGCATGCATTGTCAGAAGACAATGGAGCCCTATGGAGTGCTAGAAAGAACAAAACCACAAAGAAGAAAATCTTGGTAGAAGAAGATCCACGAAAAAGCCCCCAAAAGAATATCAATAATCAGGCCTAAGAACAAGCTCGGAAAAGGAATGAAGTACATGAAGACAACCCTGCAAATTGCTAAGAACAGAACCACTAAAAATGGGAAAGCCAAAACAAGCCCCGAAAATGCTAGGAAGTGAATGGATCTGAGCTTTGCAAATTGTTCAGAACAGAACCATTAAAAGCAAAAGCTGGGCAGAAGACTGCCTAGGAAAAAGCCGCACTCAGAAGAGAGAAAGTTCTACGACTCCCTAAACAGAAGAGAACCACATCGAATGAGAACCGAGTTAAAAGTGGGGGAACGGAAAAGAAAAAGCCCACTCATAAATTGCTCTGTTTTGGCTCTGCATAATTTCATTTTTCTGATACAGCGTGCATTTAAGATCACTTTTGTAGTAGCCCCCTGTCTCAAAGTCTGCATGTAGATGGACAATAAAATGATAGGCCTACCCGGTAACCACTGTGGCGGATTGCATAATTATCACAAAAGTCCTGCATAGTTTCTTGCGAAGGAGCTACACCATATTGTAATGTGCGCACGCACACGTACGCACGCACGCACGCACACACACACACACACACACATACATACATACTTTGGACAAGACTACATTTAGAAGGTATTTGCTCAAAAAAGGAAAGGATGTTATTGTTTCCTGCCCATCCCTAATAAGCCTTATGGTTTCTGTGGCCGTTACGCACCATGTTTACCCTGTCCGCTCCATATGAATTACACAGCAGTGGCGGTACAAGGGAAATAACTCGTGTAATCTAAATAGATCATTAAGGAGTGGAGAGTTATCTACACTAAGGTTCGTCTCCCCTGCATTTGAGCAAATACCTTCTAAATGTAGTCTTGTCCTAAGTAAACTTTCAACTGAATAAATAATTTACATTTTGTTTTCATCAATAATCTGAAATCTATAAAATGTTTAAGTTTGTGAGCTACTGAAGCAAGGTTCGTTTACAGAACTTAACAGAATCTTTATCGTCTATGAATAATATAGAAATTTACCTTACGACTGCATAAAAGATACCAGTAAAATAACTCACAGTATAATACATGAACATATGTTAATATCAATGTTAATCAAACTTCCCCCACCTCCATACCCGCTCCTTCCCCCACTTCTCCCCGTCCCTAATAAGCCTTATGGTTTCTGTGGACGTTAAGCACCATGTTTACTTACTTATGTTAATCAAACTTACGGCATCAAAATAAAGTGCACGCTCAGACGGTTAAAATGTTACATAACAATTTTAATACAATGTTCCGTGTTAGTTTTCTGGACCCTATGGCGTAACTAAATATGGCAGTGGTTGAAGGAAGGATGTCGTAAACCAGTGCTTGGGGTTTGGGTGCCACTGTGACATGAAACTGTTGCCGTCTCGGCGCATTTTGTGTACTCCATACAACCATTTGACTGAAATGACGTGTGACCTTTCTGTCGTGAAATGGATAAAACCACTTTCGAGAAAAACGCGTGTTTCATTGTGCAACTGCAGTATTATTATTATTATTATTATTTTTTTTTTTTTTTTTTTTACAAAAGCAAAGCATGGTTCAGTTCCCCCTAGAACACAACACACTCAAGGCTGTGACCTTGGTGGAGTTTGTAAGTACTTACTCGCATGCCAGGAGCACTTTGTATTTAAATCGCATGCCATGTGTACAATAGTATTTTAGGCGCATGCCATGTGTACAGTGTTTATTCACCTGCCAGGTTTAGACTGTGTTTATGACTCACATGCCAGTGTACATTGTATCAGTACTCTCATGTCAGTTGTATACTAGTATTTGGGCGCCTGCCAGGTGTACATTGTGTTTACTCACATTCAAAGTGTACATTGTATTTAACACATGCCAGGTGTACATTGTATTTACTCACATGCCAGTTATACAGTAGTGTTTAGGCACATGCTAGGTGTATATTGCATGTACTCGCATGCCAGGTGAACATTACAGTTACTCGCACGCCAGGTACACACTGTAGTTACTCACATACCAGGTGAACAGTATCGTTACTGGCATGCCCGGTAATAGTTACAGAGGAGATTCAAGCCTCTGTTGTTCTGTCGCTTGTTACACGTGCAATGAATGTCAGTCGAGCACCTCGGAGCCCTCAGCCCCTTCTTAATTGGGCGAATGTTTGTTCGCGAACCTAGTTGGGAGTATTCGGAGAACCCAGTTGGTTCTTAATTGGGCGAACTTTTGCTTCGCGAACCTAGTTGGGAGTATACGTCGAACTGCGACGAAGCTATATTCGGGGTCCAAAAAGCTTAGCTCAACATGTTCTGGGAACATTCGCCCTATTCGACGAACATTGCCTCTGATTGGCTGACAGCAGAGCTCTCCTGTGGATGAGGAAGAACTGAATAAAAATAAAAATGGATGACGGTGTCGCTAGGTTCTTCACTCGCTTCGGAGGGATTTATTTTTATTTGTTGACTTGTGGGAGGTGCAGCCTTGTCTCGGGACCCAGAATGAGATAGTAGTTAGTTGAACTACCCTGTGAGGGATGATTAAGTATAGTGACTTGACTTTAGCCTACATTTTCAATCATGCTGTCTGCTGCGCGTCTGCCCCAAGTTCGGGCCGAAGCTTGCATCTCATTACAGGCCAATTGAGAACGAAATAAAGTTCGTCGAACTGTCCGAACCATGTTCGGCGAACTAAAAGTTCAATTAAGAAACGAATCATACTTCGTCGAACTGTCCGAAGTATGAACGGACTGTAGCCTCCTCTGTTGGTTTGTAATTCTATGTTGATTGAAAATGTCAGCTTCGATAAATGCTGGTTTTGATGATTGAAATTTGTGCTCTTCTCTATCGGTGAAGTGGGCTTCCTGGCCGAATTACGACAATGACATTCTTTGGTCTGGTGCTAAGTGCATTAAACATCTAGACACGCCGCAGAGAGAGGATGGAATTGATTCGTAACAAGCACTATGTACGCTCGTATCGTGACACTGCACGGAGAATGTAGATACCCCACAGAACCTCCATTTACCACGTCCACACAGCTGGGTACCGCGGACACAGAAGTTAATGTCCTCTCTGCTGAATAGCCAGAGCAATCCTAGGATATTTCTTTTTCTCTTTAGGCCGGGAGTGTGATGTCAGTCTCACTCAGAATTTCACCTCGCATACTTTGCCTCCTGCCGCCTTCTCGTTTGAAAACAACTTTGATTTCCCCAGTTAAAATTAATCAAAACAACTTTCAGTTCCCCAGTTAAAAATCAATCAAAACAACTTTCAGTTCCCCAGTTAAAATCAGTCTAAACAAATTTAATTTCCCAGTTAAAATCAATCTAAACAAATTTCAGTTCCCCAGATAAAATCAATCTGAAGAAATTTCATTTCCCCAGTTAAAATCAATCCCCAGTTCAAATCAGTGTACAAACAACTTTCATTTCCCCAGTGAAAATCAAGCTAAAGAACTTTCATTTCACTAGTTAAAATCAATCTAAACATCTTTCATTTCCCCAGTTAAAATCAATCTAAACAACTTTCATTTCCCCAGTTAAAATCAATCTAAACAACTTTCATTTCCCCAGTTAAATCCAATCAAAATAACTATTTCCCCATTTAAAATCAGTCAAAACAACTATTTCCCCAGTTAAAATCAGTCTAAACAACTTTCATTTCACCAGTTAGAATCAATCAAAACAACTATTTCCCCAGTTAAAATCAATTTAAAATCTACGGCCGGAACTTCTGTTCGCAGTTTTGAAATATTTTGCATCGCGCTGGTCATACTTGTTTGGCTTCCGCGATAACAAAGCCAGCATTCGGAGATGATTGAGTAGTTTAGAAATACAAAATATTAGTTCACACCGGAATGCTGAGTGGGACTTTTAATAAGTAGTAATTTAGTGACTCGGTTGTGTTTCTTCACCCTGATATGACCGTCGTGATTGACTGCGTATACATGCGTGTGTCAGCGCATGCATGTGTGTATGCGCGTCTGTTTACTTGTGTTTCGCCCAGATGCAACCGTTCTGGTTGACTGGGCATGAATTACATGTTGGTCACCGTGACATCGCCGCCACCAAAGGCAACCGTTAAAATCAATCTAAAAATCAATGGCCGGAATTTCTCTTAGTCGAACCTGTGATGGATCGGTTTCTTTTCAATAGTCTGCATCGCGCTGGTCGTAGTTGTTTGGCTTCCGCGACAACAAGCCAGCATTTGGAGCTGATTGAGTAGTTTACGAATACACAGTATTCTTTTACGTCGGAAATCGGATGATCGTTCTGTTTAGAATGAAAACAAGTTTCGAATAACAGAGTGGATTTGCTTGTTGAAGGCAGTTAGCATGAAGCACGTGTGCTCTATCTCGTCAGGTGAAAGAGGCGACCGAAGCGTCAGCAGCAGACGTTATGGCCAGGGGTGTTGTTAGAGAGATTGGTTATCGACCGACACACTCGACTGCTATCACTAGTATCAGAACAAGTTGTGTAGCTGGCATCAGCTATAGCGATCACCAGGGCGCCGCTAGCAGAACCGTTCTCCTTGTGTCCACGCACAGCTGCGAGTTCTGATGACCCGGGTATTTGCCAAGTTGGAAATAAGGTAACATCTGTAGGATTAGTGATTTCGCCGATGGCAAACTGAATGTCCCACACGGGAATTGGATCAAGGTGCGTAATTGTCTCATCAAGCCTGAGCTGCGTGAGGGGCTGTTATGTCGTTAACCGCGTCGTCAGACTGATTGAACTGGATACAGGCCCACTGCAGGTAGTACAGGTGTCATTTCATACCTGTGGTGCGATGGCAGAACAGCAAATAATTATGGAGAATATAAAAATACCAATGCTTTGCGCAGCAGTGGCATGAATCGGTCCCTGGAACGGTCACAAAACAGACCCGAACAAGACTGACCGTAAGCTCCGCCTTCGTCTGACAAATAAGTGGAAAATCTGTTTTACCTCTCTCCAGCTTTGCCTCATTAATATACCGCCACTGACTGGATGGGATCTGTTTCTTCGCGCGTGTTTGAGTGAGAGAGTGGAGTGGTCCATGCAACACCGCCACCACCAACACCATGCAACACCGCCGCCACGCCGCCCAATGGAAATCAGGCATTTTCCAGGTTCCCGGTCAGCTTTCGGCATCCTCAGTCGCTCTTTCTCCCGCAACGCCGATACGGACCAGCCACTGATGAATGAATGAATGAAAATTTGTGTATAGTGCATAAAAAAACTTCCACACAAAACCTTGGGTGTTCACAGCGCCAAATACACACCTGTAAGCTCTCGAAAGCTAGAACTACTAAAGGAAATTTATACCAATAAAGTACAAACTCGCTGGTCTTGATGCGCGATCAGAATATATTTTTACATTTAACTACTGTGTATAGTTGCACTTTCGGGAGGGGGTGGGTTGGTAGAGTGGCGCCACCCTTTTCCGAAAGTGCAACTATGCATAGTAGTTAAATGTAGAAATAAGTATAGTGATCCCGCATCAAGACCAGAGAAGCAGCAGGGACAGACAGCATCCCACAGGCTGCTCCTTCAGTGACTCGTCTCTTCTTCTCCAGCCCCTTTTCTGGCGGAGTGTTGACTCACACCAGCTATCTAGCCCCCCATTTAGTTATTTTATTTGTATTTATTTGATGTTTGCCAGGCTTGGTTTGGTTAAATCTGTTTAACGCCGAGTTGTGTCCAGAGAGGTACTGGCAGGGGTAGGGGGGGGGGGGGGAACGGAGACGGGGAGGGGGGGCGGAGACGGGGAAGGGGGGGGGGGGGGGGTGAAATCCTGGAATGGTCTCTGCCTTAAGATGGGCAGCGATGAGAACCATATAAACTTTCACTAACTGTAAAGGGCAAATTCACAAGACAATGTAATTAAACTGCAGTTTTTTTAAGAGAAAGGAAAGCCGAAGCGAAATCGAATCGAAGTTCTTTTGCTTACCAACTCAACACCTTACCGCTAGGCCAAACTGGCTCACAAGCTTGCCAGGCACATCATTATGGTGCAGTTATTCATAAAGCATGCATCCATCGACTACAGTATATACATTTTCTCAGTGATTCATACCTCCTTGCGTGGTTCTGTTCCCGTTGCGTTAATTATACTCGATGGTGAAAGATCCCAGCTATCGTGCCTTTTCCAACAAATTCTCTAAACTCGAACTCATTGAACTGCACAGCTACTGAGCCGTTGCCCACGGAAATAAAATGCATGCAGAAGATAATCATGATGACCGCCTTTGAAAGAATGACCGAAACAAGTTGACAGCTTCTCCCAGTGGCACAATAACGATATACTGGAGCCGAACGTCTCCAAGACGGAGTCCATGACCCAAGGCCTGGCGACCACATTACTGAGTCAATGAAAGAGACCGACAGGAGCGTTGAGGTGGTCGCGACTGTTCTAACAACCTCGGTTTCGTCCTTGCCACGTCCTGTCTTTCCACCAGAATCTCTCCCACACCCCAGAGGAGAGCCAGCAGAGGTTGTGTATGCGCTTCGGAGAATGAGCTCGTCTCGTCTTCAGTCCAGATTTATTTGGAACTTCTACCGAGGTATCCTAGATTATCTTGTTACCGGCTGCTGGATGGCCTAGCTTTCATCTTTAAACTGTAATGCAGTCAGGGCATCAAAAGGTATCGGCCTTACGCCGATTGTTTGTTGTTTCTGGTATCACTAGACGGTGTCTGCTGACTTTTCTGGTCCATTGCGTGAACAATTATAATAGGCCTATCTGCTCGCTGTTTCAAAACCACGTGCAAGAAAGTCAACGTTTTAGAATAAGATCAAAACACTCTCATAGCCAGAGCAATCAGCAAGCTTAATCGAATGTGGCTGCAAACCTATATACCCTTCTTACGTGTGTGTGTGTGTGTGTGTGTGTGTGTGTGTGTGTGTGCGCGTGCGTGCGTGCGCGTGCGTGCGTGTGTGTGTGCGCGCGCGTGTGTGCGTGTGTGTGCGTGCGTGCGTCCGTGTGTGTGTGTGTGTGTGTGTGTGTGTGTGTGTGTGTGTGTGTGTGTGTGTGTGTGTGTGTGTGTGTGTGTGTGAGGGATCCCTCCCATTTGCTTAGCTGATATCCTACGTGGTAACCCAATTAAAAATTCATGGCTGCTTGTAAAAAGCCGCTGGAGCCACGGCTACTAATGTATTGGGTAATAAATCACCACATCGCCTGCTGGTGTCGCCCACAAACTGGCGAGACTGAGAATGATGTCGCTCATCACAACTTGCATTTGAAATCAACAAGGTGATTCCACCGCTTAACTACATCCTCTTGATAGTCCATCCTGATGATCCATTCTGATAGTCCATTGCGATGGTCCTTCTGTCGGCTCAGATCACTGTCAGTTTACCCCACGAGTCTGCCAGTGGGCGCAAGTGCAACAACTCGTCTTCACGATGTTGGTGCGCACCTTCCCGTTAGGTTTCCACTGGACCGTGTCTCTGTTGGCAGTCCTTGCGTGTACTTCAGACACCTTATTCACAACCCAAAGGAAAAGTGCCACCACTGTCAGTCCCGAAACGACTGGCATGGAGAGTGCAGAGAAGGACCGGAATACACCAGCTGTCGCGTCTGGAAACGCGAACAGCACGACTAACAAAGCACAGGTGCCGCTTAATGCTGACGGCACGTTGCAGGGACCTGCGGAAGAAAGCGACCGGCACAGACAGCTGCAACGACAATACTACTTCAGTCAGTATTACTGGGACAAGGAAAGGACGAGTGCTGAACAATATATGACGGGCTTTGGACTGAGCGTGTGCTTCCGAAATGCTAGTAGTTCCAGTGAACAGGTAAAGTGTCCTTACCCGCGAGGCTACGAGTGTGACTGCGGTGACGGGTGTGAGAGCTACGGCTCTTGTTGTCACGACCGTCTGCCGGACCTGACTGTTGCCTCGCTCGCAGTATGCCTGGAGTCGGGGTGGTACGCCGTCAGCAAGTGTCCGGCCGAGTGGCGCCAGGCCCACCTCAAGGACCTGTGTGAGAAAGGACGCGGGCGGTACACAAAGGACGAACCCGTCACCGACCTCGCCACCCACACCGTCTTCAGGAACGAGTTCTGCGCCGCGTGTCACGGCGTCAGCTTCTTCGAGGGCTGGAAACTTCAAGTTACTTGCGACCACTTTCAGTATCTGTACACCGCTGACACCCAGGACGCCTTCATGGACCTGGTGGTGCAGAACCCGAGAGTGTGTGCGTTGGAGAGGGTCCCTCCTGCAGGAACGGAGCCGCGCCCTTGCCAGTCGTGGTGGTGGTGGATGTCCTTCATTAACACTTGCAACGTTACGGGCCGTTGGAGAGTCGAGGACTACGACGACGACGTGGCCTTTAACTGTCCACTGTTCAAGAGCCTGGTTCTGTGGATGCAAGAAGGGCCCAACGTTTTCCAGAACTTGTTCTGCGCTGTGTGCAACGGTGTGCACATTCAGGTGGGGATATGTGGAAGCGTGGAGACTATGCAGCCTGGTCCGGATGGCACGTACCCGACCGCTCCTCCTCTGTCCCTGCTGCTGGGTCTGCAGAACCGAGACGTCCGTATGGGGCTAGACCAAGAACGGGAGAGCTTCGCCTGTCTGCCTGGCCAGTGGCTCGATCTCAAGGTCCGTGGTAATTGCTCGGTAAATACTAGTCTTAGCTCGACACCAAGGTCAGTCAGGTTTCAGTGTTTACTTGTCTAGACCTGATCTCTAGGTCCGTTGTTGCTCGCTGCACGATAGTCTAGATTCGACAATAAAGTTTAAAAAATAACATTAGCTCTTTTGTAGCACCACATAGACCCCGAGAAAAACCGCTACGAGCTCACAGCACTGTACAAAATCACAATAACAACTATAGAAAGAATCGATGATAAGAATCAATACAATGAACAAGTATGCATACAACATTCAAACATTAAAACCCCCACTATGCTTCATGCTTTGTCTGCACATACAATGACCTTTCCTCAAAGGCGCATAGGCAGATAATAGCGAACGGCGGTGCGGAGGAGGTGTTTTCAGTGGAG
>OY757541.1:24077730-24080754 GCA_963584105.1 Alviniconcha strummeri | reverse complement strand
TGTGTGTGTGTGTGTGTGTGTGTGTGTGTGTGTGTGTGTGTGTGTGTGTGTGTGTGTGTGTGTGTGTGCATCTGGTGAAGATGACACACACGAAACTTATATTTTGCTCAAATCCTTAAAAGTCGTTGTGACCACAGTAACAAGGAAATCAGTGGATATAAAAATGTATGGGAGTTTTTAAAGATCGCTATTGCGTAATTGCACATGAATGTTTGATCAGATAATCGAAATTTGGTTTGTAAAATTCAGTTTTGTACTTTGAACTGTGTTTGATACATCGTTTGAACGATCGAGCTTTTGAATTGGTCATATGGTTGTCATACAAACTTCATTTACGATGCTGAGAGCCAACGGAGTCTACCCCCTCTCTTCACTTCGTGCCTACCCCTATGGTGTGTGTGTGTGTGTGTGTGTGTGTGTGTGTGTGTGTGTGTGTGTGTGTGTGTGTGTGTGTGTGTGTGTGTGTGTGTGTGTGTGTGTGTGTGTGTGTGTGCGTGCGTGTGTGTGCGTGTGTGTGCGTGTGTGTTTGGCTCTCTCTCCCCCCTCCCCCTTCTCCATCTTCTTTCTTCGCTTCGCCTTCCATCGTGTGCGCCCTCTTTCCTTCGCCCCCCACCCCCTCCCGAGAGAAAAGCTTGAAGCTTGCATCGAGCATTTTGAATGTATGATTGTAAATATTACTGTAAAGCCAAACGTGATGTTTGAAATTAATTTTTGCGCTGCCAGACCAGCGATTTCACCAGGAAAACACTTACTTTTTTCTCTTTTTTTTTCTTCTCTCTCCCCCCCCCCCCTTTTCCCCCCATAATTCTTTGTCTTAAATATTCTTTGTTGGACTATATTGATCTGTACATCATGTATTTTCCCTCTGTATTTGTTTGCGTGTTTTTTGGTTTTATCTTGACAGCAACGGCCATATAACCACGTGCATACTGAAAAACGGTTTTAACTTTATGAGACGTTTGCGTGCGCCTGTGCCAGCAATCTGTAATGCTTGGCCAGTGAAGAATACTGACATAGATGTGATTTTTAGTTATCTCGCTAGGTGCGTGCTGAATGTACATCTAGTTCTCAGTGTGGATCTTTTTTCATTGGCATTGTATTGGAGTCTTGTGAACTTTGTTCACATAGTAGTGTTATTTGTTTTGTTTGTACTAGTTACTGCTGCCTGTGGAAGGTGGTCTCCTTGCTATAGTACCAAACTTAGACAATGAGTAATACGGTTAAGATTGTTTCAGTGAACTGTCAGGGCCTCTCCGACCCGCGTAAGACAAGAGATGTGTTTCATTACTTAAGACAAAAATCATACTTTATATATCTATTGCAGGATACTCATTTTGACCCAAAAATGGAGAACTGTATTCGGGCTGAGTGGGGATATAAGTCTTACTTTGCATCATATAACTCAAACTCGAGAGGTGTTGCCATATTATTTAACAATAATTTAGAACTTTTAGTGAAAAAAGTGTACAAGGATATCTTAGGAAACTACATATTTGTTACTGTAACAATAATAGATAGGGAATTTTTGATAGTGAGTCTGTATGGGCCTAACCGTGATGATCCCGAGTTTTACGCTGAACTTGAAGAACGGATAAACGATGTTGGTTTAGAAAACATTATTATTGGAGGTGACTGGAATTTAGTCTTGGACTATACACTAGACTATTACAATTATAAGCACCATAATAATATCAAAGCACAAGAACAGGTAGACAATCTAATGATAAATCTTGACCTTTTGGATATTTGGAGGGAACTTTATCCCGAAATGAGAAGATACACATGGCGTCGAAATACACCGCTTCAGCAAAGTAGACTCGATTTTTTCTTGATTTCAGACCTTCTGTCCAGCTTTGTTACAAATGCCGACATTAAGGCTGGGTACAGAACAGATCATTCTATGATCACACTGACGTTGACATTAGGGAAAGAGTCTAAAAACAAACTATTGTGGAAACTTAATAATTCTTTTTGAAAGATAAACTCTTTGCGGAAGAAATTAATGACGTTATAAAAGCTGTAGTTGAAGAGTATGCAGCTTTACCATACATACGGGAACAGCTTTCCAAAATTCCGAAATGTGATGTTCAGTTTGTTATATCAGACCAGCTGTTTTTAGATGTATTATTAATGAAAATTAGATCAAAGACAATTTCTTATGCTGCAATGAAAAAACCTCTGGATGAAAAAAAGGAAAAAGATTTAGAAAATAGTATTCAAAGTTTAGAAGCTAAGATAGTTTTAAACTGAAAATGAAAAAAGAAAGTTAGAGAAGGACAAGCAGGAGCTAGCTGCGATTAGAGACAAGAGAATGGAAGGAGTCCTGCTTCGCTCGAGAGCGAGATGGATTGCCGACGGTGAAAAAATTACAAAATACTTTTGTGGACTCGAGAAACGTAATTATATAAGTAAACAAATGACCAAACTTACATTGAATAATGGAGAAGAAATATATGAAAGCAAGGATATTATTAAAGAAGTAAAAGTGTTTTACGAAAGATTATATTCTGAAAGACAAGTAGAAGACTGCGAAATATTAGATATGGCTCAAGATATTGCTATGCTGACTTTGCAGGAAAAGACTTCGCTGGAAGGGGAAATTACTTTAGCTGAAGCAAGTCTTGCGCTTAAAAATATGAAAAATTACAAAAGCCCTGGCTCCGACGGTTTTACTGCTGAATTTTTTAAGTTCTTTTGGTTGCAGCTGGGTTCCTTTGTTGTTAGATCACTAAATGGTGGTTTTAGAAAAGGTGAATTATCAACAACACAGAAAGAGGGGGTAATAATATGCATACCAAAAGGAGATAAATCAAAAGACTTAATCAAAAACTGGAGGCCAATCTCACTTCTTAATGTTGTTTATAAAATACGATCTGCATGTATTGCGAAGCGTTTAAAAAGCGTTCTTCCTTCTTTGATCAATGAGGATCAAACTGGGTTTATGGCCAACAGATACATTGGAGATAACATTCGATTGATATATGATCTTATTAGTTACTTGTATAGAGAAAATAAACCTGGGTT
>OY757541.1:24060230-24067730 GCA_963584105.1 Alviniconcha strummeri | reverse complement strand
AAAAGGTGAGTTTTTTTCATATAATTTTGTCTTTGATTGTCAGTTCGAGTCGGCGCATTTGACGTTTGACCTAGTTTCCCAGTAACAACGTGAACGTTTCCTTAGTGCCGATTTTGGCAATACAATCGTACTCACGACTCAACGTTCTCAGATTTTTTCCCCGTACATTATCCGTGGTTTTTAATTGCCGTAGCTTAGGCCGCTTACCTAGCAGCACTTCGTCGGCTTCGTTCACCATTTGCAATCCGTGACGCCAACTCGAAACAATCAAAGACAAAAATATATGAAAAAAAATCACCTTTTGTTGCGGATTTCGGCTGCAGCTGGTAGATGCGGGCCTCATTTAATGACTGTGATGAGATTTGTGACCCAAAATAACTCTTAAAAAGGGACCAGGAATTTCCGACCGTCTCCTTGGATTTTACTAGAAAACCTGTTAACAGTCGGATTTTAACCTCCTGCCAAATGCACAGGGTCACCCCACAAGGTTAATTAATATCAAGGCTGATACGTTTCCGAAAGATGGAATATTTTCCAAAAAGCACAATCGTTGGATCCTAATCTTTTGATTACATAGGCATGTAAGAAATGTGAACAAGGGGATGCAACAAGTCTTGTAACTGGCTCCGTGTATTTGAAGTTTACCTGCAACCCTGATCCATGACGTCTTTGTGGAAGGGTGAAACTTGATCTTTTGCAGTGTGTGTGTGTGTGTGTGTGTGTGTGTGTGTGTGTGTGTGTGTGTGTGTGTGTGTGTGTGTGTGTGTGTGTGTGTGTGTGTGTGTGCGCGCGCGCGCGCCCGTACGTACGTGCGTGTGTGTGTGTGCCATTTAGTAATGGTGGCGAAAAAGAAAAAAAAGAAGAAAAAAAAGAAGAAAAAAAAAAAAGCTCACGTGTCAAAGTGAACAGCAGTAAGAGGTGCTGACAAGGATGTCCTGGGTTTGTTGCTTTTGTACACAGATCACCCAGATCAGAGTGATGCAACTATGTTGACGTGGTTTTATCCCACAGTCTGTCCCCCCCAAATCTATTCCCCATCAATTACAGCGAAAATAATAGAGACGTGTAACAGACAATCAGTGCTCTCCTTGAGTAACGGCAATACAAAATATGAAGAGAGAGAGAGAGAGAGAGAGAGAGAGAGAGAGAGAGAGAGAGAGAGAGAGAGAGAGAGAGAGAGAGAGAGAGAGAGAGAGAGAGAGAGAGAGAGAGAGAGAGAGAGAGAGAGAGAGAGAGAGAGGCATTAACCTAGATGGGGAGAGTTAGAGAAAGAGATGATGCACGATGTAAAATTTCGTCGTTCACTGACAGTCACTGTGCCAGGTTTGTCACCATGTATGCATGTAGCACGTGGGCATAATGTTATCAGGAAAGGACGGTGCTGTTTTTTTGTTCTTTCTGTTTTTGTTTTGTTGTTTTTTGTCAGCCCCCAGACAGTTGGCTTCTCTCAATCCGTTGTTTCGTCTGGATGGCTGAGCGGTGTATGCTCTTGGGCGATGTTGGTGTTACTGACATACATAAACAACACGACGCGGACATGATGGAGATGAGAGCTTGTTTATTCATAACCTCACGTGACAAGGTCACGAGGCATGGGTCGCAACAACTACAGCAAGAGTATTAAACAATAGACATGGTTATCTCCCTTGAACCCTTGTTGACTGTTCAACACAGGTACCTTTGCCCAAGTCAACTGTTTGTGTAGCTGACATGTTGAATGATGAATGCATAAGTGATGATGGTGATTAGCAGGTGTCCAGTCGTTACCACAATGTGGAGTTTTGTGATACATTCGACCATGAGCATTGCAGTCAGTTCAGTCAGTTGCAGTTTGTCCACGTACTGGCATGTTCACAAAAATTCCCAGGACCAGATTCGTGTTGAAAAAAAGTGGGAAATATTGGCTAACTATCGACATAAGGAGAATCGAGGCAGCTCTGATTCAATACGCTCGGCCCGGTGCTACACTTTCTCCAGGGTTTTGTTCTTCTGCTCAATCTGAACGGTAATGGTTCAATCTGTTTCTCCATTAAAACACAGTTAGATCAAGTTCTGCATGGCTAGAGAGAACATCAAACAGGAGACGTCAGTCCCTGTACTGTTCTCTGCCACGGAACAGTGCGGTCACACCTTTAAACGGAGACATTTATTTCTTCTGCTATCAAATGGTTATGCCGAGTACTGTTGTGGATCACTGTCTGTGGAACTTAATCACAGCGCAGTTTGAACACAGAGAGAAAAATAATAACAGTAACAATAGTAACAATATTATTCTTATTAGTTAATGCTTCTATTACTATTATGTTCATTGTTCTGTAAGTTACTTCATGTTGTTGTTATAGTAGTAGTAGTATTGTCTACATTTCTAATAACAGTAACAATAGTAATATTAATCTTGTTAGTGTACCCTTCTTTTAGAATTATACTAATGATTACTGTCAGGAACTGTAAATTGCTTTATGTTGTAGTAGTACTAGTAGTAGTAGTAGGTGTCCAAATTTCTAATAACAGTAACATAGGTATGTTAATCTATTTGTTTACCCTTCTATTACTATTAATAATTATTATTGTCAGGCTCTGTAAATTACTTTATGTAGTAGTAGTAGTAGTAGTAGTAGTAGTAGTAGTAGTAGTAGTAGTAGTAGCAGGCGGTTGTGGTGGTGGTGGTGGTGGGTGGTGCGTAGTACTGGTAGTAGTTCAATTGTTTTGTTGTTGTTTGTTGTCGTTACTGTTGTATCATGTAAACTTAGCAGGCAATAAACTTCAGTCAAGTTATATTCATTTGTATCATTTTGTACAGCTGCATATGACCCCGGGATTCCCCCCCCCCTCTCACCCCAGGTACAATTGCATAATATACCCGGTGCCCCCCACCCCCCCTCCCCGTACAACTGCATTTCCCGGGGATTCACCCCCACTCACCCGCCACTGTACAATTGCATATACCCAGGGAAGCCCCCACCCCAAACCCCCGTACATTTGCATGTCCCTGGAACCTCCCCCCCTCCCCCACTCCCTCCCTGTGCAACTGCAGATACTCTGGGAACCACCCCCACCCCCCACACAAATGCAAATACCCGGTGACCCACCCCCCCCCCCCCCCCCCACCGACCCACTCCCCCCCAGGTCAGTGTGTTCAGCTGCGGAACGACCGACACAATACCTAAAAGACACACTGTGTGCCTCCAGGGCTTCGAGACGCGAACCGCAACCGCCACTAAGGATGTCTTGGAACATGCCCTACTTGGTGCCTCCCCCTCCCGAGGTCGTGGTGACCGGTGGGCAGTTGGCGGCCCGTCCTGACCACGGGGTCAGTGCTGGACCCCACTGGCCGGAGGTGTGCTGGACTCGCGAGGCCGTGAAGACTGCAACGCCCGCCCTGCCCTTCAAGCATCGCCGTGCCAGCTTTCAGTGCTGGTCGCTGATCGAGAGACTGTTGGCAGTGAGTTAGAGTGACCGCTGGTCGAGAGACTGTTGGCAATGGGTTTAGAGTGTCGACGTATGCTACCCTCTCGCGCCACTCTTGCTCATTACCACCACCACCCCCTCCCCCCTCCCTACACACACACACACACACACACACACACACACACACACAACACACACACACACACACACACACACACACACACACACACACACACACACACACACACACACACACACACACACACACACACACACACACACACACATTTTCCCTTTCTTCCGCAACCCCAGCACGAAGTTCTAGTAGTGATTTTGAATTTTATTGATAAACAAAAAATATGTGCATCGTGATTCTGACAACGAAAAGTATGTCTATGGCTATGGATGGATCATGAAACGAAAAAGCACAACCGCCTTTTTATATTTTAAATTAATTAGTTAATTATTACCAGATTATTACTGTATTGTTTAAACTGCGTTTCTACTAGTATATGTATTTTCATTTTGATTAATTACTGCCCTGCCACAGTAAAGCCATCCATCGGTTTGACTGGAAACAAAAGACTGCGTGGAGCATCTAGTTTCAGGCGCATTAATTATTTGATTTAAATTAGTTTTCACCAAAAATATGCCTTTTATTCCGAATGGTAAAAGCGGACGCGAACATCTGTCTCTGTCTGTCTGTCTGTCTGTCCATTTAGGTTGCTTTATTAAAATGCTCATCGTTTAGACAGGTAAACATCAGATTTCTGCGTCTGCTTCGCAATGAGAGAGAGACAGACAGACAGAGATAGACAGACAGAGAGACAGAAGAAAGAGACAGATACAGACAGACAGAGACACACACATAGAGGGCCATAGTCAAAATCTAAAGTAAAATACTAAACTTCCTCACAGTTCCAGAATCCGCACAGTTTTAAGTATGCAATCGATTGAATCTTTCTCACAGTACGGTCAGGAAGACAATTTCTTCTTTCAGATCATTAATTTTGTTTGAAAACACCTTTCTCTTATGTTAGTTCAATCTATACAGTGCAATAAATCGTTGCTGTGTTCTCCGAGTCAAAAAGGGGCAGTTTTTCCCTCTTTAATCCCAGTAGTACAACACAATCCTTCTTTTCGCCTGTTTTTCAAAGCACTGAATTCCTGCTTTGTGAGTTCATCCCTTTGGCAAGCCCATTTCGTTACAACACACACACACACACACACACACACACACACACACACACACACACACACACACACCCACACCCACACCCACACCCACACCACACACACACACACACACCACACCACACACATCGGCTTTGCATATAAATATTTCCAAACGGTATTTTGTCCAACGAAAGCTTCTTTTCTCTTCTTCTCTTCTTCTTTTTTTAACACCATATACAGTATCTCGTATCTCATAACTGACATGTTCAAGAAAGTGAGTGATGATGATGCATTTAGAACAGGATTTATTTGCCGCCAGGCAGCATGACCCTCAATAATTATGCTCACCTTCTGGCATAAGTCGGGGGGGGGGGGAGAGAGAGAGAGGAGAGATGAGAGAGGAGAGAGGGAGAGAGAGAGAGAGAGAGAGAGAGAGAGAGAGAGAGAGAGAGAGAGAGATTATTTAACGCTCCTTCTCTCTCAGTCTCTCGCTTTGTGCACCGTGCCCGCTCAGTTCGAGTTGTTAGCTCTTTGAAGAGACACAAGGGCAATCCTTTGCCGAGCGACAACAGCCTTTGAGGTATTCGTGAGCCTAGGCTCCGTGCCCCTTCCCGTCACGTGCTAAACTGCTGACGTAAAACGCCTTTGGTCATTGAATGCATAGACTTGCGTACGACGACGTTGGCGAATAAGGGATGTAATTTGCGTATTTTAAATAATCTGCGCCAACTTCGTGCGGGAAAGATTACTTCCCATGTTCACTGACACTTCATGGGCTGTTGATTTCATTCAGCTGCGTGATGACGACAGTAAGATTAACCGCTCTTTCGAGTGTCCTCAAGTAGCGACCCACTGAACCAACGGCAATGGGACAAAAGCGCCTTTTGAGGGAAACTTACATCAATTTAGGATTGTCATTTGCAACAACCGCTCTCCTTTTGTGGTTTCAGTTAATGAATTTAAAGAAAGGGAAGAAGTGTGTCATAAGTTGTTACACGTCTATGACAGATGTATCAAAATCTTCTCTTAAAAAAAAAAAAATCTTTTTTGATTTTATGTGTGCTTTCCCTGTTCAACTGCATAAAATATATCTTTTGTTTTTCTTTTTCTTTAGTTTTCTATACTGCCAGTATAATTATGTTTAGGTAAAGTCTTATTCAGAAAAACAAATATATATATAAAATCCTGCACAATGATATTCCTGCTAAAACAGTTCCAAAACTGGAATAAATTTTAAAACAACTTCCAATGTTTTACTCTTTAAAAAATAAAATACATATATTGTTTGGTATAGTGAGAAACTGGAGTCTGTATTTTGCACTCCTCTGTGTGTGTGTGTGTGTGTGTGTGTGTGTGTGTGTGTGTGTGTGTGTGTGTGTGTGTGTGTGTGTGTGTGTGTGTGTGTGTGTGTGTGTGTGTGTGTGTGTGTGTGTGTGTGTGTGTGTTTAGTCAAGTTTCAGTCCTAGAATAGATCCACAACGAGAGTGCAAAATATTACACACGCACGCACGCGCGCGCGCACACACACACACACACACACACACACACACACACACACACACACACACACACACACACACACACACACACACACACACACACACACACACACACACACACACACACACCCACACACACACACACACACACACACACACACATTAAATAGATATGAATATCCATATATATATATGCTTCTGTTTCTTTATTTACTACTTTACATGTGATTTTTCCTTCAATTGACTTTGCAAGACTGACACTGTGACAGATGTGTCTTCTTCTTGACTGATGCCGTGCTGCTCTCACCCAAGTAAGGTTACATAGCAGCCACAAGATCAGCATTACCCAGACCTATCCCTGTATGTCATTTTGTTTTGTCCTTTTCTAAACACTCTAGGTAAGTTTTGTTGTTGTTGTTGTTTGCTTTACAACAAATAAAGGCCACACTTGAAGTGCGGTCAGCCAGAGTCGATGACTGCAATCACAACAGCAGAAATAAAACAAGTTTTGTGATAATTCACAGTAAGGACTTTGTTACTTTGTAAGATTTCAAAATGAAAGAAGAAACGGCAAATGTTTTCCACAACCCATCATCTCTCAGTACTTTGCACATGCATACAAATACAGACACGCACTCACGCATACACGCCTAGGGTCCAAGCACAACCGTGGGCCTAGAAGTACAACCACCACAGTCTTAACTTTGCAACACTTCAGTTCAAATCTCTACAGTTCATCCAGCTTTAGTGCCCTCCGTGACCATCTCCTCCACTTCCGCCACTGCTGCACTTGGAAAGTTTGTCGAAAGTGATGGTAATGGCCATGGCAGCGACGGCCGACTTAGCCCTCGTCCCAGACTGATGGCCGCGTTCCTCCTCTGCCCTCCATAGTTTGTCTTTGTGTAGCGCCAAACCTCATTCCTGCAACACAGCATATTAATATGTATTATATATTACTTTTTAGTAGTCAGTCAACAAACAAAGGGAGTTAAGTAACACTCAAAAAGCGTCACAGAAAGTATGAACGCAGCAACGAAGATCTGAATCATCTTTGGCATCTCTCACCTGTCATGCTAGCAAATTTTATTTCTAAATATATAATACAAAGTACATAAACTCCAACAAAAGTACATCCTCATGGTGAAGTGCTGGGCAACTGTAGATCTGTACTTTCTGGGCTGAATATAGTATCGACCTATAATCAGAACGTATTACACTGTAATTACACTGTTGGTGGGCTCCACAAATGTTTTAGGATTTTACATACCAGTTTAATACTCTTCCATCATCACTGGTGTATTTGAGTCTGTCTGACATCTGTGCTGTTTTTCATGCACAAGGGATGTAACTTCTAAGTGATTCACTAAACCTGTCCCTGAAATCCCCCTTGAATTTCGTACACTGACAACATATAGGC
>OY757541.1:24052120-24060030 GCA_963584105.1 Alviniconcha strummeri | reverse complement strand
TGCCTTTACTTTTCCCTCCCTCTCTCCTTTCCTTCCGACCTTGGTCTAACGTTGTGCCGCAGGCTCCATGCTGGGGTCTGAACAGTGGCAGGCCCAGTGATCTCGTGTTTCTTGGTGGGGATATATTTGCCAGGAAATATCGACATGCATCGACAACGTGCAACAAGAGACACATTCGTGGAGCGGCCGCACTTGCCCCTTAATGGCGAGAGCTCAGAGGACGAAGCAAGCGGCTGAAGCGTCCTGACAGTCTTTTTCTGGGAGCTGCGGGGGGTACCCCTGGGGAGTTGTGGGGTGGGCGGGAGAAGGGAAAGGAGGGAGGCCCGAGGGGAAAGGGGGATGCCTTGTGCCGAGGGGACAAATCTGTAGCTTTTGCTCCACCAGGCACTTTTATGAGTAAACTGTTTTATCACGTAGCATATGTATCGTTTGTTTACTAAATAATTACGGTATTTCATTGGAAATCGGGAGGCTTGCTTAAATGTGCTCCAAAACTGCCAGCAGGAAGCAATGCGAGCGATCTTTCGATAGTCCAGTCTGGTTCCTGATAGCTCATAGGCTAGCCGTACATATCCTGTCTACCCATCAGAATTTAACGACAGCCCCCCCCCCCCCCCCCCCCCCCCCCCCCGACCCCCCTCCCCCGGGTGTCGATAGTCCGACTTAATTCTTGGTCCGTCTGTCTCTTGCATACATTTATGTTAATCACCACGAGCATGTATTTGGACATTGACTAATTTGTTCAGTCGACAAAATCTACAAAAGTAGCGGGTCTTCATTTCCACGACAGCTCGGGTTCTACGGTGTCCTTAGAGATTTGGCTCGAAGGGAATGAGGTCAGCGGCAAGAATGTGATGATTTTTCTTGAAGGAAAAAGAAAGAAAAATATGTTTTTAACCTGAAAGGTTTCATTAGATGAACAAAGAAATTCAACACATCTGATCGGATTTTCCTTAACTGTCATTTCAGCTTTAAGGTAAAGTAATATTATGCTGTCTTTAGCTTTAGCTCGCTGTGGAGTTTGATAATGCAGAACTGCGTGCGTTTTTGTTTGACAATTTTTTATTTCTTTTATTGCACACCCCTAGTACGATTCGCTGACGACGTCAGTTTTTATTTTTGCTTCATTCTAAGTAGCCGTCAGAACTCGAACATTTCGTTCCTTTCAGTCATCGTTTTGCCATATCAATCATCAGAACTGTCAATAGCCACGGACATCGATTCCTTTCATCCACCAGCTTTTGTCAGAAATGGGCATCGGCACTCGCTGTAGATAATTGTTTCTGTATTACATTCTGTTGGACGGTATATTTAGCTCCTAGTCCTGGTTTCCCCACATGAAATTTGGCAGGAGGGTCAAAATCTCATGGAAGGGTCCCAGTGAAGGGCCGAAAGTGTGAAGCACTGAGGGAGTAGGCATTGTTGCTGGCAAAGTTTATTTCATACACTGTCTGACGACGGCCACGCAGGCACAGGGGAAGGGAGACAATCCACGGCAGTGCAGTGTCGAATGTGTCTGCTAACGAGGATAGTAACTTGAGTTTGACGTCCTGTCAAGCGCACAGGTCACCTCAAAGGCAAACAAACACGCCGTAAGTCAACATGCATTAAAACCTCTTCTCAAGTCTGAAACTGTATCCGTCAGACCTAATTCACGTATGCTTAGTCCGCCTTGGCAAGGACACCAAGTCTACATTTAAAAAGAATTGTTATGCGCTGAATAGCAATGTAAGGACTATCTTCAGACACGATAACCTCCTTGCATAACAGCACCCAAGCTCCAAAAATGGAGATATCCTGCGAAGACGGCGTGAGGCTGCCCCAGCGGCGGGATGATAAAAAATAAAATTAAAAAATCGTCACGCACGCACCCCTCTCACCGTATGGAATGAATTTTGTCACTGTGCAGCTGCATATGCCGGGTGTTGCCCAGAGTGCTTAGCTTGGGAACTCTACGGCAACAACAGTACAAACTAAGTTTAAACACAGCGACAGCACGGATAATCCCACAACACAGCAGAAAGTTACACTCCCTGATCAAATAACTGGAAAATATATAACACTAGAGCCTGAACCAGTACATCAACCACCATTTCGTAACTCGTCGTTGGGAAATACAAAAATAACTGAAGAGTAATACTAACGTGATAGGTACGTAAGGACTTTCGCGTAAAACGTGAAATGTGTGTGTGTGTATATATATATATATGACTCAATCACTATAATGTATAAGACATACAAACAACAA
Source organism: Alviniconcha strummeri (assembly GCA_963584105.1). Taxonomy (NCBI): domain Eukaryota; kingdom Metazoa; phylum Mollusca; class Gastropoda; family Provannidae; genus Alviniconcha; species Alviniconcha strummeri. The sequence goes on along the minus strand of OY757541.1, from coordinate 24,057,782 downwards.
AACAGACACATTAAACAAAACAAAAGCAACAACAGGAAAGCAGACAAAATAGTCAGCGAAATAGAGACATACAAATAATTATGTGTTGGCCAGTGAAATGGAGTCGGTTATAGCCATAATATCAATCCAAGGTGCTTACATATCTGTATATAGTTTTCTTCAGTTGATAGCATGGAAGATGAACTTTGATAGCAGCTAATCGATAACCTTTAACGTTTTTCCCTCTTAATATGTATTGTAATGACTGAGTACCATTTTGTTCAAGAAATCTGTTTCTTAGAGCACCCCCCCCCCCCCCCAAAAAAAAAAGTGATCTTCATTTTCATATGATTATACTGGGGAAAGAGTGGCACACTTTAGCAAATATGTCTTCGCAATCATCTTGGACTTTGTTATAGTTCTCTGATGCAGTCCGAGCATTTAGGTCACCACACAGGAGAAGAAATCGTCAGTTACATCACACAGGTCCATAACACACTTTTAAATGATCTCCACACCATAACCGGGCCATATTGCGCTACTTTCAGTTACATCACGCAGGTCCATAACACACTTTTAAATGATCTCCACACTATAACCATATTGCGCTACTTTCAGTTACATCACGCAGGTCCATAACACACTTGTAAATGATCTCCATCTCCACATCATAACCATGTTGCGCTAAGTTCAGTTACATCACGCAGGTCCATAACATACTTTTAAATTATCTCCACACCATAACCATGTTGCATTACTTTCCAATAGTTCGAGTTATAGGGTGACATAATATTATATGCAGCGATACACATGATATCCTTATCTCTTTCAAATAAACCTTCTTTATTCTTAGTACTACAGTGTTGTCTACATCCACCTGCATTCGCTTCTCGAACGGTAAGAACTCTTTCCTTGCAAGTACCATCACGCCCTCTGACAACCTTCTGTGGCACGGTATGAGAGTTTGTGCTGTTGTTGTTGTTGCTTTGGCAACTAAATTCCTGAACAAGTCTGAATCAGAGTCAGAAGCAATGTATGTTTCCTTTAAGCATACACAATCAAGAGAGAGAGAGAATCTGTCCCTGCTAATCTACAGGCCAATATGCTACACATAAAACAATAGTAACAACACTGACTACCGGAGTAATGATAAAAAAGATGATAATGTTGGGGAGGAGAGGAGGAGAAGAACAAAAGAGAGATGATAATTTTAAAATCAGAGCCAAAACCCGACGAGAGAGAGAGAGAGAGAGAGAGAGAGAGAGAGAGAGAGAGAGAGAGAGAGAGAGAGAGAGAGAGAGAGAGAGTCTCCGGATGAAAAACGTGCACAATTAAATAAGTGCAAACTGCACGATTTAATATGTGATTACACTTGGTTTCCTCCTTAAACAACTAATAAAGCAACATCAGCTGTGGCTTAGTTAGCGGAACAGAACGAGACGTATCCCGGCGCCATCTTGCGGGGAGCGAGGACAGCCTTGGTTGGGGCCGGAGTGGTGGACACGTGTACCGTCTTGCATGTCAGCCCTTGTGCACAGCCGCAGTAACCGTTCATCACATCGAAGGAGTTACAGTGATCCCCTTCTTGCCGATACTTTTCACACGTCCCTGAGAAAGAAAGGGGAGGCAAAAGTTGAAGTGGTACTCGGTCAGGACCGTTCGATTTGATATAATTGTGTGTGTGTGCGCGCGCGTACGCGTGTGTTGTGTGTGTGTGTGTGTGTGTGTGTGTGTGTGTGTGTGTGTGTGTGTATGTGTATGTGTGTGTGTGTGTGTGTGTGTGTGTGTGTGTGTGTGTGTGTGTGTGTACGTGCGTGCGTGCGTGGAACTCAATATATCAAAATGTAAGCCTATGCCTTGTTGGAATTTTGTACATTATTATTAACCCATTGAAATGACCCGCCTCCAACCATGTTCTTTGTAAAGCGCACAGATATTTTTAAGGATTTGGGCTTTAAAAATGATCACTATTATTATTAGATTTGATTGTATGTACCAGCACCCTTAGAAACGATATGATGTATAGTGTATGCGCGACTTCATTTTGTGCAAGGGCTTCATTTTGTGACACTGCGCTATGAGAAGACCAAGGACCGGAAGAGGCCTTACCCGATGTGTTGGGACCACGCAGAGAATACAGCTGCCGCTTCCTGCTGGCCACGACGATGTTGATGATCTGACAACACTCATCTGCAGCACACTGAGATTTCTCCGTGCAGTTTCTACCTACCTCAGCCTGTGAGAACAGAGACACAAACAGACAGGCAAATACACTCACACATATACGCATGGACATGCATACACACACAAGCACGCAGAGAAACACACACATACATATACACACAAACGCGCGCGCACCCGCAGGCACAAGAAATCACGCATGCACACACGCACTCAGGCACACGCGCGCGCGCGCGCACACACACACACACACACATATGCGCACTTACTCACAGGCCGCCACAGGCACACACACACACACACACACACACACACACACACACACACACACACACACACACACACACACACACACACACACACACACACGAACGCACGCAAACACATACACACATCATAATTATGTGAAAAGGATGCAGTCCAATCTTTGCAGTATTTTGATCACGACCAAGAACAGTAGGAGCAATGAAGACACAGCCTTATGCACGGGCATGCACACAGTTTACATACATAGCATTTTATGATTCAAACTCTATGCGTGCAAGCTGGCCTTAGGAAAATCTTCGCATTGTCGAAGGCTAAAGATGAAACAATTACGCACCATACAAGCTGCAGCAAAAAGCGTCAGGAAAAGCCCGAGAACAACAGCCTTCATTTTGATCTTGTTACTGGACTGCGGGAGTAAAACACAAACGTCAGCTTTGAATGACACTAAAGAACTGAGATTATAGTCTGTCAAAATCGTGAGGTCCTTATCAGTAAACAGAGGGGGCCAGTGCAATGATTATGGCTAAGAAGAGGCAATACAGGTCAAATTGTGATACAAAAAGATAAACTACATACAGGGACTGAATCTTTATACAATTATATTTGAGACGTTAATGTATTGCTTCACTGCTCAATAATTTTGTCAGTAAAGCGTGTTAACTGTGAATGGTTTGCACCCACCTCCCCCCTAAAAGTAAATAAACCTCATAATCTTGGTAATACTGTTTTGCAGTTTTAGCGGCCAGCTTTTAGAGTCACGAGCACACATATCCGTGGCTGTTTCACTCTCGGCATTCTTGAGTATCCTGGAAGCATGACCTCTTACTTGCAGTTCAAATGAACAGCTTCATGAACGCAGAAGTGGGGCCAACCAAAGGAGTTAGTTACTGGACTGTAACGTCATGTCAACCCCACAAGGTCACATCAGGACAACAGCCAAAGGCAACAGTTGCCACAGCCCGTTTAACTGAATGCAGAACGACCACAAACAGCACAAACAAAACAAACAAGAGCCACGACAGGTTAAAAGAGAAAACTCTTTAAGCTGCCCAAAACAAAAACTCTTATTACTCACTGTTTCACTGGACTATGATTGGAACCTTTTTTAAAACTTGTATTCCGCCTTTGTCAGATGTACCAAATGTTTGAATGGAAGTATACCATGTTCCGGCCATTCAACAAAGCCTTTTCACTTGCTGATAAGCGTTCAGTTTGTTTGAATCTCTTATACATCTAGATTTGATTCCCTTGTTATTCATGTGTGGCATCCTTTGAATGGAATAGAGAAACATTTGACTTGACTCATTATTAATTTCTTGTGGACACTGCTCGCGCGTGTGTGTGCAACAATAAAATACAGAGCAACAGTATTTTATTAATCCTCAAAAGAAAATTCGGTTGTGTGCATGCGTGCGTGCGGGCGTGTGTGCGTGCGCACGTGTGTGTGTTGGATTTTTTTTTCTCCATCGAACGTTGGTGAGTGGTAACAAACTGTTACTTAACACACGAATTTTGTCTCTGCGGCAAACATTATACGAAAGGGTAAAACTCAGGAATGAGTTCATGATGGTCGAAATATGTGATCAGGTAGGAACGTTTTGCGTTTTTGTTTTCTGTCTTTTTTTCCATCTAAGGCCGAAAGCTGATGAACATAATGTATCAGTTGACCGACTTATTATCTATTCTGTTTATTTTGTCTATATGCATTGGCATGATTTGGTTACAACAAAAAACAAACAAACATAATAATTATAAGCAAACTGAATTGGCAGACCTATTCAGGGAAAGGTGGTATAACGATGCAACGCAATTTAATACGTAATATATAAATTTTTCGACCTCTGATTTGCTAGTAAAAAGCATTTCCATTCAAAGCAGTGACTTAAAGCTGTTAGGATCTACACAAAATGAAAGAAAAACGAACGACAATCAAACAGTCAGACAGACTGTAACAAACGGAACCAAACAGACCTCAAACAAACGAACGATTATCATTTGTAGAATCTACTTGCCTACTCCCTGGGCCAGTGTGGCGTGCAAGCACATCAGATAATAAGCGCTGGAATTACAAGCTCGCATGCACAGCCTGCACCTTTAACACTTAAGTTGTTCCAGCTGTCACCTTTAATTCGACATTAATGTTTCGTGTCTGCTTGGCTGGCAGATGGGACCTTTATAATGACCGATTCAGGCGCGTTTCCTCTGGGTGATGTTTGCGTGGACAGGTGTCAGTATCGATGTGCAGATAGGCTGGATCAATTGTTTCCATAAATAGGTCGATATATAATCAAGGCGATGGCACTGCTTTAATTCAGCTATCCGAATATACATCTATAATATAACTAACAGGAGCGGAAAACCTGTTACACTTTTTCCCGGTTGTTTGGGTCTGTCAGTCTGAGAGAAGTAGTAAATCCATCATGTGGTGTTAAACAGGCTGAGGAAACAAGGTTGTGATGTGTATACAGTCAGATATGCTACAAACAGGCTTGGTATTAACAACAACCGTGACGACAAAGCTGAGATATTGGCAAAGAAAATGGAATAGTTTTAAATGAATCAGACTTCTCCAAAGAAACATCCGTGGCATGTTTTATGTTTTTAAATCCAGTACGAGACAAAAGGGGCATTTTAAAGAACAACCGTTTACCCATAGTTTTTATTCTGATCACCTTTTTCTTTGAGCAAAACTTGTTGACAAGGCTGTTGTTTCAGACGTTCATTCGTCATGGCGATTTATTTTCCCTCACAACAATCGTCTGTTGCCACTCCTTGTGATAATTAACACCGCGTTTTGAGACAATGTTGTAGCGACTCATGCAACACTTTGTGTGTGTATGTGTGAAACTCTACAGCCAAACTCCGTTTTCCTTTAAACATTGTCCCTGCGACACTGCTTCAGATCAAACAGTCCCTCTTTCCAGGATATCAAGACCTATTTCACGACATAATAATGAAGATAATGATGTTAATAATAATGATAACAGCCACCACCAACAACAGCAACATTAACAGTAAATAATAATAACCAAAATGTGTAAAGCTCGTCAACTGCAATGAGCACAACGCATTGCACAATAGCTATCTACGTAGGCAGATGGGTCAATTTTCTCAAAAGCGGAGGGGTTGGTAGCGCGCGCGCGCGCGCGCGCGCACACACACACACACACACACACACACACACACACACACACACACACACACACACACACACACACACACACACACACACACA
>OY757541.1:24044620-24047120 GCA_963584105.1 Alviniconcha strummeri | reverse complement strand
TGCCTCATTGTTCTCTTGCTGAACCGGAGCCAGTAACACAGAGTTGAATGAAATTCCGGCCACTCAGTCACTTTGAAATGACCCACCCCAACTTCCTCGGTGGTGACAAAGAGTGGCTTCTGAGAAATGTTATTCAAGGGATGAGGTCGATGACGGATTCTGGACATAACATAACACTCGGTAACATGTTCCTAGCTATTAGATCATGATGTGGCCTCGCATGGTGACATAAAAACACAAATACAGTCCAAAATTCCAGTTGAGATACACATTTTAATTCGATTGATTTTTCCCTTCTCTCTGTCAGAAATATGTTCCAAGAACATGGATGACCGACTTTTTGTAAAGTGTACAGAAAAATGCTTCATTCACAGAGGGAGCTCACGGCACTTAGAAACTGTCTGTTTGATGAGTTCGAATGCTAGGATATAACTGACCAGACGTTGGGCTGCTGTTTAGAACGCAGCATTTGTTGTTTAAAAATAAATGTTAACAATATTTATATTCAAAATTAAAATCACCTTTGCTCCAAAAGTCCGTGAACAGTTTTTAATATTGTTTGATACTGTGGTTAGCGAAAGCAAGACTTGTGTCCAGAGCGCGAGAACAACCAGACTGTAACATTGACCAGTAGTATGTCCGATATTATGGAGAGGGCTACGTTGAAAGAAAAAAAAAGTTGCTTTGGTTCCGGCGATTTTTCCAGGGCTGTAGAGACTTGAAATGTGTACTAGCTGATGATTAAACACGAAAGAGTTATAAATGATTACTGAACAATTGCCAAAATAAACTGCATTGCAAATGACCTTATTTACCTCGGGTGTTCCCTCTGTCTTTTTTTTTTTTTTTTTTAACATCAACCAGCATACACGTCTGACAGAACTTAAAATCGTGTGTGTGTGCGTGCGTGCGTGCGTGCGTGCGTGCGTGTGTGTGTGTGTGTTTGTCTCTGTGTGTGTGTGTGTGTATGTGTCCGTGTGTGTGTGTGTGTGTGTGTGTGTGTGTGTGTGTGTGTGTGTGTGTGTGTGTGTGTGTGTGTGTGTGTGTGTGTGATGTACTCCAAGCGTTACAGTGAAAAGCAGTGGTCCGGGATCTTTATAATATTAAAACACTGATCTCCTTTGTTCGTGATTTCGTTTAACTGGCTCACAAAAATATCTTTTAAATGTTCTTTTGAAGCTGATTCTTCATGGCAAGGGTTAACAGCACTTCCATTGGTGAGGCGTACACTTACAGTTTCGACCACCAAATCCTGCAGTCAGTTTTTGTCTGGAGTCGCCGCGCACTCCATGCCTCACTTTCGGGAACCCTTCCTCCGGAGTATAATAGTATGGTAAACCGACGCTTTGGGGTCGTTAGTCTGGTTAGCCAAGACAGGTACTGTACTGTAACAAAGATTTTCGTATCCTTCTCCCTGACATGACCTGCAAGGCTCACTGAGCATTAAAAAACAAATATTAATACGCAAAATGACGGTGAGCCTATGCTCCCAGGCTCTAAAAGCTAAAATAACCTGATAAAACATACAGTCAGTATGAAGGCCACACTGACTCAAAAGTGGCCGTTTTGAGAAAAACATTTGGACGGTATTTATCTTTCTGGGGTGGGGGGGGGGGGAGGGGGGGTTTACACAAACACATCGGCTATTTCCTATGGCAAAACTGGACCAACAAAGCCGAGATAAGACACCACGCAAGACGCAGTAGTTGCTGCGTGGACTCAGTTGTGCGTTTCATGATTACTAATGCACAGTGGCCTCCGAACGGATTGCTCTAGTCGCTTCTGTGCTCGCTGCATGATAGTCTAACAGCTGGACATGCGACAAACGGTAACACACCCAACCCTTCCGTGATGCGATTTAATAACGTTTAGTAAATATAAATATGTACAGGCACACACGTAGATACACACTTGTCCAGCATGTGAGAATGCATTAAAGGAACTAGCCATCTAAAAACAAGTTTCGTCCTATAGGCCGAGGAGATCCTTCCCCCTCCCCCCTACCTCTCCCTCCCCAAAACAAAAACAAAAACGCACAAAGAAACACACACACACACACACACACACACAACTGAAGAAGAAGAAAAAGGGGGGGGGGGGGGGGGGGGAAGAGAGAAAAAGAAAAAGAAGAAGAAGAAAGAAAGAAAGAAAACCCTACTTTAAGACAACAACTTCGATTTGTAGTTTTTATTCGATCCCAATCTTCTTGGATAAAACATATCTTCAGAAGGGCTAGGGTCCTTTAAACCACAGGCAAATGTCCCACACGCAGCGCGTTGCAGAACTAACTGAGCAACTCGCACTGCAAGAGAATGTCTGCCACCTTCCGCTTCACGCCAAGAAAATGGATAAACACACACACACGCACGCACGCACGCACGCACGCACAGCATTAGCCTACCTGTTTCGCCATGTGTCCAAACATCGCCTCAAGTATAGAGGCATCTGACAACTAACAACTTTTCATGGCAGAAATATTAAGTGTAAAAATTCATGTCAG
>OY757541.1:24005360-24035360 GCA_963584105.1 Alviniconcha strummeri | reverse complement strand
CAGTTCCAGATAGTATCTATGCGCTCGGAAAAGCCCATAATTATCCGCTTAACCCCGTCTCTCAGAAGTTTCCTCAACGCTCTTGAGGAACGTTCTCCGTTTCTCACCCCCCCCCCCCCCCCCACCATCTTTCTCCCCGACTGCTAATTCTGTCTGTCTCTGCCTCTACTTTCCCGCTGTGCCTTACCGCAGAGAAGGCAAAATCGGTCTCTTCTGCTGAGACCAGAGAGCGTTTCTCTCTTGAAAGCATGGAGCAACTAAGAATACCTTTCTATAGCTTCCGCCTTTCAGTTTATTCAACTTCATTTTTTCAGTTCCGAACCCTCTTCATGCATAACGAGATACGTGTAACGGGCAATGAAAGAGACTTTACTTGTGGTCTGTTTCGCCGTAACGTTTGTAGGACAGTCAAAGATGCAGTCATTTTGGGGCGTTGGGGGTGTAAATAAAGGCGCAATTGTTGATTTGTTGACATTTAGTTCAGTCTTTGTGATCTTTATTGTTAATGCTGTGGTTGACATTTGTATACTGTGTTTTCAGCACCGACATAAACCTACATGGACCTGGATGTTGCACAGTATTATTTTAATTACATAAATGTCAATAAATTATGAAATTGTAGTCTGCGACAGCACAGAAAAGGTCACAGAAGAGAAATTCGATCCACGTAGTCACAATTAGAATTATTTTTTTCAGTGTGATTTTGTTTCCAGTGCAATAGGCGTCTTCCGATTTTCGTTAGTGATAAACAAAGATGAGTTAGTTACTGAATATTAATTGTCCAGTCAACCACGAAGGTGCTATCGGGACGAAACACAATTCATCAGATCACAGGTAAACACCCGATTCGCTACCTGTCGTGACACACGCCATTTATGCATGAAGGCAATTTGGATAAGAAGAAAAAAAGTTGAAGGAATCCGGAACGCATGCAGAGATTAATTAACTTATTTGTACGATGAACGCTTATCGAGCGCCACACCGCAAGACATGATTAAGTAAGTAAGTAAGTAAGTAAGTAAGTAAGTAAGTAAGTAAGTAAGTAAGTAAGTAAGTAAGTAAGTAAGTAAGTAAGTAAGTAAGTAAGTAAGTAAGTAAGTTGGTGTTTTACGCCCAGTCAACCAATACGGCTATATCAGGGCGAGACCGCAAGATGAGCCATAAGTGCTCCACAGTGGCAACTTTAGCGATATTCTCTGCTTCCGAGCAGACCCACTGCGCTCTAGTGGTATGCGACTCTGAATGACTGACTGTAGTTTCACACAACGCTTTATGAAAACCCACCGAAGTGGTTACAGCGTTGTTTGGTTGTTACATGGCTGGTTCCAAGTGAAACTGCTGCCGTCTCGGCGCACGTTCTGTGTACAACTTACAACCATGTGCTAGTTTACAGTGTCACTTTATTTGAAGCCACATACATAGAGTGCAGGTATGTTTAGCTGTAACCTGCCACCTGCACTGTTGGCAAAATGACCAGGATCTTTTGCATGCTACTGAGGTAGCACAGAAAGTTGACCCTGGAGAAGAAAACTCTCCTACCGCTCATGCCCGGACTCCAACCCGAGACTTTTCAATCAAGAGCCCGGCGCTCTACCACTGAGCTATTCCTGCTGAAAGATTAGAAGTGGCAGAAGGCGGCAAAGCACACTCAAAGATTCCGACCCACATTAGCAGGTTTAATCGAGAGAACCTTTGATAGCTCTGGGTTCTGACTCTGCAGAGGGGACCTTAATTTCTGCATCTGATGCCGGTAACCCCCGCAGAATAGCCAAGTAGGACTATTATATATACGCGTTTAAGTAAATTCACTGAAATAGGAAATTCACAAAATCACTGATAACTCTTGTCAGTTTAGTAATTTAATGTATCACTCAGGCAATTGATGCTTTTTCTTGATTTTTTTATTATTATTTTTATTTTTCGATTTAATCAAATTCCTGGTATGAAGGCTACGAATTTCGTGAATTTACTGTAATTTCTTTTTAAAACAACAACAACAAAACAAAACTAGCCGTTTCACGACATCAAATAGCCTCCTCGCAGTTTTCGTCAGCTGCGCCTCTCTTCTTGATTAATTTTTTCAACAGGGTCACACTGGAGAATGATAATTAAAAACAATCTTTTGTTCGTTCATTTGTTGGTACATTCGTACATTCATGTCGGTCGACTTTCTTTTTAAAATGGATTAATTTGCTATCGTTGTTTTTGTGAAAACCAACCAGCAAACTGAATTACTAGCTCTTGACAGGCGAGGGACAAAAAACAAAACAAAAAAAACGAGCATTTTCTTGCCATTTTTTTCCCCGTGTCCCCCCTCCCCCTCTCTCTCTCTCTCGGGCGAGGGCTGGATGTAAAAAGACCTCGAGTCTTCTCCACTGCCCTCGTAAAATAAAGTTGATTCATTCATTCATTCATTCTCTTTCTCTCTCTCTTCGTTCTTGCTGGATTTCATTCCTCTCTTTCTTCGTTCATACTTTCGTTCTTTCTCTCTCCCCCCCCCCCCCCCACCCCCCCCCCCCGTCCCCCGACCCTGTTTTTTAAAGCTTCTTGTTGTTCCTTTTAGTATTATATATATATACTTCTGTTGGCAAATCCATCCCGCAACTGACTGTTTACGATTTTGTTTGGACGAATGCTTAGCGGCCGTGACAAAGGTATCGTGATCGAAGTCGGCAGCGGACACCCTTCAGTGAGCTGATAAATGGCGCGAGACCGACGTAGCCGTTAATGGTTCCTTTCACGTCACAAAACAAGCGGGACCACAACAGGAGGGAGAAACCTCTGTGGCTACGTTTCTCAGCTGTTTTGACATATCCGTATCACAGCAGATCTCAGGAGCCGTTGAAGCAATGGAAAGTGGCGTTCGGGTCTTTGGCCACGCGAGATCCCAAAGACCTTCAGAACATTTCCAAAGACCGCTCCCTTTTTGAGTTCGCACAGTTTGACATCAAATGTTTTGAGGGTGTAAACTGTGATAACACAGGCGTACCTCAGCCAAGCTGTTGAAAAGGACATATATGTATAAAGGTTAAGCTTGTGTTAAAACCCATTGAGCCAAGACAAACGTTAGCATACCTGTCTTACGGAGAAATTATAAGCCATGTACAAGACTTGTTTACCAGCAGCTGCACCTGCTCAGTCGAACAATATTTTGCAAATGTAATATTCAAATTTCGCCTTGTAAATCATAAAAGACCAAGTCATTCGGAAATAAATCTCTCCACCTTTGGCGCTCCGCTCCCACAACCACACACAGTCAGAAATAAACCACGGAATGAAGACAACAAAAAACACTTCCTACCTACTGCAAGTCCCAAAGAAAGAACGAACCATCAAGTAATGTGTCCTAACTCACAGCCAGCTGACCGAATGCATTGACCAAACACGCATTTCAGCCCAGTAACAACTACAACACACACACACACGCACACACACGCACGCACGCACGCACGCACGCACGCACGCACGCACGCACGCACACACACATACACATGCACACGCACAAGCACGCTCACAAAAAAGTTTGATTTCTCTGTTTAGGATTTGCCCCTGTTTCCTGGCCTACCTGGCTGCAGTGCTGCCCCCTATCTGGCTGGTGGAGTTGTACCGTCTGCAGACATTCAACGATGCCCTAGACAAAAGCGACAACCTCACTTCCCTCGTCCAAGTCAATGGGGTAATCGTCGTTCTTTGTTTTGCAGTCGTTTATACGTAGGTTTTGTTTCTTCTTAGCTTACGTGTCCACTCTCTCTCTCTCTCTCTCTCTCTCTCTCTCTCTCTCTCTCTCTCTCTCTCTCTCTCTTTTCAATCCTTGGAAAATAAAGTTTTAGAGTTCGAGTTATCTCTCTCTCTCTCTCTCTCTCTCTCTCTCTTTTTCTCTCTACAATCCTTGGAAATAAAGTGTTCGAGTTCTCTGTCTGCCTGTCTCTCTCACTCTGTGTGTGTGTGTGTGTGTGTGTGTGTGTGTGTGTGTGTGTGTGTGTGTGTGTGTGTGTGTGTGTGTGTGTGTGATGAGGAAAATCATCCACTTAGCTATTAAGTGCTGTGAGAGCATACTTAGGTATACAATTTTAATTGGAAACAATACACCGACCAAGGTGAAAAAGTAAAGACGATTAAGAGGGGACAAACAAGACCCCCCCCCCCCCCCCGCAACAAACAAAGACACACAAACGAACAAACAAACAAACAACCCCCCCCGCAACAAACAAAGACACACAAACGAACAAACAAACAAACAAACAACCCCCCCCCAAAAAAAAAAAAGGGGGGGGGGAGGAATATGTAAAATATTGATATCTGGTAGATTGTTTATTTTATTTTATGGTGCCAGTACACAGTATTTCATAGATTTAAAAGAAACGAACTACCAAAAGTAACAGTATTTGCCGATTCAGAGATTCCTAAGGCACGAACTATATACCAGAACATCAACACTATTTACACTGAAACACACTGCCTGGCGGCACTCTTAGACATTAAATTTTGCTGTTCTTCCACAGTAGCTTCTCGCGCTTTGGTGACCCTGAGCGGTTGACATGACGTTAACGTTCAGTTACTAACTCGACGATTGTGGTCTCTTTCTAGAAGGAGAAAAAATGAGTTAGTAGGCTACACGTATTTGGATTTTAACGTCCTGTCAGCCATACAGGGTCTGTTGCAGCACATTTTTAATGTTGCGTGCCGTGGTGACAAAATGTGCCGCAGCAGGGTCAACTCAGATGAGAAAAAGAAGCAGAACCCGGGATAAGCTATAATAAAGAGGAACAGTAAAGATACAGTCACTGAGCATCTCTTTCTCTCCCTCCCTCCCTCTCTCCTTCCGTCCCTCCCTCTCTCTCTCGACCCCCTCTCTCCTTCCATCCCTCCCTCTCTCTCTACTCCCCCCTCTCTATCCCTCCCTTTCTCTCTTACAGAACAGTGTCAGTGAAGTTAAGTGAAAATCTGTGTTTTTCCCCCATCGGTTTTAATTATCAAGGTAGCTCACATTTAGCTTAGGATTCTTTTTAGAACCACCGTTCATATCATTCGTTTGCAGAATGGGCTCGAAGACTGATGCCTTTGTTCCAGCTGACGGTGCCGATCAAGCTGGAGCCTGACATCTGGGTGTCAGTGATGGAGCAGGCACTCCTCTTCCTCCTCGTGCTGGGTCGCTGGCTGCTGCCTCGTGGAGACATCACGCGTCACGAGCTCTCCCAGCTGCTCTTCGTCTTCATGGGCATTGCCTCAGACAACATGGAACTCTTCGAGCTCTTCGACGAGACGGAAGTGCGAAAAGATCCCATCCTGACCTACGTCGTTCTCGGGGTGTGGTCCCTAAGTCTCCTGCAGTTTGTCTTCGTGTTGACGGCGACCAAGAATGCCAGCCAAAAGATGAGGGTTATCCACGACCATCCCACAGCGGAGGAGCTGGCTCAGGAACGCAAGAAGAGGCGAAAACGCAGCGTGCTTGAGGTCATGTTCGCGACTGAGATCTGGAGTCTGCTGTTCAGCGTCATGGTGCAAGATGGCCCTTACGCTGCCACCCGCATATACACCCTGGTGAAATACGACCTCCTGACCTACTCCATCATCTTCTTCATCTGCAAGAATATCCTGGTCATCTGCCTCGTCTTCTATCGCCTCACTATCATCTGCGTACACAAGTGTACCGACGACGACAGCGACGAAGAGGAAGACGCGGCCTCAGACAACAGCGAGAGCAGAACGGGCAGGACTAAGCGACTGCTGACCAACACACGCAGCATGAAGGTGGAACCCGTGGCCATGACCAGCATGCACAGCAACACAGACAACTCCTCCTTCAGCTGAGACTGTCGATAGATCGGACCTGGCAACGAGACAAGCGACGAGATTTTTTTTTTTTTTCTCCCCCAGAGGATAGCACATGCACATGGTACCTCGAGACACGGAGTCAGTGACAGATTAAACACATGTCAGCGCATAATTATTCATCAGCACAAATTGCTCACACGGTATCCTTACAAATGATCTTGTGCGTCAAGGATGAGTTGTTCACTCTCTCTGTCTCTCTCTCTCTGTGTCTCTGTCTCTCCTCATACATATGTCTCAACTGAAATTGATCTGTAGTGGACTTGATCTGTCATTTAAGACATAGAGAAATAAAAATAATCTTCAATGGACTTCCAAACATCCCGTGATTAAAACCACTAAGACTGTGTCACACACACACACACACACACACACACACACACACACACACACACACACACACACACACACTCACTCAATCAGCAGGACAGCTTGAAGAGGTGAGATTTTGAATATGATCTGAAAGATTAGACTGTGTCTGAAGACCTGACTTTGCAAGGGAGAGTGCTGCAGACAGACAGTGCAGCATGAGAAAAAGACCTGACCAGGCGAGTGCCTTCACGCAAAGAATGAAAGTATGAGAAGAGCGTAACTGGCGGGTTGGTTTGTATTGTTTTAGGAGTTCAATCAAGTACACCAGGAGCGGTCGAGCTGAGACAGTTAAAGCACTGAGAACAAAGTTTGTGCTATAATTATTTGTGAATCAGTGAGCAGCCAAAGGAGAGAAGCAAGAAGCATAGAAATGTGACCAGTTTTGGCCTTTTGCCTTTGTATTGTATTGGTGCCGTCCAAATGAACGCAAGTTTCCAAATGTTTAAGCATATCTCTTATTACATAATATTCCATTTCAGTTTACACATGTTAAAACCGATCTAGGTCATGTCAAAATTGCATTAAAGTTTTGACAGTGACAAGACTAGACAGCTGTTTGTTATTCTTTTATATCTTCCACTCTCTCTCGTAATTGTACATGTGTGTGTGTGTGTGTGTGTGTGTGTGTGTGTGTGTGTGCATGTAAATAATTTTATGCTTTTTAGATGCTCATACAAAAATCAACAATGATCCAAATTACTCACAATGTAAAATACACAGACACAACCAGACACAACCAGACACCACTACCACCATTTAAAGCTGTGTCAATTTGATCACTTACTGATACATCAAATGTACACAAAATAAAAGTATATCAGGATGAGCTAAGTCAGTATTCCAAATCACAAAACTGTGTCATCCAAATCACAAAATTGAAAAAAGGAAAAACATGAGAACAAAAGAGCTATCATTTTGGTAGCTCACAAAAATAGAAAATTGATGACAGCTGAAAACCATTTAATAACTGGTTCTTTGTATGGACAGTCATGTAACTGTGAGAAATGGAATTCATTTTTGTCAACCACCAATATCAAAAGTATAAAAGCAATGAGACCTGGAATGATACACATGTAAGGCATTAATACAAGTATGACAGGACAGGACTTTCAAGTAAATATTTCCAGACATCAGTGAACTGGCAGGCAAACTTTCTCAGCAAGCACAGTCCGTGATGGAATGTCTAAGCAAAACACCTGAAATTAACATACATTTTCAAATATGGTATGGTAACATTTTTGGTTATTTTCCAGGTTTGTTTATGAACTAAGTTTGATGCACTGCATACTGTGTAGAAGGTTAGCTGGGGTGTTCAGTTTCTTACATTTATGCCTGTGGATACTAAAAGGTTTTTGGCTCAGTAATTATACAAATAATGCATTTTTTCTTTAATAATAATGATAATGTTTGTCACCACACAAGACAAATTTGTGGTCTGGTAATAGTACAGCAAGTACAGCAACAAACCTAATTTGGTTACAGAGAGATCACTGGTACATAAAGTAACATTTAATTAAGTTTTGAACCTTTGCTGATGATGACTGACAGATATATGGAAAAAAAGAAAGAAAAAAAGAAGACAGTCATATCTTGATAATATTAGGCCTCACAGTGACCTTGACATTAAAAATAACAAATCAGAAGATACCATCTGGACAAACATCTGAAATTTTGAACCTTCCCTGTGACCTTGACTTTGAACACAGAAATCCAATCCTTTCAGAAGACTAGCTGATAATGATGTACACCAAATTAAGTTCGGTAGCAAAAGGATCGACAGTTCAGAAGGCAGTGAAACAGTCACATTTCAATTATACAAGCCCTCACTGTAACCTTGACTTTGAAGGTGATAACTGTCTTTTTCACATGACACGCTGGCTTATGATGATGCCAAGCTTGGTTACAAGAAGTTCAGCAGCTCAGGAGATATCCTCTGGACAAACAATTGAAACTCTCTTCAAACATTTGCTGCCAGCAATCCAATTTTCACAAAGCATCCTTGACTTCCCTTTCAGGTATCAACAATCAGCTCACAATACCCTTACAACTACACACACAAATCAGAGTTACGCGTTGGAGAGGCCTTGTATCTTGAAGACCCAGGCATAGTCACAAGGCATCAAGTTGATGGGGATGATAGGCATGGTGATGACCATCTGGCCCTGGGAGTTCTTGCCAAAGGAAATGGCACCACTGTAGCCTAGCATGGACACCTTGGTGTCATTTGCGATTACAGGCAGACCAAGCGTCAGGTGGTCATCTTCTGGCCAGTCGAGCATTATGGCATACACATTTGCTCCCCCACCATCTGCTTTCTTAGAAGTGTACCTGTTATAGACATGAGAAATGCAATTAGTTCATCAGTTGTCTTCTGGGTGGTTCTCATCTAATCAGCTGTTCTCTCCCTATCTCAAAAACCAGCCACAAAACTCACCTTTTCACACAGTACTGCCATCTACAATAGCTCCTTTTCAGTGTTTGCTTTGACACGGTGCTTGTCTGTGCACCACTTTTGTGTTTGTTTTTGTTTTGCTGTCCCATCTTCTGTGTTGACCTCAGAGGTCACTCCTGCGCCACTCATCAAGGGATCCCTACCTCCAGCTGCACCCTAGACTAAATATTCTGCATTGAGGCTCCGGCCCCAGGGGTCCACAGGAGGAGATGTCAGATCGCTGGTGGGCTGCCATCTGAAGGAGACACTGCACTGCTGCTGAGTCACTTTGATGGTGTTCAGTAGTGCCTGTTCTGATTCAACAGACACAGGGCATCACCTACTATGCCCCCTACTGACAACAATGTTTGCTAAGTCATAGAGTCAGACTGGGTGAGTGCCCCCTTCAGACAGCAGACCATCACTATGTCCCTCCATCATTCTTCCTATAATTATGTTGAGGGCTTTGATCAGAACTGCCTTAGGAAGGGAATCAGGCAGGAACACCAAGACTGAGTTCACCCCAAGAAGGGCTACAAAAAAAACAAAAAAGTGCAGTGATGGACGAGGAAGAGGGTGATAACTGAAGATGCTATGGAGGTTCATATCAGTGTGCTACAGAATCTAAGATGTTAAAAACAAAAGTGCAGTGACAGATGAGGATGATAGTTGATGACGCTATGGATGTTCATATCAGTGTGAGACTAATTGACAGGGCCAGAGACCACACTTACTGTCATAATTATGCTGCTGTTAACAAGGCCTGGGAACAGCGGCATCTGAGTGTTGGTCATGTAATTAGAACAACACTCTCAAAGACACATCCATAAAGTGGATGAAGCTCAGCTTTGCAGTCCCAGCCCTTCCACTGGGCCCTTAGCACTCCCAACTCTGTGTAGGAGCCAGACAGGCCTGAAAAATCCCATACGACTCTTGACAGGATTCAAGCCCAAGACCTTCCAAACCACTGACCAAAGTGCTAACCACTACACTATGGGGGCCAGTGTGCACCATTCTTGATATTTCATCTCATCTGTCCTGTCCTGTGTTCCTTTCACACTACTGTCCTAACCAAGTCATGCAAATCATACTGAATATTGTTTTTATGCCACAAAAGCAAGATATAATTGATACATCCCAAGATGTAATAAATTCTTGTTATAGTCTTAAGCAATGTTTTCAACTGCTTTTATTTGTTAGGATTATCAGTTGATCTGTGAGTCTGTAAAAGTAAACGTTGATGACACCTGAAGAGTACCTCAGTCATAAATCAGTTTTAACTGGCTATTCTTGACTTGAGTGACCATGAAGGGCAGATAACACAACTGCACCAGTGTCAAAGTTTAAATATGAAGAGAGTTTGGAATAGAGAGGGCAAGGAGACTGGGAAAATGGAAGTCACCTTGACCAACCATGTCAACATAGAAACACAGTGTTAGTGCATTTTCACTTGCTTGCTGCAATATCTGAAAGAAAACAACATAAAATCTGGATACCATTATATCATCAAAATGCCACCATGACATGCACAATCAGGCAAGTGATTTTTGCTTGCTGTTAATAAAAACTTGCACAGCATCTGAATGTGAATAATATGTATTGTGGTTTCAGATATTTCTCATTAAATCATTGTAATACAAAACTATTTTCCACAGACTTATATCAAAACTACAGTATCATCATATAAAAACATATTCGGGTCTGCTGGCTTTTTAAAACAATTTTTTGCATGTGCCATTAATGAACTAAAAATACAAAAATATAGACTTTGTACATTTCTACTACTGAAAAAGAACAGTTTTCTCATCTGATGGGTCATCTGATGGGAAAACTACTTCTGTCTATTGAAAGTGTTATAACAAAAACTGAATGATTATACACACTGTTTGATAAAAATATATTCTGTTTCTTACAGGTTCTGTAATACTGTATTCCTTGTATGTTAAGGACACATATATTTTGTTTTGATCTTAAAACTTCATGGTCACAGAATACAAAATATTCATTTTTATATTGTACACTTCTATTCCATTTCAGTGTTTGAATTTATATTTATTCATTAGCATCTGGATGACTGGCATGTCTGTTAATAATGAAGATCACAAATATTGCAGAATGTATAATATACAGAAAAATGACCATAACTATGTTGCAAGCATACCCTGCTATTGCCCAGTCATGAAAAATTGGTTAACATTCAATGCTATCTTATATGAACAAACGTTGATCCACTTGGCATAAATCATTCTAATACAAGGTGAGCTGAAATTCCTTCCACGTGTGCACATTTGGCTTACCACACATTGCCTGACACAGTGTCATTGGCTCTGATCCAGGGGTGAGTTGCATAGATGGCCTCTCCATTCACCCCCAGCCATTGGCCCATCTGCCGGAGGCGCTCCTCAAATATGGGCAAAATGCGACCAGCTGGGGTGGGTCCAATGTTGAGGATGACGTTCCCCCCACAGCTGTTGGGAATGAAATGTCTAAACTGTTAGATGAAAGATCACCTACCTTGAGCATCTGATGAAGGACCACCTAACATAACACCTTAAGCAAAACACAACCTATCTTGACCATTTAATGAAAGACAACCTAACTTCACCCTCTAATGAAAGACCACCTATCCTGAACCTCTGATGGAATACCACCCATCTCACCTCTAACCAATGACCATCTGCTGTGTTCTTACAATGAAAACCGCTTCCTTTGATTGACTAATGGAAGACACAGCTATTTTAAGAAAAGCTCTCATGTAATTAAAATGTTGGTGCATGCACCCAAATTCATTTTGAGAAAATTAGTCTGTGACAGAGCAAACATAATTAGAAAACATCACTGATTCCATATCAAGCTTTACATTTTTGACATAAAAATAACTAGTTGCATGACTACATGAGGCATTTCTGTTAAAATGAGAACAGTAGAGAAAGAATGAAAACAGAGGAGGAGAGAGATAAGATAAAATTCTTTACTTATATGTGTAACAGACAATATATGAGACAGAGGGGAATGGGGTGGATATACAGGGCTTTGAAATAATCAGTACCAAACAGTATTGGTGGGTAACTGCATGAAGAATGGGAAACACAATATCGTAGAATGTTACAGGTGGGTTACAATCACCAAGTTTAACATGTAAGGACAACCAGTCAGCACATAATGTATGACATGTTTTAAATCTGATCCAGGGGTGTTTTAAATGTTTCAGTGCTGGATGGTAATCTAAGAGTCGTGGAGTGAGTTCCAAAGTACACTGCCAAAATATACTGGGCTGGATTTAAAAAGGTCAAGCCTAGGGATGGAAATATTGAGCATTCCAGAATGATGTGACTGGTTTAAGGAAATTTGTCATAAGAGAGGGTGGGACATTTCTGGACATAACTTTGTGCATCAGAACTCCTTTGTCATTGCTAATCTCCTTCTTTCTGTCTGTCTATCTCTCACTGAAAATCTAGTTAGAATGTTAGCCTACCCACTACATCAAATGCTTCTTATTTTGAGCATCTCATATAAGTTTACTTGTTTGATTCTCCCCTCCATGTAGTGTGTTATTGTATGCTGGTATGCTTTCATTAATAAAAATTGTTTAAACCAATAGCTAAGTCTTTCTTTGAGGGGACGTATTGATAGGAGATTACAGTCTGAAATTGACAGAGTTGTGGTTTTGAGGAGAATTGCCTTGAGCACTCTTTTAAATGTAAACCAACCAAGGGTTTGAGAGTATTTACACTGAGTCCCACAGCATTGCTCTGTAGTTAATGGTGGATTGAATATGGGCATGAAAGAATACTTTTCTGGCATCACGGTTCAGAAAGTGTTTGATTTTAGATAACTGGTAAATTTCCTTGGAAGTACTCTTACATAAAGCAGTTATATGACTGGACCAAGAAAGGTTGCTGTCAGTGGTCACACCTAAAACTTTGTGGTTGTCCACTTCAATGAAAGTTTGGAATTCGATGGAAATTGGTGGGCATTTCAAAGTTAAATTTTGTCTCTCTTGCCTGGTTGTTACAAGCATAAATTTGGTCTCATCAGGATGGTGAGACATATGATTAAACTATGCCCACTCTGATAGACTGTAGATTGTAGATGTTTTCCTGTAGTGACTCCAATAGCTTTTTGAGATTAGAGTTACCGCTGTGGACTGTTGTGTCATCCATGAAAAGTTCACAACATGCTTTGATGAACTGGGGGAGGTCACTGATGTTAAGTGAAAAGATAAACGTCCAAGAACAGAACCTTGGGGAACTCCACATCTGATGCAATCATACATATAATTTGCTATCTAGCTGTAAGAAATGATGTAAGTAGAGTAAGTCAGTGTCTTGGGAGACAATCCATCCCATGCCACAGACAGAGAGAGAGACAGAGAGAGAGAGAGTTTGAATCTTTATTGCTTTGGACAAAGTCCATAACATTGAGGTGAAATCAGTGTCCAAATGATGCACTTAACAAAATATTCTATAGCACACACACACACTCACACTCACACACACACACACACACACACACACACACACACATACATACACAAGCATTGACAGAGACCCACACACATATGCACAGCTAGTTCTCTCCCACTTATATACCTAATACAGTAATAGCCAGAAGTGCCTTTCAGTATGGAAGTTATGGTAGTGAGGTAGTTGAAGCAGTTTAGGCAAGAAAAGTGTAGTGCTTGCCTTGTGAACAATCTGGGTGGGAAGAGTGTGTTGCTTGCTTCAATGTTTGAGCAGTCTGGGTGGATAGGGCATGGGGCTTGTCTCAGCAGTCTGGGTAGATAGGGTGTCAGGCTTGTGTCAGCAATTTGGGTGGATAAGGTGTGGGGCTTGTGTGAGCAGTTTGGATGGAAGGGGTGCATTTTTCTGTTTTGAGCAGCTTGGGTAGAATGGATGTGGTACCTGTAAGCATCTGCATGGCACAACTGACCTTACAACTCTGGCCAAAGTTTCCGTTAACTCATCCATTGAGTTTATGTCGCTCAGCTTCAACACTTTGCGGAAGCTCCATCCATGCTTGTCCATGGTTGTGGAGTCCTCAAACTTGTGCTTCTGGATTACCCCTAACAAGCAGAAAATTCTGAACAATGAATGCTCAAGCAGTTCAACTTCAAAGTGGAAACAAAAAAGTATTTCCTTTCCTCTGGCTTTGCAAATAAGGTAAAATTCAAACAATGGGCAACACTTTAAATTTACCCTCAATACAATTCCAGAACTGAACAGACCATATGGGTAAATACTGAACTGGTACTCATTCAGTCATTGGGTATATATAAGTGATCATCAATCAATCATTTTCAGAATTCCCACTTTCAGCAGCTCAATTCTGGAATCAAGCAAATGTTTACTTTAACAGTTAAGCAAAACATATTTGACTTACTGATTTTAAGAACATTTTACCTCCTGACTCCCAATGACCTTGGGAAAAAGGTGAGCTCTTGATACCATGTCATGTGCGTGCTTGTTCATCAACACCAGAGAAGGTTTCAGAACAGTCAGTAATAAGTTTCCAGAAGCAGAACTTTCAATTTCATGTATTTACTAGTACTACAAGTGGTATATTGACTGACTAGTACACTGTAGCAGCATGAATGAAAGAGTAGAAATTAACAAGGTTTTCAAGAGGTTACATTAAATTTGCCACACCCTACACCAAACAGTGCCTGTCAATGTGGCAATGTTAAATTTGTGTCAGAAAAGCCAGATAACATGGGATCCTAGTCCAACAATGATCATGCATTATAGAGGCTATCTAAGCATTTCCATGTTAGTCAAATGCCAACACTTGGCAAGAGTGTTATTTTTAACCAATAGCCCACACTTGGAGAAAAATAAAAGAGGCCATGAAAAAAATGAAAAAAAAGACAAAAAGGATAAATGAACAGATGCTCTGACCAGGATTGTAGTAGTCCACACAAGTCCAGTATCCACCATGTTTGCAGCGAGTGTCTGCTCCCCATCGGTCATTCACCACCACTGTGTCTTTCACCGGGCTGCACACTCACATCAATGCTTGTGTACAAAACTGGCGCCAAAGCAATCACAAAATTACTGAAGTTTTCTGTATGTTTGTGTTTTTTAAAACAACAAAAATATTGCAATGCCCATTTAAAATGAAAAAGACTTGTTTTCTAAATTCAGTATCAAATAAACAGGGTATTTCAAAGCAAATTCTTTTTTTCTTTTTGTTTTTGCTTTTGGACAAACCATTTTGAGAAGGCTAATGCCTATTCATACACTGTAAAAACAATTGTTTTTAAAGTGCTCTGCTGACACAAAAAAATCTTTTCTCAAACTGATTTTTTTTTTTTTTCATGCACATGGCTTTATCTTTCAAATCTGCTGTTAAGATTACTCTGTGGCTCATCTCTGATTTATCCAAAGACCCAGACCCTCCCTGGACACATGCTTCAGTCATTTATAAATTTGCTATCCTACAGTCCTAATTGATAAATTGATGTCAGCATGTGATGTGCACATCAAACCAAACTGCTTACCTGTCATTGTAGAGCCAAGCAATGAAATTGGTTGCATTCCAGTAAGTGGAGTTAGCCTCCCAATCTCCATCTGACCAGATGATGTCTGGTTTATAAGCGTTCACAAGTTCATACAGC
Organism: Alviniconcha strummeri; assembly: GCA_963584105.1. NCBI lineage: Eukaryota > Metazoa > Mollusca > Gastropoda > Provannidae > Alviniconcha > Alviniconcha strummeri. The sequence goes on along the minus strand of OY757541.1, from coordinate 24,020,109 downwards.
TCTGGCATGGTCTTGTCCTGGTGCAACCAAACAGCTGTAGATTATTTTCATATCACTGGACAGAGAACAAAAGGCAACACACACACAGAAAAACAAACAACAAAACACATAAATACTAATATTAATAATAATAATTTATTTTATATAGCACCTCAACGACAATTATATGAGCTCTTAGCACTGTACAGATCAACAAATGCAATAAAACACACATGAATATGTTAATTAAATTAGCCTAAAACAACAGTTTAAAAAGATAAATTCTCTCCATCTATACATATTTCAACTCACGCATATTCAAGATTCATTTTAAAACACAGCATTTAGAATAAAAATATGAATTTAGACATTAAAACAATCTGCAAGTAATGCATTTCACATACACACACACACACTGAACTTTTAAAACCTGCTGATTCTCTCTCTCTCTCTCTCTCTCTCTCACACACACACACACACACACACACACACACACACACACACACACACACACACACACACACACACACACTACATGTGCACATCCACAATTGAGTATACCACTTTGAAAACACATAGCTTATTTAAAACGTTTCACAACAATCAATAACTAATCACAAATAAACAAAAGCTGCATAACTAGAACAATGTTTACAGTGTTGTTTTCAGGTTAAATGAAATAAAATATGATAAACCATAATAAATTTAAAACTAGTAATAAAACAATTATACATAACTAATTTGCTGTGCACCCTTTCTCCCCTCTCTAAATGAAATAAAATATGATAAAACATAATAAATTTATAAATTTAAAACCAGTAATAAAACAATTAAACATAATCTATTTACTGTGTGCTCTTTCTCCTCCTCCTTGACTGGGCGTAAAACACCAGCTTACTAAGTAAGTTACTTACTTACTTCTCCTCCTCTCCCTCTCTGTTTTTCACTCCCTCCTCTCTCTCCCAATCTCTCCCCCCCCCCCCCCCACCCCCCTGTCTCTCACTCTATGACAGGTGTTTCATGAACAGATACGTCTTTAGTTGTTTTCTTAATGTGACCAGACACTGGCTCTGTCTGACATGTACAGGGAGTGAATTCTAAGTAGCTGGACCGAACACAGAAAACAATCTTTTTCCGTAAGTATTCAAAGAGAATCGTGGAACTAAGAGTACGAGGGAAGAGTCTTGAGATCTTAGAGTTCTAGTGGGTTTGTAAGTTTGGAGGAGCTCACACAGACATGAGGGCACGGCAACACAGTTGAGGCATTAGTAGCATTGGGTAGAGACCTTGTATTCTATCTGAGCTTTAACAGGGAGCCAGTGAAGTATTTTCAAGACTGGAGTAGCGCTTTCATGCTGTGGTTTATGAAGGACAAGTCTGGCAGCATTATTCTGTATGCGTTGAAGCTTTGCAAGTTTGTGATCAGGAAGGCCGGCCAAAAGAGAATTACAATAATCAAGACGAGATAGAATGAAGGCTACAGCCAATGTATTTGCAGCATCAACAGTCTGGAAAGAATGGATCTTACTGATTCTACGAAAACAGTTTCAGTACAAACAAAATCTTTTGTGCCAAGAGCAACTTACTGGAGTGTACATGTATGCAAAACAATGTTTGTAGAGTATGCATTATGTGTGATACTAATTATGCGCATTTAAAATTATATTTTCTCAGTAGCTGACTATACTAATTATGTGCATTTAAAATTATATTTTCTCAGCAGCTCTCTCAATATTTTAGCAATGTTTAATGTTTTTGTTTTATTCAATAATCTTCTTGGATATTAAAGAAGGAAAAGTGTGTGCAGTTTAGTTTCTTGCCTGCATACACAAAATCAATCAGTCAATCAATATTTTATTTTATGTCTGTTTACATCGAGGTGATATTAGACCCACCCCCACCCACCCCCAATAAACCATTATCATTTATCCTAATTTTCCCACAGGACTATGAACAATCAATCTGACAATATTAGTGATAACATCAGTATTATACAAAATATCTCTTACATTGTTGTAAGCATTTAAGTCATATATCCATATTTCTGAAATACTTACAAATTGAAATAGCATACACAAAACAATTTGCAAATACATCAACATAGTATTTTTAATAATCAATTTTAAAAAGAAACACATCTTTCATTCTTTATTACAGAATCACTCACCCTGATGAAATCTTGAGTTTTAAAATTATTTTTCTTGTCTGCCAGGTAGAGGGGATTGAAGAATTCATACAAAGAATGGTATGTGCCAAACTTCAGGTTAGTCTTGGAACGAACTGCAGCAGCAAGCTCACCTGAGAAATTAAGCAAAACATAATATCAATTTTGAGTATTATATATAAACATTGTAAATAGAAATATGATATGTACAACTTTATTACCACTTGGTAACATAAATTTGCCTTCTGGCACATCAGCCACATATAAAAGCAAAAAACACAAGTTCAAACAGTTCGGGGGCGGGGATAGCTCAGTGGTTAGAGCACCGGACTCGTGATTGAAAGGTTGTGGGTTCGAATCCCTGCTGGAACGGCGGGAGAATTTTCTTCTCCAGGGTCGACTTTCTGTGCTGACTCTTATTTCGGTATCCATTCCACCCCTGTGTTACCACAGTAGCACGTAAAAAATCCCGGTTATTCTGCCAAAAAGTGCAGGTGGCAGGTTACAGCTAAACACGCATACACCTTACGTATGTGGATTTTATTGAACCGTGCTTCGGCATTGGTCACAACTTGTCCCTAATATGTCAAATGACATCTGAGGACATCAACTCATCATCTTCAAACAGTTCAGTTAGGAAGCACTGCTAAAACTTATAATGAGACAAGCAACAAAGCTACACCACAAGTACAACTTAGTACATGTTGTAATGACAATTTTATGTGCAGGATTCAAGCGGGGAAAATGGTGAGTAGGTTTTCAGAGCAGTGACATACATGTACATCCTGTCCTCATTACTAACTTGTCAGGATAACCTACTCATTAGCCTGTCTACTGCAATCACCGCCTAATTCATTCTTTTCCATTTTATGTTACTGATGTTTTATTAAGTACTGCATTACTAGTATTAGTCATGAACAGTCATGAATTAAAACAGGCACATGCATACGGTTGTGGTACGTGTGTGGAAGGTGGGGGGGGGGGGGGGGGGGGGGACAATGTAAGACATCATAGGCATGATTTACTGATTGTGCTTGCTTTTAGTTTTACAGAGCAAAATTATTTCTTGGTCAGTGACATTCTGACAAAATGAACACACATAACTGGTAGTAAATCATTTAAATACAAACTATTTATGGTAGGCTGCTGCAGACTGTGTCATATTACTTAATGTACAAACTGAGTAACCTATTCAAATTGTACTGTAACACAAACAGTGTAATGTGCTCTAACACTGAGTGTGAAAAATAAGCAACCTATTCACAGTCTGAAGGTGGTAACTGAGTAACCTATGAAGCTAGGCATAGCACAGCTAGGCATAGGACAGATATTGAGCAACAAGCCCAGACTGTGACCTACAGAGTAAGTTACAGTCTAAAAATGTGGAGGATGGAAACTGATCAACATACCCACCAGGTCCCTGTTTGGACCTACATCCATGGAGTTCCAGTTCCAGGAATACTTAGATGGCCACATGCAGTATCCTTCGTGATGCTTTGTTGTTAAAACCACATACCTGGGCAGATTTTTTTTTAAAGAAAGAAGGTTTGATCAATTAATAGTGGACCATCACATACAACAATATATCTATGTGGTGCTGAAATCACGGAATTGCCAATATCACGTAATAGTCAACAGCTTTGCCAATTCCGACATAATTCGGAAATGACTGCTGATCCCACAAAATGGGCAGTGATTTGCTGAATATGTGTAAGAGCTTCCAAAACCTGCCTATTTCATGGAACCAGCAACTAATTCTGCGGAATCAACAGCTGATTACGTGAAATCAGCCTATTTGCCCATTACGTGGAATCAGCAGGTTTTAAAAGTTCAATGTGTGTGTGTGTGTGTGTGTGTGTGTGTGTGTGCATGTGCGTGGTATGCATTTTGCTTTCTGTGTCTTTCTTGTTTAATTTTTTTGTGCTTTGTCAAGAAAGAGAGAGAGAGAGAGAAAGAGAGAGAGAGAGAGAGAGAGAGAGAGAGAGAGAGAGAGAGAGAGAGAGAGAGAGATTGTGAGCAGCTTGTCAGGAAACAATGTATGTAGGACAGGACTATGCAGCATGGTGAAAACTCAAAAAGATGTACCTGTACTCACAAAACATTATCGGCTTGACAAAGTCATTTCATATGAGTGCTATCAAGCCAAGATGGACAGTGTACACAGAAGATGTTTTACAGAGAAAGTGGAGAATGAGTCTTTTTCTTGATTTTCACTGCCCAGAGTAACTGATTACCATCAAATGGTGGATGTGCTCTCTGGCACCGCTAATAAAAAAGACTGGAATGTTTACTACATCAAGGAAACATTTTCGCTTCTACAAGTTGCAGGACTCAAGAAAGTAATAAACATAAGTCCCCGCCCCCCCTCTCTCTCTCTTTGTTTAATTTTTGTTTTGTTAGAAAACGAATCTCAGTAAATATTTGATAATGGTTTTGGTAGTTAGCACTTTCCACGTCTTTTTATTTCTATTTGTTGTAATCAGCAACTCTTTTTTATAGTTAAGTCAGTTATAACGTAAGTAAATGATATCTGTGCATGCGTATGTTCATGCACTTTTGTGTGCATGTGTGTGTTACATTTTCATGTGAGAGAGAGAGAGAGAGAGAGAGAGAGAGAGAGAGAGAGAGAGAGAGAGAGAGAGAGAGAGAGAGAGAGATTTTATAGTAAATTTAACTTATTTTGTGCAGGTTAGGAAGACTGAGGAAGAAACGCCAAGGTACATTGTGACACATGATGAGCTCTTTAATATCATCCTTGAAGCACATGTCAGCACACGTCACGGTGGAGAGAAAAAAGACCAAGGGAGTTCTGGATGGAAAATACGGCAATGCTGCAGGCAAAATGGTCAGTTATTTCATTTCAAATCGTGACACATGCCAACGGAAGAAATCAACACCAAATAAGGGTCTCATCATGAAACTGATTTGTTCAGATAGAATCAAAATCGTATAGTGACAGAGGCCAGGTGGAGCTCATCACCACGGAATCTGCTCCTGATGGTGGCTAAGTTCAAATTGTTAATTACCAGGACCATTTTATGAAGTGTCTTGTCCTGGGGCCCTTGAAAAGCAAAAGAGCAAGTGAGGTGGCTTACAATTTAACTGATATTTTCACACTGATTGGGGCGCCCTGTATCCTGCAGAGCAACAGTGGACAAGAGTTTGTTGCCTTGGTGGTGTACAAACTCAAACGTATGTGGCCACACCTTTGCATTGTACACAGGCATGTAAGACATCCTCAGAGCCAGGGAATAGGTCAAGCGGTCAAACCAAGATGTTAAACAAATGCTGATTGCATAGACCACTGACATAGTGACAATAACACCACAAAGTGGGCAGGACTGCGCTTCGTTCAGTTGCATAAGAACTCTTCTCCACACAGAAATCTGCAAAACAAATCTCCCTATGAAATATTGTTGGGAGAGAAACCCCGGATGGGCCTGCAGAAAACAGTACCACCAAACGAATTCTCAGATCAGCTGACAATGGAAGAAGAACTGGAAGCTGCACTGTGGGAAATGACTGGACCAGATGCAGATGATGGTGAAGTCGCCGCCGCTACTGCTGTATCAGAACTGGAAGCTGCGCTGCGGAAACTGGTTGGACAGGATGCAGATGATGGCAAAGTTGCCCCTGCTACTGCCAACACAGAACTGGAAGCCGCTGCTACTGCCAACACAGAACAAGAAAGAGCTGCTGCAGACTTTGAGAACCAACAGGCAGAGACAACACATTCCACTGGTCCATACAATGTATCCAACATAGACATAGATGTCGATCCTGAGGAAATAGCTAGGGAAAAGACAGGACATCAAGAGGAAGATGAATTGCAGGAAACCGAGGATGATAAAAGGCTGACTGACAATGCTCCAGCAGAGATGGGTGATAGACAGACATACATATGTGATGACTCATGTCCTGGTCCCATTGCTGAGCACATCACTAACATAAGGTTATGCCACGAGGAGGTGGCAAGGGGACAGGAGAAAAGTCAGAATCAAACAATGGCATCGAGTAATGCTAAACTTCCTTCTCTTGCTCCGTCCTGCTTCCTGTGTCCAAGTTAACAGGGGAAGACTTGATACATGAAATATTCCATGGATCATATCTGAAGTAACGGAGCATGGTTCCTATCAGTATCACACAGCTACAAGACATGGGATGGTGAACACCACATACTCACGAAAACAACTACCTGACCTGGAAGATACCATCCTATGAGTGCACTCATTCCGCAAGACAGCATCTCTCCATTCCGCTTTTTGTGGCCAGGACTACTCAAAGTGCTTTTGTCAATCCGCCTGCAATTCGAGGCAATGTGCACGCAGAAAATGTGGCACTCTGTGCCATAGTCACTGCCATCCTCGGAACAGCACATGTAAAAATAAAGTTACGGTAACAGGTTTCCACTTGACGGGACTGTTCTCAGTTTCAAAGAATATGTTTTGAACAGCTTCAACCGCAAATTCAGATTTTTTGAACTTACATAACCTTCATTATTGTTAAAAGTATAAAACACTTGTCAGCTTTCAGTAAATATAATTATTGGTATTACTGTACACTCAGTGCTATGCATTCGTGCGTGCCCATGCATGTGTGTGTGTTTGTGTATGTGCATGCACGCATGCGTGCGTGTGTGTGTGTGCAAAATATTATTTCCAAGCTGCTCGCTGTATGTATGTGAATGACAGTCTGACCTCACTAAATCACACACCAATGCACACACACCTACACACACACACACCTACACACACACATACAGGGGGGAGGAACACACACACACACACACACACTCTCTCTCACTCACTGAGCTTCCGAAACCTGCCGATTCTGTGTAATGGGCAAATTAGCTGCTGAATTAGCTGCCGATTCCATGAAATAGGCAGGTTTTGGAAGCTCTTACACATATTCGGCAAATCATTGCCCATCTTGCGGAATCGGCAGTCATTTGCCAATTACGCGGAATCAGCAAAGCCGTTGCCTATTAGTATTACATGAAATTGGCAATTTCACAATTTTGGCACGACACATATTATATATATATATTATATGGCATTACAAAGGTTTAATGTTAATGTCAATGTCCACTTTTATAGCAGTCTAACTTTATGCAGAGGGCCAAATGTATTCTCAAAAACATTTCCACACACAAGGCATATCTAAATGCATCAAAGATCAAAGCAAAAAATAATGTGGACCATGGCTGCTCCTACTCCTAGTTCCTAAAGGTAAAAGATGATGTATGTAACGAATTATTCCTGTTGTCAATTCAGCCTCTGCTCATTCATTGCCCCACACTGGGAGTGGGAATAGCTCAGTGGTTAGAGCACCAGACTCATGATCAAAAGGTTGTGGGTTCAAGTCCTGGCAAGTCAGTGGGAGTATTTTCTTCTCCAGGGTCAACTTTGTGTGCTGACTCTTATTTTGGTATTATATATGTTCCATGCCTGTGTTATGGCAGTAGCACGTATTCTGCCAGGTATTCTGCCAGAAGTGCAGGTGGCAGGTTACAGCTAAACACACGTGTGTATTTTTTTTACACCCTACATATGTGGCTTTGCATGAACTTGAAGTGACATGAGATGGAGATGGCTGTAACTTGTATGGTATTATTTTATATACAGAACACACCAAGACTGTAGCAGTTTCACATGGCACCAGCCATGTAACAACGAAACAGCTCTTTAAGTACATCATTTCGATGGATATTTAAACTGCACTAAAAAAAGAAGAAAAAAAGCTAGTCACTCATTTAGAATTAGAATCAATGCAACAAAAGCACGGTGAGTCTGCTTGAGAGCAGAGAATAGTGCTATACATAAATGATCAACAACAACAAGAGTCTGAAACCAGATGTCTCCACCATACACATAAACAAATAACAACACTCACTCCTGATACCAGTGATAGCTGCTTCCAGAAAACCATTGGTGTAGCCAGTAGTGATGATGCTCTAACTCTAAGGCTACCCCCTCCTCTCCCCTTCCTTTACTGAGGACTATGCACTTGGTTTGCTGACTTGCTCCTTTGTGCATGCTCTAGTCCATACACGTCATCTGTACCTCTGTGCCAGTTATTATATAATGCCTATGTCATATTAATTAGCAATAAATGTACAACTTTGTGTACACAGCCCTGTGTCAAATAACTGTATTGGATAAAAGAGAAACTGCACTGTACATGACATACTCATGCACATCATTATACTACAAGGACTGTCTAGAGAGGGTACACCTCCAAGCAGCCCGCTTCATCACGAGAGACTACAGGACGAGACGGACAGGATGTGTGGGAAACATGCCCCAGGTGCTGAACCTGCCACCACTGCAGGAACGTAGGAAGCAGCAATGGCTGACAACCCTCTACAAGACTGTGAAGGGCCACATCCCAGCCATGCCCCCAGAAAACTTCCTGATGCCAGCAGACAGAAATCGAAGAATAATACATCCGACCACCTTTAACTAGTTTAAGGATTGCAGTTATGACAACACCACCACCAGACAAGAAATTCAAAACTCTTGTGGCTTGAACTTTTGAAGATTCCAGACAGCAAGACTGAGAAGTGTAAGAACTCATTCTTTGTAAGAACCGTGGCTGACTGGAACAAGCTAGAAGATACTGTAGTCACAGCAGACTCTGTCACTGCATTTTCATCAGCAGTGGGCAGAGCACTACAAGGGGCTGCCCCCCACACATAGGCTGTCAGAGCAGAAATGCAATTTAGCCAGTTTTTAAATACCTAAAATAGGGACTGTAAAATGAAACTGCAGACTATTCCTTTTAAGTAATTTTTTTTTATATTTGCATTGCGCTCTCCCAGCTCCATTGCAAAAATGGCCAAAAATGGTCCCTGCACTGTACAAATTCGGATCCAGGTATGTTATATTGTACCTTGCACCTGAGGCGTTGAAAATGTCCGCCCATTGGTATGGATCAAAGAATTCTGTTTTAAACTGAGGCCCGAAGTCGGCGTATGTCCAGTCAGGTGGGTAATTCGCCTCCATGTACTGCACGACATCCATCTGTGGGTTAGGTCCTTTCCACAGGTACCACAGCCAGGCATAGATGCCAGGCACAGAGAACAATCCCCAGTGGAGAAAGATACCGAACTTCGCTTCCTCGAACCACTGGGGGATAGGACGCTTGTCCAGAGATTCCCACGTCGCCTCGTACCGCGTCGATTTCAGTTTAGATGCTGCATGCGCTACAGCCAACAGGATGGCTACACAGGCTGCCGTACTCGTCTTCATTTTGCCCCAGGCGTCAACGTTTGATCACAGCAAATATTTTGTACTCGGTGGGCAGCTTCTCCCATACACGTTTGCGTAACCTCTTCACCTGTCACATGATCGTGTGTTTTGGGCGAACTACGCATGCGCAAGCGTCTGTAGTCACAGTAGTCTGTGCCACTGGACCACAGACATTGATGCTTAACTGTTAACTCTCAGTATTGAAAGAACACTTGAAGCAAGCGACTGCGCGGAGTGATAACCCCTGAACTTCTACCCGAAAGTTACAACAGTAAGTAAACATGGAGCTTAACGTCCACAGAAACCACAAGGTTTATTAGGGACAGAGAAAAGGAGGGGAAGGGGGTATCCGAGTGACTCCTGCATTGGGATGGGCATCGATGAGAGCCATTTTAATGTTTTATTAACTGCCAGTGAGGGACAAAGTCACAATGATGCTGAGACAGCGTCCACAAACCACAACTGACCCTTCTGGAGAGAAAGGGGAACCGAATCGGTATCGAACCGTGGCCCTTCTGCTTACCAGCCTAACGCCTTACCGCTAGGCCAAACCAGCTCACAAAGTTACAACCGCGCACCATCATATAGAGACGTGACGATGCCGTGCTGCGCGGTGATTCAGTTATCAGTCAGTTGTTCCATGATAAAGAATACAAGAATCCCGTGACATGCGAAAAGCTACACCTTTCATCGGTATGTCAAGCTGTTTTCTGTTCCATTTAAGTCTGAATCTAATGTTATCCATCAAAAAATGCGGACTGTTTATCACTGAACTGAGCTGACGGTGTAGGAGAACTTGACACTGGAGAAATCAGAAACCAAAATTGATACGGTTGTATCAGCGCGAGCACAAATCAAGTATGAAAGCAAACTATATACAGATATTTGCGAATTCTTACAATTTCTGAGTACAAATGCACAAAGTGTCAATGTGTGTGTCGAACGCTGGTGTGTGTACTCACAGCTGTGTCTCCGTGATCTTACTGGCATTATTAATTACTGACTCATATCGTAGCCGTATGAAAAATGATGTGTGAAGCATAGATCCATTATGAAGTGTCTTGAAGCATATGTAACAGCAGTAAGCCAGTCTAAAATGACCACACTAACTATTGATAGTCAGTTCCTTCTTCTTCCTTAAAAATAAATAAATATATATATAATTATGTTATTTAAAGTCTTTTCACATACAGTTATCAGGCTAACAGCATGTATCAGCAAGTTGCACCAATAGAAATGTTGTTAAAAAAAGAAACAAAAAGAAACAAACCGCAATAACAACAACAACTAACGGCAACCTTATCAGTTCAGTTGAAGTCAACAAACAACCATATTTACATTTGTGTCTGTATCCATACTGAAAATTTGTTTCACTTGATCTATATCTCATACTCACAGGACCGCACATTATACTATTGATAAGTTTGGGGCAATATCCACTTTTAGTTCCATCGGTTCACTGTGACCCAAAGTGCATTATTAGATTATTATTGTTTTCGGCCAAAACTTGAACCTGTAGCACTTAAAAGCTGAGAAATTACACTTTTCGTCTTCAAGGTATGGTGCACGATCTTTGACACTTTGGCTGACTGATTAATACGGCAGGACTTATTAGTGTAGACTGATGCAGCACCACGTGGCGCGCGCGAAAAAGAAGCAGCTAGTTCCGATACATTGGAACAAAAAGCGACATATTTTGCTCGCATAAGCTTTTTTTCGCCCCCACGTCAGAATGGACAGAATGTATTTCTTTACTTCTGCGTGGGCTTCATTTATGTCACAGTCTTGTTATTGTTGTTCTAGAGTACGTCTAAGTGTAAGTATGACACGCAAGGCACCAACTTCTGTAAAAACAAAAACAAAAAAACTTGAGCTGAAACTTCACAAGCTATATTAAACCCGTGGGAAGCAATTCACGGACAAAAGTGAGAAAACAGTCAGGGCCTATTTACTTCCCTGAAACCAGGCTTTGGACAGTTATGCTACACCAGTTTTTATATCATCTCAGTACATCACTGTATAGATGTCTGGTTTTACCTGGAGGGTTGATTTTGAAAACAAACAAACAAACAACAACAACAAAAAACGCTTCAGTGACTGCTAGCGTTATGAAAATGATCAAAGCACAACAAACCAACACCAAGAACAAAAATAAGCAAAAACAGAAGAAGAAAAAAGAAAGAAAGAAAAACACCCCTCTTTTTTAAATGTGGTAATATAAAAGACAGAAAGAGAGAGAGAGAGAGAGAGAGAGAGAGAGAGAGAGAGAGAGAGAGAGAGAGAGAGAGAGAACCCATTCTGCACAGAGGTCTTTGATTCAGCAGTGGACGAACAATGATTCTGAAAACAATGGAAGCACTAAATTTTGCCTTGTTTTGCATAGATGTCGTCCTGGCATGTGTGAGGGGACCCCCCAAAGCACACACACACACACACACACACACACACACACACACACACACACACACACACACACACACATGGAAAGAAAGAAAAAATCCACACAAAGCAACAACATCATCATCAACAACAACAAAAATACAACAAACAAACAAACAACAACAACACACACAAAACCAGCCCAGACACACACACACACACACACACACACACGGGGGGGGGGGGGGGGGGGGGGGGGAATCCACACAAAGCAACAACATCATCAACAACAACAAAAATACAACAAACAAACAAACAACACCAACACACACAAAAACAGCCCCCCCCCCCCCACACACACACACACCAAACAAACAAACAAACAAACAGAAAAGATGGGAAAATTTTCATATTTGTTTGCAGTTGTTTTTTCTCTCTTTCTTCTTTGTTGGGAAGTGGGGGGGGGGGGGGGGGGGAGGAGGAGGAGAAGGGGGCACAGATAAGCTTTGTTGGAATCATCGGTCAATGCTGCAGACAATGTCAGTAATATAACATTTTTGTTTCTGATGAAAGTGAAAAAGTCTCTCTGTCTCTTTCTCCATAATGTGCACAGAAACACAATTCAGCGGTCTCAGCAGACTTCCCACCTAACGCTCGCTCTATTCCGTAACTATTCCCCCAAAACAAATTATTAGTGGGAAAAAATGGACCGCATACTGCCATTACGAGACTTTTCCGAATATTTCCAGATTATTGAGTATGACGAATTACTCATTAATAATCAACAGTTGCCCCCTGATAAAACCGAGTTTATTTGTAGCTCAGAACGGTTTCCTGAGCAGTCAGTCGATGGATTTGTTCCCCTTAGACCGTGCACCAGCTACATTTCGTGGCAGTTGAACAGCAACGACTGTTGTTGTTTTTTCTACCACCATTACAATGTAAATTTGACGAGTAAAGTGATCGAAAGTTTATACTTTAGACTCGTTCGTCATTGGCTATAAAATAATACTCTTCAGTAGTGATTAAAAAACAACAAACAAACAAAACAACAAACAAACATGAAGACCAAAGATCTGTTTTGTAGCTACATTTTCTCTGAAACTGCTGTGTCCTCTGGCTGACGTAAAAATGACAGATGAAAGACGAAATTGCTGTTTGTTTGCCTTTTACATCGGCAAGTCTAGCTGAATACTGTGGCATTTTTTGCCTTTGAAAAGTTATGAAAAAGATCACGAGACCCAGAAGCGTTGGTCTAGCAAAAGCCATGATACAACTGCATAACGATTAATTATGTGGTGTACCAGCTGGACATGGAGCTGACGTGCACTCAGTTGTACAGGCAATTGATTTTTCTAAATTACGCAGATCTGGAATCTCAACTGTGTACGACGTCATTTTTACAGCAACATATTATGAAGTACTAATAATTATACACTTTCGAACTTTCGAACATGCTTGAAAACCTGCATTTGGAAGCCATAAGAATTATTGTAGGAGCCTGCTGTTAAAGGAACAAGCCACGAAAACTTGTAAAAAGAATCTGGATTTTGCACATTAAAAGAGATTCGGGAACGCCACAAGCTAAATGATACCTGTCTAATTTAGTACTACCTCTAGTTACCACAACAAACCCCTATCATCGAAGAGGACCATATCAATGAGGCATTCTCGTTCATAAAACTGAACTATATGCAAAGTCATTCATTCCATCAACTACTCAACTGTGGAACACATTACCTGTAACTATACAAGTAAGTCCTTCAATTAACCTGCTGAAAAAGTATTTGTGAATGAATCACACTTTAGTTCCCGCATATTATTACTTTGGCTTTAGAAAGGAACAAGTTAATCATTGTAGACTTCGACTTGCTACTAGCACTTAAATTATGACTTATTCAGACGCCACCTGTAAGATGACCCCGTATGTTCATGCGGATATACAGCAGAAACATCCGAGCATTTCCTACTACATTGTCCCCTTTGTAATAGTATTTGAAACAAAACCATTAATAAAATATATGAGAACGAAAGAAAACATCAATACACTTCTATTTGAAGACGAGAAACATCCGAGCATTTTCTACTACATTGTCCCCTTTGTAATAGTATTTGAAACAAAACCATTAATAAAATATATGAGAACGAAAGAAAACATCAATACACTTCAATCTGAAGACGACCAGCTACATTTAAAAACTAATAAGATTTTGTTGTTGTCGCTATAGTCCACGATTGTTTGCTCCAAACTGATTGCTTGTAAACTTGTAAATCTGTGAAAGCCTGCTTAAATGTGTTTATGATACAAGCATATCCTATGCTTTAAACCTCTCCCACTCTCTCTCTCTCTGATCAATAATTATGTTAACATCACTAGACCATCGGATTACTTATTTGCTTTTTTACCTTTCCCCTCCCTTTTTTGTCGTGTTTTTTGGCTTTTGTTTTGTTTTGTTGCCTTTGACTTTTGACAATACTCTGCCATCTTACCATCGTAAATGTATATTTTATTATCATTTCATCTATAGGTAACACTCAAATAAGCATATTGCTTTTGTGTTTCCTGTATTTCTTTGTTGGGTTTATGGTTACGATGTATAAGTAAATTTTGTTTAAACCAGGTACTAATATATATCTTACAGGGCCCGCGCTTTGAATTGACCAACCCGACTGCACGCGCACTCTTTTTGTTTCTTTTTTTGTCTGTTTCTTTTTTCTTTTCTTTGTGTGTGTGAGTGTGTGTGTGTGTGTGTGTGTGTGTGTGTGTGTGTGTGTGTGTGTGTGTGTGTGTGTGTGTGTGTGTGTGTGTGTGTGTGTGCGCGCGCGTGTGTGTGTGTGTGTGAGAGAGAGAGAGAGAGAGAGAGGGAGGGGGAGAGGGAGGGAAGGAGGGAGGGAGGGAGAGAGAGAGAGGTGGGGAGGGAGGGAAGGAGGGAGGGAGGGAGAGAGAGAGAGAGTTCTCTATGTGTGCATCTGCATG
>OY757541.1:23976362-24005160 GCA_963584105.1 Alviniconcha strummeri | reverse complement strand
ATGAGAAGACATGTACACTCAGACTCACAGTAGAGCTAAAAGGTAATAAAATAAAATCATAGGTATAATGGGAAAGAAAAAAAAAGAAAAAAAAATAGCCGTTTTAATAAAGTAAACACGTTATTTCGTCCCCCCCCCCCTCCCCACACACACACACATACACATTAACATCAGGCAACTTAAACACACTAGCCATTTTAATAATAATAATAAAATAAATCCCCCCCCCCCCCCCTCCTCTCCAAACATATATATCACAGCACATGCGTAACAGACTTCAATTCCTTCCAACAATGTCAGACACCTATAGTACAAGATAGAATGTAAAAGCAGCCTAACACACTAGCCAGTTAATAAAATGAGCTTTCCCGCCCCCCACCCCCCACCATACACACACACACACACACACACACACACACACACACACACACACACACACACACACACACACACACACACACAATAATATCCGCACAAATAAAAGAAATGATAATTACTTCAATTTAAACAGTACGTGTAAAAACAAACAAAGGTGATAAAAACAGAAAAGTGGTAGAGCAGTAAGCTACAGGAATCCTGTCAGCAGTAGGTCTGTCCCAGGTCACAAGATCACTTCAAGCATCGCAAAGGCAGACAGCAGCTGGAAGAAAAGACGAGTGGAACCGGCTTGTCTTGGCCCGAAAGCTGATCAGTCTTCCAGATCTTGCCGAAGTGTGGGCCTGCAGTTCTGTGCACAGTGGATGGCCTCCAGGCGCTTTATTGCTTTCGCCTCGAAGTGTGCCTGGAGGTCTGGGACAGGTCTGCCAATCAACCTGCTGGCAGTCTGGCAGTCAACCTGCTGGCACCAGCCCACAAGCTTTTCCACAGCACAGCGGTACGAGTTTTCACTCGTTGTGATGAGGCCGGTCAGCGACGTGTCGTCCGAGAACTTAACCTGAAGTGTGTCTCTGGCAGTACACCGGCAGTCGGATGTGTACAACGTGAACAACGCAGGGGAGAGCACACATCCTTGAGGGGCTCCAGTGTTGGTGCGGACCTCTGATGACACCTCCAAGGTAGTCGACGACTTGACCACAACACGTTGTGGCCTGTCTGTCAGGAGGCTGCAGAGCCAGCGGATGATCACGGGGTTGGTGTCCATGACCATCAGCTTCCGCATCAGAAGGTGAGGCTGGATTGTGTTGAACGCCGACGAGAAGTCCAGGAAGAGCATCCGGGTAGAGGCCTTTGGCTTCTCCAGGTGTTTCAAAACGGCATGGGTCACAGTCAGGATAGCATCCTCTGTGTTTCTGTTTGGAGTGTAGGCAAACTGCAACGGGTCTTGAAACGATTGGGTAGCCGCAAGCAGTCGTTTCAGCACAATACGCTCCATACATTTGAAGGGGATAGATGTCAGGGCAATGGGACGATGGTCGTTGAGGGCAGACGGGGAGGGCTTCTTGGGGACAGGGACAACATTTGAGGACTTCCAAATGAGGGGATGTGACCCAATTCCAGAGACCTCTGGAACAGAGTAGTGAAGACGGGGGCAAGGGAGTCACGGCAGTGCTTGAGGACAGCTCCAGGAATCTCATCCGGGCCACAAGTTGGCTTACTAGCCTGAAGCGCCGACTCACCTCCTCTGTCAGAACCTCCTTTCTCTGCTCCATCCTGTTCACCTCTGCCAGAGTAGCAGCACGCTCTGCCGAGAAGTCGGTAGAATCAAAGCGGGCGTAGAAGCAGTTGAGGTCATGTGCCAGCCTCCGTGGGTCGTCAGCAACCAGGGACTTCTTGTTCGGGTTGTAGCCTGTCATTGTCTGCAGACTGCTCCACACTGCCTGGAGTTGTTTGATGCAAAGCTGTCCTCCACTTTGTGCCGGAACTTCTTTTTGTTTTGCAAGGTTTCCTTCCTGGCCTCCTTTTGCAGTCGCTTCACATCCTCCGTGCTACCCCGCCTGAACGCCTCCTTGCCTCCTGTTGAGCACATCTATTGCTTCGTCACCCACGGCTTGTTGTTGGGGTATGTCTTCACCACCTTGGTGGGGATCAGCATGTCCACACAGAACTTGACATATGCTGTGATGGTCTCCACTTGCTCGTCAAGGGAGGCGCCGGTGAGCATGACGTCCCAATCTGTATAGTGGAAGCAGCCGTTGTGGGTCTCAGTGGCCTCCAGTGACCACACCCTGGTCCGCCTGGTGACGGGCTTGCTGCTCTTCAACTTCTGACGGTAGAGAGGCAGCAGGTGGATGAGGTTGTGGACTGACCTTCCTAGGCTTGGCATGGGTCTACTCTTGTAGGCCTTTGGAATGTTCCCGTAGCACAGATCAATGGTGGAGTCTCCACACGTTTTACAGGTGACATACTGGCGGTAGTTTGGCAGGGCCTTGTTGAGGCGGCAGTGATTGAAGTCACCCGCGATGAGACGGACAGACTCAGGACACCGGGTCTCCTGCTTCTGCACAGCACGTCTGATCACCCCAGCAGCCACCCTGACATCAGCCTTTGGGTGAATGTAAACAAGAGTCACAAAAATTTGACGAAACTCCCTGGGTAAGCAGAAAGGGCGCAGGGCGACAGTCAGGAGCTCAACATCTGCGCAGCAGTGCTGTTCTTTCAGAGTCACATTTGAACACCACCTCTCATTCACAAAGACGCAGACACCACCACCCTTCGTCTTCCCTGTAGCCCCCTTGACCTATCACAGCGCATTAGTGTGAAGCCTGGAAGTTGTGGGTCAGGGTCTAGATCACTGAACCACATCTCTGTCAAGCAAAGCAGACTGGCTTCCCTGAACTTGTGCAGGTACCTAACACATGTTTCAAGTTCATCAGGCTTATTCTTAGAGACTGGACATTCCCCATGATAATACTAGGGAGAGCTGGCTTCAAACGTCGCCTTCTCGCTCGTTCATTCACACCACTGCGGCGGCACCGCTTCGTTCGACGGCGAATGTTCATCCAAACACATGCATACATCACTCAGTTATACATTATGAGCATACAACCTGTAACTAAGGCAGCAGAACATGTCTAATCAATTCAACACCGGTACTGGAAAGAAAGAAAAAAAGCATATCTTATAAAGAACAGTAATATTATGTCACAGTCCATCCTATGTAACTACTTCAAGGTGTGCACGAAGTTTACGCTTGAAGGAGCTGAGTGACTGACAAGATCTGACTGTCAGAGGTAGGTTGTTCCATAGATGAGCACCAGAGAAGGATATACTTGTTTTGAATATGTCTATCCTTGGCCGAGGCAAACTAATAGTCCATGGGCCAGGTATCGAAACCCTCCCCCCCGCTCCCTGGGGGATTTTTGGAGACAATGATTTTTGGATAGCTCAGTATGTGTCTTTTCAATATCTGCTTGTCTGCAAGATGAACTACTCTGCTTTTAGGGATTATCTGAGATGGTACATAGCAGCTTAATGGCATGTATTAAAATGGGCGTGTCCCCTACAAATCCCAAACAGCATGCAGCTATACTATTCTTTGGACACACAGAAATACTGCACATGCTGATATCAATGGGTAGCACTGCTCTTGCGGCTGCTGTTGTCTTACCCAGGTATGGTGGCCTGAATTACGCGTGTGGGATTAATGAAGATTAAAAAAGAAAAAATGTCATGTTGCATAATTTTGTACAATGCTCGTGTAAAAAATTGAACAAAAGTGCTTCATTTACCACCAAATATATCATGGCAACTGAAAGAGTCACAGAGAATGTTTGATTAACACCTGCATTAATGGATGACGTCACGGAACAGAATATACTCAAAAGTTCTAAAGTTAAGCAACCTTTTACAAAAATGCACACATGTTCAAATCTCAATAAACTACTTCCACAAAACCGCTACAGGTGCTGTCTTATTCACTGGTCTACCTCCATTTAACCTGAAATCAGTTTCACAGTACTCTATACCCCAAGGAAGATAGGCGAGAAACATGCCCGATGTATGTACGGGGGCGGGGATAGCTCAGTGGTTAGAGCACCGGACTCGTGATCGAAAGGTCGCGGGTTCGAATCCCTGCAGGAGCGGCGGGAGAATTTTATTCTCCAGGGTCAACTTTCTGTGTTGACTCTTATTTCGGTATCCGTTCCACCCCCGTGTTACTGCAGTAGCACGTAAAAGACCCCGGTCATTCCGCCAAAAGTGCAGGTGGCAGGTTACAGCTAAACACGCATTCACCTTACGTATGTGGCTTTGCATGAAGTGACATGGTGCATGGTTGTATGGTGCACACAGAACGCGCCGAGATGGCAGCAGTTTCGTGTGGCACCAGCCATGCCAGCGCTGTAAGTACACCACTTCGGTGGTTATTCAAAAACGCGCTATAAAAAGCTATTCACTCATGTAGAATCACATGCGAGCGCAATGAGTCTGCTCGAAAGCGGAGAATAGCGCTATATAAAAGCGATCAACAATAATAATGTAAAACTTACCAGCTTTGCCTTTGTTATGTCTCAGTAAAACAGTTTAGGTTTATGAGCCTGATGCCACCGGAACGCATCTCTGGTTTGGCTTAATTCAGCATGCTGTATCAGCTTGCAGTCAGCAGGCTCTTTGCTATTATGCCAAGAATACAGACGAACAACTAGGAAATGTCAAAGATATTCACCAAAGTGATTGTCCACACTGTCAATGATTTGACAGATCATTACTGACTTTCTGAAATTGTTATCTGATAAAAATAAAAAATAAAAAATAAACGCATTACTCTCTTTATTTCTTAGTGCTTATCATTATAGCTTGGTGTATTTTTCCCAGCCAAAGATACCAATGCCGGTGCCATAGAAGGTTGCCAAACCTGAATGTCCCTTACTTTGAGTGTCACTGAATGCATGTCCAGCTTAGACATATATGTCAGCCTCAAACCTGAAGCCATCAAGATTCTCAAGCTCTGTGTATTCTTGATAGTTATCTTCCTTTTGGGGTTGCTCCACCTGGATTTCAACCAGGTCTTGTGGCATGAAAAAACAGTCTGTCCAGTATACCTCCCACTTTTCCATTCACAGTATGCAAGCCATGGCCATCTGCTCGAGGAATGGTTTTAGTTGCCTTAACTGCGGAATATCAAGAGTGCTTGAAAGCTGGCCCTTTCGATGTGCATTATCAATGCATCTCTGCATGGTTGCATTGTGACTGTTCAACAAGGATGAGGTGTGTTGACACATTTTGACATCTATCACTTATTTACCTTACAGAGAATATGCATGGAATGTTCCAATTTCATTCTTTTTCCTTAACGTGGTAATCTCTTTATCTCTAAACGATTCTGCCCATAACATACTGAACGATGTACTGAAAATAATGTTTATATGGTCTTGTTGGATGCTTGCTCTTCAATGGTTTTAGTGTCTTTGATGGTTTCCTGGTGTCTGTCATCCTCTCGAGTGTAATCTCTCTGACAGGTGGCATGGTAATGAGCTTCTCCTCAGCTGTTTTTGACACACATTTGACTAATGTTTTCAACATGTTGTTTTCCTGTATTCAAGTCTTTAGTCACAAACAAGACATCTGTTACTGGGAAACAGCTAGCATTGTGGTTGCTGACGGATTTGCTGTTCTCGCTTTTTGGAGGATCTTACATCACTCCCTTCCGACGGGTTCTTTTGTTTTAAAATAATTCTGCAGTCATTCATAAAGTAGCAAAATGTGTGATTCCCATACAGATTCGGTATATACTCATACATTTCATCCACCATATCAGGACTGGACCATTGCACATGTTTAAGTTATTTAGTTCTTGGATTTATATACCTCATCAACCGCACAAGGTCACTTCAGGACAAATCACAGTCACAGTTTCTTACGAGCAAAAAGCTGGCTCATTGTTCTACACAGAACACAATCAATAGCAAACATCCCAACCAAAACAGTCAATAATTAGCACATATCACTATCTACAACTGCAAAAGATACTTCCAGACAGATTCCCTGTAACGCATTCAGTACAAAATTAAAGAACAATTGATCAGATCACAAGTATGTCTAAATCACCTTTTTGAGGCACAGTAACACGTTTTGGTGCCTGTTTATATTCTGAAGGCACTCAGCATGAGAACCTGCTTAAATCAATTGACTATGAGCAGTGTGACCTATCTTATTTCGCAGGCTAACGCGGGAATTCGCTTCAGCCAAGACTAACGCAATTGAAAAATATAGAGAGGATTTGGAAAAAATGAAGGTGAATGGACCGGGGAAGCGGAAATTAGGAAAAGGAAGAAATTATGGCACTGACTAAGCATACTTGGCTATATTCTGACCTACTCCGTGCTTTTGAGGGAAAACATTCGTCGGCTGTTGGGTTTTAACAGAGGGGACCTTAATATTTCCGCGTCCGCAGTGCTCAGTAACAAGGACACATTTAAGACAAAGAAAAACGGAAAGCTAGAACATATTAAACTGTTCAAACAATAAAACAAGATATGGAAATGGCCTTTTTTGTCATAATAAATGAGTTGCTAAGAGACAAGGTCATCGCAATTTGGAAAGCCATATAGTGCATTTATTAGAACCAGCACCACAGACACAAACAGCAACAGCTCACTTGCAGACAACCTGAACTGTGTACTTTGATGGTCAAGGTACCCAGAAATTACCATGTGGTAAAATCCCCCCCCCCCCCCCCCGGGGGGGGGGGGAGGGGGGTATAGGCTGGCTCATGGTCTATAAGGTGATAGTTCCTAGAGTTGGAATAGCGTGAGGGAATGTGTGTGTACAGGTTAGATATGCCTCATTGCTAAGGAGCCTGTACATGAACAAACCTTTGTTATATTCAAGTTGTTTTTGTAGGCTCATTATTCTCATCTCCTTTAATTTCTGGTCAGTAGTTAGAGTTGTATCTGGAAGGATTAACTTTACAGCTCTTCTGTGCAGAGAATTTAATCTCTTTTTGAGAACATCACTACATCCGTCCCACACGACTGACACATAATCAATGTGAGGTTTAATGTGTGCATTGTTGTTTTTCTGCTTTGCTTTTACTAATCACTGGGCAAAATTAACTTAATAAACTCCTTTTGGAGTTTTAACTCCTTTTGTTGGTTCTGCACAAACACTCGAGACCGAATGACAGTCCTCAAGGTGTAGAGATCGTCGGCTGACTCATGGGTGACGTGGATCCGGGTGGCGTTCGCATTGCGATAGGCGACGGCGTGAGAGGTGAGAAAAATGCAGGGCAGTGTCAAGACTCTAATCTCTGCCTGGATCAGGACTGGCGGCTCACCGCCCCTTCACAGCGACACGTGAGCAAGCGAGGCGACAGGCTGAACATGAGCTCGTCGCCCGCCCGCACACTGGCTTCAACAATACACACCCGCCAAGCACTCGAGCGGGTGTTTCCTTTCGTGACATCTCTAGATAAATAATAGGCATCGGCATACATATTGCAGCATAAATATTACGACGTGACATTTGGGGCGTGCTGAAATAAGACTGATGTAATCTGTTTTCAGGTGCTCTTGGTTGATATTAATGAGTAAACAGGAGACTGACGCTACGGGTGCCTCGAACATTACTGTATAGCTCTATCAGCTCTATCCGCCAGGACCTGACTGTTGAGGAAATCTAAACTGTTGTTTGTGCCTTTGTTCTCTCCGAGTTAAGACTATTGTAATTCTCTTGTCTCGCCAATCCCCCGATGCCCTAAAAACTGAATTGAAATTTTTCTGTATTATTTATTATTATTACATCAATCAAACATCAGTGAGATAGTCGCGAAGCAAGGAAGATCAAAGCAGCAGCAATGACATCTTCAAATTTTCGATTTTTAAAAAATCAGTCTGCGGTTAAAAGTCTGATTTACTGCAACAACTGGCACACAACTGGTGCTAAACATTTTAATCACTGTACATTATTTTGTTTCGATGGTCTTTATTGCTTTTATGCTCTCTGTCTCTCTGTCTCTGTCTCTGTCTCTCTCTGTCTGTCTCTGTCTCTGTCTCTCTCTCTGTGTCTCTCTCTGTGTCTCTCTGTCTGTCTCTCTGTCTGTCTGTCTGTCTGTCTGTCTGTCTGTCTGTCTGTCTGTCTGTCTCTCTCTCTCTCTCTCTCTCTCTCTCTCTCTCTCTCTCTCTCTCTCTCTCTCTCTCTCTCTCTCTCTCTCTCTCTCTCTCTCTCTCTCTCTCTCTCTCTCTCTCTCTCTCTCTCTGTGCTTCAAATACAAGAGTGTTTCTCGTTACGTATCATGTTGCATTTTAAGTGCGCCGTGCTCTACCAACAATACCCCACAACCAGTGATTTCGAATTGTTTCTTCCTTTTGCACCCGAACTACCCGGGAATTCCTGTCTCAGCGGACGACGACGACGAAAAAGAAGAAGATTCACGGATGATGATGTTGATGATGACTGTTGTTAGTACTGTACGTGCGTTATTATCATAGTATTTAGCAGCCTAACCTAAAACAAAGTATCTATAATTATAGTTATGTCAGCCATGCTAACTGAGTCTTGCTCTTACTCGTTTTCGGTTGTTTTCTTCAGTGGTAGCAGTTGTAGTAGTAATCATAATAAACGTATTTGTAATGCGCTAAATCTCTATGATACATGTGTGATGCTTAAAGCGCTATGCATGAAACATTACAAGAGTACACAACCTAATTTTGATAATGCATTACATAGCTCACTCAGGCTATTCCTCACTCTTCCCCGTATGCGCACAGATGCACGTGTACACACACACACACACACACACACACACACACACACACACACACACACACACACACACACACACACACACACACACACACACACACACACACACAAACACACACACACACACACACACACACACACACACACACACACACACACACACATTCACAATCTCGCTACCCCCCCCCCCCCTCCCAGTTTCTCTCGGCTGGTCGTTGGTATGGGGCTGATATTCTCTCATCAGTATGTGCTAATTCAACGTGTCTGGTCTAATTCACCAGCATAATAATGGTTCTCTCCAGGATCCGTTTTGATAAACCCCTTCCCCTCCTCCAGCTCTCTGTTTGGCTTTGGGGGAGCACATTTCTGATCTGGCTCCGGGAGAGACTGATGCACCCTACTGGGTCTCAATACGAAAGGAGTAGGATTAATTTCGTCCATTACGGTATTTCTCTCCCCCCCCCCCCCCCCCCCAACAAAACACCACAAAGCAGCAAACTGAGGCATGGGCGGGTGGGGGGGGGGAGGGGGGGCGATCATGCCTCACTTTGCTGCTTTGTGATGTTCCCTGCTATCCCCCCCCCTCCCCCGTCCCTCTCTCAACTAGGCCTGTAACACCTTCGTACCCGATTGTGACACCGCGGACAAGACTTAATTATCTGTAACTAAGAGCGCCGGCCTGCGGATGGCGCACCTATTCAGTTGCTGGTCGTCACGCACGTGGTTAAATCCACCGACGGAAAAAAACGGCACGAGAGGACACGGCAGTACAAAAGATAAAAAGTGCGATCCAGTTTGTCGTGAGCCGTTGTACATGCAGTCCTATGATACATATACTGAAGAAAGCTTCTCAGGAGTGACAACTCCGGTAGTTTGCGTGCAGGGTGTGTGCTTATCCACACGGCTGATCAGTTAACAACTTGTAATATCACATGCTACAGATGAATATATATATATATATCAGTAGAAATCATAATCTGGTGGGGGTTTAATGTTCTTCACGTAGATATTAAAACTGGGATTCCTCCCGGTAAATATCAAAAGTGAAAGCATACATTGCAGGCCCAGATTCTGGATGTGATTCGTTATGTTTTACTTCTGCAACACCCAAGCGATCGGGACGAGGTCATTAGTCGCGAAAACGCTAAGCTGTCGACATGTTCAATGCTGTATTATTTTTGGCGGTAGTTTCAAAAAACATAAACAAACAAAATCAGCAACATCAACAGCAAAAAACACCATAAACTACATAAATAATAAAATGGCATCACTGCAGTGCCTATTTTATATCAAATCGAGATACATTGTGCTTGGTTTTGATAAGACATCCCACGTCAAGATCGTTTGGAGACTCTACAACCTTTTCATGGTGTGTGGATTTGCTGGAAGTCGTGCTTGTTTGAATGTATCTGCACGATATGTCTATTATGTGCTCTGCATAGCCAGAAAGCAAACAGAAGTAAGTGCACACATGAATGCTTTCCTCTTTCCGTCGTTTAACTGTTCCGAGCCAAATGCAAGGCACTTAAGTGTGAGCCATGCTGACCAGACACAAGGCTCGTCTCGCGTGCTTTCTTTTCCTTTAGAGAGAGAGAAAAAAGAAAGAAAGAAAAAACCAACCAACCACACACACACACACACACACACACACACACGCACGCACGCACGCACGCACGCACGCACGCACGCACGCACGCACGCACGCACGCACGCACGCACGCACGCACGCACGCACGCACGCACGCACGCACGCACGCACGCACGCACGTACACACACACGACAGTCCCCACCCTACCCCCACCTGCCCCCAGCAAAACAAAACAAACTTGAGGCGATTCGCGAGTCGTCGATAATGTCGATACCAGCCGCACGACTGTCTACCGTAAATCAAACTCCCGTCAGTCGATTTTCGGTTCATCACGCACGCTTGGCAAGACGCTATGGTACAAAATGTCTGGGGATTATTTGTTGCTCTAATCATTTTGATCGCTGGGGGTGGGGTGGGGTAGGGGTGTGGGATTGTGGTGTCATCGAGTACTGACAAGAAACTCAAAACTCGGTAGGTAAAATGAGACACCAAAGTTTTCTTCGTCAACATCCGTGTGCGGGTTGAAAAAACTTTAATCACGTATACACCGTGTTGATATCAATGCTAATTAATCAGCAACGCATCCACACCCACAGCCAATTTTCACCGACCCATTTGGTCAGGTTTCAGACGTATTGTCATCGACTAACCTCCTTTCCAGGGGTGGGTAGGGAAAGGGAGGTCTATTGTCAGGCTACTGCACACTCAGCCGGCAGATTGTCAAACGAGGTGATGGTGAAACAGTGACGGTCTTATCTGCAGTGTGTGTGTGTGTGTGTGTGTGTGTGTGTGTGTGTGTGTGTGTGTGTGTGTGTGTGTGTGTGTGTGTGTGTGTGTGTGTGTGTGTGTGTGTGTTCTTTTTCATTTGTCCAGTTTTCATCTTCTGTGGCAATTTCTGTCTGAATGTGTTTTGACAATTGTCTCTAAAATTTGACAATGTTTCAGCGAGTCATGGCAGTAGGCTTATCAGTCTTGCTGTTTCTGAGGAACAGCGACGACTTGGGTCGAAAGTTGGTAGCCTACAGAAAAGAAGAGGAAGAAGAGGCAGCATAAAATAATTATGGACTTGGATAAAGACGACGACATTACGTCAAACACTACGCAGTTTATTATACTGGAGAAAGGCGCACTTGTAATGCAATATGAGACATAATGGGAAACGCCCTTGTATTTCAAACAGAGTAGAGCTTGCGTGTAACTGCCGGATTCCTAGCGAGCGCTGACGCCCGTCTCGTACAAGTCAGCTCTTGTTTTATTTTTAAAACGAGAACTAAACAAGCTTACATCAAAGTGCGCGTGGATAGACTGCGTAGCTGGGCACATCGGTGCGTAGGCCTACCCCTTCAACATCTGTTGGTTTGTACTGGCCTGTGTGTGTGTGTGTGTGTGTGTGTGTGTGTGTGTGTGTGTGTGTGTGTGTGTGTGTGTGTGTGTGTGTGTGTGTGTGTGTGTGTGTGTGTGTGTGTGTGTGTGTGTGTGTGTGTGTGTTTCAGTTGACTTTCATCTTGTTTGATAGTTAGACGGCTGAATGTGTTTTGACAAATGTGGCTCTAAAAATAATAGTTCAGCTAGTACGAAGTAGGCTGCTGCTGTTTCTGAGGAACGACCTCTTGCTTGTTTTTGTGCTTTAATGGAATTATGCTTAACTTCTTTTGGACCAAAACCTACACTGGATCCATATCCCCAGGACAGAGAGAAGTGGGGGGGGGGGGGGGGGGGGGGAAGAAGGGGGTCACATGATTGCTGTGGAGAAAAGACTCTTTCAAACGGAAAAGATGTGCATGGCTTAACCAAAACAAAAACAAAAATCTCACATGATTGACCCAATACAAGATTTCGTTTAGACGTTGACTACTGACTGCTGCTGTAGTCACATTGGGGATGACCGTGGTCAAGGTTTGCACGTGCACGCTTTGACACACATCGACACGTTTGGACGTGCTGCCGGTATGACGTAAAAGCCATCAGCCATTGGGCTTGGCCAGAGGCCTGACTGTTAGCAACGTAGAATACAGAGACACCAATTCTGGCTGAACGACTGCTTACAACGACGATCTCTTGTCGCTGATATAGGGACTGGGATAAAAAAAATGACATTAAATGAAACAATGAGTACTTTATTCATCATAAAAAAATCAAAAAATCAGGCGTTACAGGAGCAAGGCGCACTTAAAATGCAACATGATACGTAACGAGAAACACTCTTGTATTTGAAGCACAGAGAGAGAGAGAGAGAGAGAGAGAGAGAGAGACAGAGAGAGAGAGAGAGAGAGAGAGAGAGAGAGAGAGAGAGAGAGAGAGAGAGAGACAGAGAGACAGAGAGACAGAGACAGAGAGACAGAGACAGAGACAGAGACAGAGAGACAGAGAGAGCATAAAAGCAATAAAGACCAACGAAACAAAATAATGTACAGTGATTAAAATGTTTAGCAGTTGTTGCCAGTTGTGTGCCAGTTGTTGCAGTAAATCAGACTTTTATCCGCAGACTGATTAGAGTTTTCCGAAAATTTGAAGATGTCATTGCTGCTGCTTTGATCTTCCTTGCTTCGCGACTATCTCACTGATATTTGATTGATGTAATAATAATAAATAATACAGAAAATTGTTAGGCGCATATTATGCTATAAATTTCACTAGACGCTGTACAATAAAACATTATGATCAAAAAATAAAAAAAATAATGCGTCACACCCAAAGTCAGTCCTCGGTCAGCATCATCAAATCATACCACTCATTCCATCAAACATATTTAGAGGACATGCATACATGCACACACACACACACACACACACACACACACACACACACACACACACACACACACACACACACACACACACACACACACACACACACACACACACACACACACACACACACACACTCACTCACTCACTCACTCACTCACTCACTCACTCAAACCGGACAATCACTCAGTCTCTACATAGTTTTATTTGACACAGATTACAGGGCTACCGGCAGCAGTAGTCTTGTGGTCTGCTCAGAGCAATACAGAATTTCAGTTTTACGCTGACTGACGTGGGGATAATAAGACACAACATATAGAACAGAACAGAACAGAACAGAACACACACACACACACACGCACGCACGCACGCACGAACACACGCACGCACGCACGCACGCACGCTCGCTCATACCCATCGAGTGAAGACACATTATAGTGTCGCTGCCGAAGGAGTGACAAAATGTGCAACGAGTGAACCTTTCGACACGATTTGTCACCGCGTGGTGACGAAATGTGCTCATGCGTGCTTACAGGGCAGTGTCGGTTTCCAAGATAACGCTGACGCCCATCTCAGCACAAAATCAGTGTCATGGCGATTAGCCTAACTGTGACAGAAAGCTTACACCAAAGTACTTGACACCACAATGCGTAGCTGGCCTACCCCTTCAACATGTATTGGTTCGTGCTGTGTGTGTGTGTGTGTGTGTGTGTGTGTGTGTGTGTGTGTGTGTGTGTGTGTGTGTGTGTGTGTGTGTGTGTGTGTGTGTGTGTGTGTGTGTGTGTGTGTGTGTGCCAACTGCAAAACAAGCAAACAAAACAACACTCCCTTCCTCACATTGGCCCAAATGAAAACAAACAACGTGGAATCTGTGCTGGAATCTCCACCAAGGCGCCATTCATCGGTCAGGGCACGGCGTGTCGACACACGATCCTTTGAAGTTCGCCGCAAGAGGTGCCTACCTTTGGTGGAGTTTACCTTCCTTGTGTTTACTCGCATGCTAAGTAACCGTTACCGCCGGCGAGTCATGTTTCTGTTGTGTTTTTTCTGTACTTCAGACGTGTAGGCTATTTATTCCCATTATTTGTTGATTTCATTCGAATTTTTATTCTCTTCCACAACATGACAACTTACCGTATTTTTTTTTTTTTTTTTTTTTTTTTTTTAAAGCCCTCTCTGACGAACTACACACTTAGTTTATTCTAAGTTTATTCACTGTACTATAGCCTTCTCCGAACAGGCTTTGTTCAACAGGAAGAAAAGGTCAAATTAAAAGCTTAAAATCAAGGATAGCTTATTGTTTTAAAATGCTCCCTTGATTTCATGTTGAATTTGTAATCAGTTATCGGGACTGGAGCCCAGAGTGAAATAGTGTCAGGTCTCGCCCCCTTGCACGCTACGGCCTCTTTGAAGTTCCATTCCGGAAGTGCGTGCTCACGTTGCCTGCTGCGCTCGCTAGACAGCGTCATATCACATGCCATCCCATTTAGCCAATAGGAAGCGGTTTGCCAAAGTCATGTGACGTGCTGGGGGCAGGGCGGAACGGCTTATGCTCCCAAACTGGCCTACTGGAAAAGAATGAGGGCCGAATGAGGCGTTTCCACCACTAATAGATGATCGGTAATTATTAGCTGTCTTTCCCTGAGAACCACACCCGTCCGAACTGAAGAGAGTGAATAGGTGACGGAGACAGATAGATAATTGGTTTTTGACATCCATTCAGCCATGATCGTTAGATCGGGGCATGACCGAGCGTCGTTTGCTTCACAGCAGGCCTTGGAACTTCACAAAAACACAGTAGTGATCCAATCAGTGATCTGGAGTTCTGATTAATAAGCCCGGCCAAAGAACTACACGCTGAAGTGATTGAATAGATGACCTGGAGGAGATCTACATCATTCCATACATGTATACACACCCAGTAAACATGCCAGATCCGATCCGGAAGCATTTTGATTACGGCCAATTATGGCCGTTACGGGCAGCGAGGAGCCAGAATCGGGCAAGATCATAAATGTCAAATCTGACTTCCTGCATCTGTTTCGGTTCCGTTTTTCCACAGAAAGCATGGATCATATTGCGCAAAACCGACCCGGATCCGATCTGGATGGTCTGATCAGAGTGTGGCAAAACATATCTGGTCTGGAAGCAAGCTGGTGTGCAGGAATCATATGTCCCGGTTTCTGGCAGGACGCAACTGGCCCGCTACCAGTTCCCACTTTCAGACTCGGTTCCGTTCTTCCACAGACGTCCCGGATAATACTGTGCGAAACTATCCCGGATCCGATTTAGTTCTGGCTGATTATGTCAGGATTTGGCCAAACGGATCCGGTCCGGAAGCAAGCCAGTGTGCAAGAATCATCTAGCCCGCTTCTGGCTAATGCTTCCGAGCCGGTCCGGACCGGATGCGAATCGGATCCGGCATGTTTACTGGGCACACTGAAAATTTTGGCTTTATCCGATTGATATGACCGTGTTTGGATGATTCTGATGATATGTGTGACGTAAAATGGCATATAAAATGTTTCGGGAATTTACGACCGCCTCCTTGGATATTACCGATATTTGTAAATAGCTCACTGGTTTCTTTGGATACGAGCATCTATATGGTAAACACGACGCGAAGAGCGAAACGTTTCCCGTTCATTCACCACATACATGACGTTCAGTCAGAGATACTGGTTCAGTCTCGCTTGTTCATGCTGCAGGTTTATCGTGGCATCATCAAAATCGGAGTTAGTGCTAAATGCATGATTTAGAAGCAATATATACTGTTGGCGGACACTCCACGTACAGTAGTACGTGTACAAGTTGTCCGCCCAGTTAAGAAATGTCCATTATTATTAAGACACGACTTAAAAAAGGGCACGCGACCAAACTGCAGGTGTCTGGCAGTAAGTAGCCTACTTAGAACCACACGCATACGGATTAAAATGATAGCTGACAAGGAGCAGTTAGGCGCAGGTCACCCCCCCCCCCCCCCCCGCCCAACAAAACCACCAGACGCCTATACATAAATATTGCGAAGTCTTTGCCCTCATGCCACGCGCTGACGTGACGTTCTTTCATGCTGCACGAGCCTCGGATTCAACACGCGCTTGGATGACGACTCGCCCGTGCTGGGGCGAGCCTAGGCTGAGGTAAGCGTGTGATTAAAGACGACTTGCAACACAATCCCAAGTTACCGTTCAACACACGTTCACCGCACGCGACCCTTTGCAAGAAGCATATATCATAGCTTCTTCTTCTTGTGTGTGTGTGTGTGTATGTGCGTGCGTGTGTGTGTGTGTGTGTGTGTGTGTGTGTGTGTGTGTGTGTGTGTGTGTGTGTGTGTGTGTGTGTTGCGTTGCGTGTGTGTGTGTGTGTGTGTGTGTGTGTGTGTGTGTGTGTGTGTGTGTGTGTGTGTGTGTGTGTGTGTGTGTATGGTGCAGCGTTGAATTAGAGGTCAAGCTGACTTTCGCCTCACGTGGCACAGCTGCCCCTAGGGGACGTGGTCTTTTTCAGGACGGCAACGGGTCCTTTGTGTAGACACTCTTTAAGCTGGAGCAATTATACGCCGGTATGATTCATAAAGATCGAGACGTGCAATGTGCACACACTTCTTAAGTGAAGAGCCATGGAACTCAGTGACGTCAAAGGCTGGCCGACCGACAATGGTAAGAACGGAAAGCGGGCTTCGGTTTGGAACATGTCCAAGGTCACAGTGCGACTCTAAAGAAACTAGCCCTCCCCCCCCCCCCCCCCCCAACACATTATTCGGACAACAAGTAAAAGAGATAGAGTAAGTTCTTGGATTTTAACGTCCCGTCAACCGCATAGGGTCACCACAAGACAAATCACACACTGAACTTTGTTTTACACCAAATCAAAACACAAGTCAGTAAATCACAAGTTTGTCTAATTCACTGCTTCAGCTCGCCCTGATATAACTGTAATGGTTGACTGGGCGTAAGGCGTAAAACACCAAGTTACTTCATTGCTTACTCACTCACTACTTCAGCGTCAGAAACCGACTATCCATCTATCTATAAACGCACAGTAACACATGTTTTGGTACGTCAAAACCCCATTTCCATTCTAGTCCTTGGTACCTATTTATATTCTGTAGGCACTCACAACGGAAATCTACTTAAATCACTTGTGACTATGAGCAGGGTGACCTGTTTCATTCCGTGGGTACACACGGGAGATGGCATTAGCCCAAACTACCGCAGCTAAAAAGTAGGAGCGGATTTGGAAAAACTGAAGGTGAATAAACCGGGAAGGTAGAAATTAGGACAAGGAAGACATGGCTATAGTGTGACCTACTCCAGGCTTTAAAGGGAGAACATTTGTCAGCTCTAGTTTCTCAACAGAGGGGACCTTAATTTCTGCATCCGCGGTACCCCAGTGCGGGAGTAACTGAGTAAGTAACTTGTTTGTTTTTTACACCCAATCAACCTGGACGGTTACATCAAAGCGAACCCCACTGCGGGAAAAGAGACATCGAAACGAAAAACTTTAAATTGCGTATTTTGTTTAATGATGATGAAGTGATGCTTAATGTCCTCAGATGTCAGTTGACATATTAGGGACAAGTTGTGACCAATGCTGAAGCACGGTTCAGTAATTCTTTATGTCCACGGAAACCAGAAGGCTCGTTAGGACGGACAGCCCAGGACGGACACCTCGACTCTCACACAGCTCCTGAACTATGATTTTGTTTAAAAAGGCACCCTTGCTGTTAATGAAATATTCCAATCTGAATTTGACGACTATCCCGGGGAAAACTCTAAGTACAGGTTTACGACATCCGACCATTGCCATAACTGGTTACACCATAGGTCTCTAAAATCTGTCAGATAACTGACAGTTTTTCGTTGCTGCTCAAATGGCAATAAGTTTGTGACCACACAGGCGACTCAAATTATATCGATGATGATGTGGGGATTAATGTCCTCAGCTGTCGAGCTGACATATTAGGGACTCCATAAGCATTATATCAGGCTCCGTTTTTCTTATAACCGCTCAAATCTTTCAGATCGTGACGGAACAAATTATTCTGTTTTACACCGGATGGACGGGCCCAATGTTTATGCGCGTGCTTCGACGCTGTGTTGCTTCCACAGTCTCAGTATTAAAACTTTTCTGCAGTTTTACAGATTACATAGTTCAGGAGCTGTGTGAAAGTTTAGGTGGCCGTCCTGGGCTGTCCGTCCTAACGAACCTTCTGGCTTCCGTGGACGTACGTAAAAATTTATCGAACCATGCTTCGGCATTGGTCTCAGCTTGTCCCTAATATGTCAGCCGACATGCGAGGACATTAAGCATCACTTCGTATCGTTACAGATTACGCGTGAGATTTTTAGGGGCGATTTCGGTGGGCAGAATGATGCGCGAAGAGAAGTACCCTTTCGATGACGTAACCTATTACGGCAGAGCTTGGAGGAAGGGTGCCGGAAAGCGAGGCTTGGGCTGGCCCCACTGATGTACAAGTTTTAGCTCCGTCAGCTCGCCCTTGTTAGACATGCCACTTGTTGGATTTTCGTGCATGAATGGTTCGTGCTCACGGCGCCCCAGGACTAGGCTCCAAGGGGGTAACCGTTGGGCACCGCTACGCTCTTGACGTTGTTTTCTACCGTCGAGTCCCGCAAAACCGTCACTGGTGCAAAAGAGTTCGAAATTGAAAATAAAATCTACGAAACATTATAAAGCTAGATCCTGGTTTGAAACGGTCGTTATTATTTCTTGTACACAGTGCAGAGAGGCCAGCCTTCTTGCGCATAAGCTGTTTTGAGACGGCTAGAACGTCATTTACCATGTCACATCTCTCCCGAAGAACTCCACTGGCTTTCTGTAGCTGAACGCATTAACTTTAAACTAGCAACTCCTTCATTCAGGTACTTTGATGGCACTCTGCTGCCTTATCTCTCGTGTCGTCTGTCCTCGTGCCAACCCTCCAGATCTCTTCATTCTTCCTCTCTGAAATATATGTCTGTAACGCATGAGCCTGAAAAGTGCTGGTGCAAGACCCTTTCAATACCAGGCTCCAGTTGTTCGGAATTCGCTGCCTTTGAATACCAGCCTCTCCCCGTCTTTGTCACCTTTTAAAGCTAAGCTGAAAAGACCTCTTCCGCACCGCCTGTATCTCTGTCCGCCTTTGAGGAATGCTAATTATATGTTGTAGACATAGATGAAAGATAACTGAATGATTTCTTTTAATTTTTGGGTGTTATATGTATGTTCATTGTGTTGATTCTTATGGTAATTTCTTTCCGCAGTTTGTATGCCGTGGGCTCGTAATCTCTTTTATGGGGTATAGCGCTAGTAAAGGATTATTACTGTTATAGCTCCTTTACCGATTCACTTGGGTTCGTGGAGACGGAAAAAATTTTGAGCCTGAATGTGCTTTGGTTATCGTTGAAATAAACTTTTTGCCCCCAGAGGGTTTTAGCATTACACAAAGGGCCTATTTTCCAGGCACACTCCTTGGAGAAAGAGCCACAGACGAGACGCCAACAATGTTCATCAGGTTTTGAACCATGATTTTGTGTCAACACTACAGCTCGTTTGAGCACTGGGATTTTGGCTTCGCACTATGTGTACCAATGTTTCCACTTGTGAAAACACACCCAGCCACACCCAGCCACACACACACACACACACACACACACACACACACACACACACACACACACACACACACACACACACACACACACACACACACACACACACTCACTCACACACACACAAACACAGCCACACACACACACACACACACACACACACACACACACACACACACACACACACACACACACAACAACAACAACAACAACAACAACAACAACAACAACAACAACAACAACAACAACAACAACAGCAACAAAACAGATCAAACAAAATTATTGGCCTTTACATAGGGACCTTTCGATTTTGCGATCGAGTGTCAATTATTTGTTCAGTGCTTCTATTACTGATGTCGTACTATGGTTTTCAATGTACAGAGGGCGGTTTCAGTGTCCCGCAACTGGACACAAAAGGGACATCACACACAATCTCCCCCCCCCCCCACTCTCTCTGTCTCCACGCGCAGATTTATAGATTTGGGCGTGGAGAGAGAGAGAGAGAGAGAGAGAGAGAGAGAGAGAGAGAGAGAGAGAGAGAGAGAGAGAGAGAGAGAGAGAGAGAGAGAGAGAGAGAGAGAGAGAGAATGTGTGTGTGTGTGTCGGTGGGTGTGGGTCTGTGGTTGGAAAACGTCTCTGGAGGGGTGGAGCTATCTTTCTCCTTAATATTTGGAGCTTTTTCTCTCCCGGCAACATGTCAGTCGTGATGAGTCCCTTTTCATCCTTGCTTACTTTTAGAATGGTGGACTTTTGATCACAAACAATGTTACCTAGATTGTTAATCCAAAGATATTCCGTTTGCGTACGTCAGTGTCAATACGCAGGCGCTGCATTTTGTGTGTCAGAAACCCCTGGTCCCCGGAAGGTTAGTTAGTCATTTGATTTTAACGTCCTGTCCACCGCACAGGATCACCTCCGGACGATCGATTACTATCATAAAGAAATGAGTTCAAATCTCTTCTCGTATATGTAAACCCTCTCTCAAGTCATATCTACAAAGTCGATCCATACTCCTATGAAACGAAATATACATACACAAACACATTTTTGAAGACATAGTCCCTTCAATATTGGCCTTGCTGAAGATAAAAAATAAAAAATAAAATAAAAATAAAATGAGGAGAAGAAGAAGAAGCATATAAGTCTAGAGCAAGCTGGCATCCTCGACCATTTCGTTTGAGCCGATGTCAGATGAAAGAAAAATGTAAAACGTAACGGTCATTTTTTTTTTTTTAAACATCACTGATTTTTTGATTTTTTTTAATGCCAAATGACAGCAAGCTGCACGTACCACCTACCAGTGTATCATCTCCTAGCTGCTCAACAAGAGTCATACGAAAAGCCTATCTCTTAAAAGAAAAGTCCAAGGTTTTTAAGTATGCAAAATGACCATCGAAATGATTGACCAATGAGTCACTAGTCTGAGATTTAACGAACTGAAAAAAAAGAAAAAAGAAAAAAAAAAAGAGATTTTTTTTCTTCTGTAGGTTGGCCGAGACTGCTGTCTCGGGTTCTCCATCAGTCACGTGACTTTCTCGGAAGCGACGTCAGTCTGGGGAGTCAGTGCGGTTGACATCTTAGATTGCTCATTGAATGTGTATGCGTGTAGTCGACAAAAAGCTCTAACCATGCTGGCCTACTGTGTTGCAGCAAACTGTAACAACTCACAAGCAACCCAAAGCATAACTATGCACGAATTCCCGCGGAATGGACCCGCTGTGAGGCGAAAATGGGTCAAATTTGTACAATTCAAACGAGCTGACTTTGATGCTGCGCCTCAGTCACGCCCATTTGTGTAGCGAGCACTTCGCTGAGTGCGATTTCGTAAACTTTATGGCAGAATACCAAACGGGGTTTGCTTCAAAGCGGAATTTTTAGGCTGTCCACAGGGTAACCGACTTGGAAAAAATTCCAGTTCGAATCTCCAAGGATGAAGCTGACGAGCAGCAAGCGCACAGCATGATACCAAAAATTGAGAGATACACTGATACCCTGAAACAAGCGCTAACAAGGCAAAGACAAAAAGTCTAACACGAATGCCTGCGGCAGAAAAGGCCGTGGAAAAAAGAGACTGTACACAAATGCCTATGGCAAAGAAAGAAAGAACAGACCACAAATGCCTGTGGCAAAGAAAGAAAGACGAAACCAAAAATGCTTTTGGCAAACGAAAAATGGCTGCCCTAATCAGACAAGCAAACAGCTGACAGCAAATGAAAGAAACAAAACAGCTGAATCCACCTCAAAATCCCAAACGGTTGCCTACCTGCAAGCATAAGGTGGAGAGAGAAAAGAAAGAAAGAAAAAAAAAGAGAAAAAAGAAAAGAAAAAACACACCACCAAATCACAACAGTCTAATAGACTACTGTCTGCAACAAAGGAGTGGACGACTACAGTCATACTAGCACAGAGCAAAAATAACTGTGCCAACGACAAACAGATGGAAAGCCAAATTAACCATAATTAACTCTAAACTAACCCCTCACTAACCCGGCTTCCATCTAGAAAAACAAAGGCTGCAGACTGATAAAGCAAAACGCTAATCAGGACTACCGATGACAAAGCATCGGGATATAAACAAATGCAGACGACAAGAGAATTACAAAGTGGCTGCCCTAATCAGGCAAGCTAACAAGCGGGTACAAAATGGCCAGTAAGCCAAAGATAAAAAAGAAAGAACGCATGGTGAAAAAGAAGGGGAAAAGAAAAAACAATAACAACACTTTCTGAAAAGAAAGAGGAGGCAAGTCATGTCAGCGAGCAGGGAACTTTAACGGAAATCGTATCAAAAATCACCCCTAACCTTGGACTTGTCCTTTAACGATATATCTTTGTAGAATTTTGTTTTCGAGAAAAAAGAAGAAGAAAAAAGTCAGGAGAATGGGTCATTAACAGAAAAATGACAAGACAGAAAGAGTAACAGCATTAGGTATAATAACAAGAGAAGAGATAGGAGATTTCACACAGGAGGATGGGAACGAGATATCCCTAGCCTCCCTTCGGGGTTACGTGTGAAACAACGACAGAACTCGGCTGTCAGCCACGCTTCACATCCGGCCAAAGTAAATAAGTAGGCCTAAACATGAAACAATAAGGCTTATTAGGGACAGGCAGGGAGATTATATACCTGTCGCTACTCTGTCATAACCAGATTGACCCCTGCATTAAGATGGGCAGCGATGAGATCTATTTTAATGTTTCATTAATTGCGAAAGACAAAGTCACAAGACTGTCCACAAACCACAACCTTTTTGAAGAGAAAGCCTTTTTGAAGAGAAAGGAGAGCCAAAGCGAAATCGAGCCGGGGCCCTTCTGCTTACCAGCCAAACGCCTTTTCGCTAGGCCAAACCGGCTCCCTCCAACCTGAGACACTAAACTACATGTAGACAGACTTCTGCTCCAACCAAGGTTGGATGAAGAGTTGCTTTACGTCCACAGAAACCGTAGGTTTATTAGGGACGGGAGCCCAGGACGTCCACCTCGACTTTCACACAGCTCCTGAGCCTCCAACGATGGTAAGTAAATAAACATGGTGCTTAACGTCCACATAAACCATAAGGCTTATTAGGGACCAAGGGTTCTGTTTGTTTAATGTCCTCAGATGCTAAACGCATATTAGGGACAAAGCCAATCAAGGCAAGAAGCAGCAGTTTATATAGTACTCTGGCACTGCCGTCACGCAAACAGGCCATCATTCTGCATGACTGCCCTTCGTCTGACACCAGGTCCTACGCAGTGGCTTGCATACACACACAGGCTGACATTACCAGTGTACTGTACCTTTTGATTTGTAACGCCTACTCAACCGTATGAAGTCATACTAGGGCGCAGCTCAATACATCCAACCATATGTTAACATTATCTGATTTTCCATTCACCACACAAAAGCGCTTTACGCTAGTGGAAATTTCGGAAGAAAAGCAGTTGAATAGAAAAAAAAGTAAGGCCGGACTGAAAAATAATTCATATTAGCAGGAGCAGCAAGCAAGATTGAACCTGTATTACTCGTGGATGAATGCGTGAAGAATGAGAAACGCTGTAAGGCAGAGCGTTGCAGACGGGTTGCAATCGTTAACATGCAAGGGCAACTAATCAGCGCACAATGTATGCATGTAACATGATTTAAACGTTTCGATGCTGGCTGGCAGTCTAAGTGATTATATATTTTTAGGCTAGATTTGAAAAGGTAAATTCTAGGGGGTTGGTACATTGAATTTAGAGAAGGTGTACTCGAACTCGAAAACTGTTTTAAAAAATTTACAAGGAGTGTAGCATAGGTTTAGTCAAAACCCGCCTAACAACTAGTCCTTGCTAAGCTACTGGATTATATATATATATATGAAGCCTGAATGAATAAGTAAAAAGTGTATACACGAAGCATAATAACTTCCACACATGACTTGCGTGTCCACAACGCCAGATGCACACATGGTAATCCCCTTTATCAAGCTACAAAACGACACTCAAACGACAGTTAAACGGCGAACAACGAGCTGTAGAACTAAGACACTTGTCTGGTTTTGGCTATGTTGTTTTCTGTGTGTTAGGATCTTGTTTTATAACGCTAGCAGTCATTCTTGATTCAGATTTTTAAACAAACAAACAAACAAAAACAACAAAACAAAAGAGAAACACACACACACACACACACACACACACACACACACACACACACACACACACACACACACACACACACACACACACACACACACACACACACACACACACACACACACACACACACACACACACACACACACACACACACACACACACACACACACACACACACAAAAAAGCAACAACAACAAACAAACAAAAAACAAAATCAACAACAACAAAAACAAAAACAAAACAACGACCACAACAAAAACCACCCGTCTCTGTCTCTCTTTCTTTCTTTTTGTCTCTCTCTCTCCCTGACTATTTTTGGACTAGACAAACTAAGCTGATAGTTACTAGATTTAGAATAGTGCACAGAGAATAGTGCATGTTTATTGTTAGATTTACTCTGGGGCCTCATTGTTAAGGATCCTGTATACGAACAGACCTTTGTTGTATTCCAGTTGTTTGTTTAGGATCGTTATCCTCAGCTTTTTAATTTCTGATCAGTAGTTAGGGTTGTATCTGGAAAGATTACAGCTCTTCTGTGCAGAAATTTTAATTTCTTTCTGAGAACATCGCTACAGCCGTCCCACACAACTGATGCATAATCAATGCGAAATTTCATGTGGGCATTAAAGAACAATTTCCTGGTGTCGATGTCTGCAATTTACCTTAGTTTTGACAGAAGGAAGACTCGTCTCGAGATTGTTTTCCATACATTACTAGTATGTAAGTCAAAAGGAAGTTTATTGTCTATGGTCATACCTAAAAGACGGTGTTCCGTCATTTGATCAAATTTTTTTCCCATTAGAACGAGACCGAGCGGTAAGGGTAACAGCTCATATTTCTGTCTGTTAGCGATTGTCACAGAGGTGGTCTTCATCGGACTGATGGCCATATCATTACTGTCACACCACCTGTTGGATACCTGATCTAAGCTGTCTTGTACATTTCTTCTGATTTGTAGATTCTTTTTTTAATTCACATGTGTGAAGTGTTGTGTCATCTGCCAGCTTGTCACAAGCATCAGATATATTTTTCACGTGTAATTGAAGGTCACTTAGAGAGAGAGAGAGAAATAGCTATTTTGACAGCTGAGGCAGCGGACCAGTTAGCCACAGTGTCATCGGTCTCTGGATCGTCTGCTAAACGCTTAAGGCGTGTGTCGCCGACAGTGCAACAATAAGCAGCAGATGAGGTTTCCGCTCGAATGAACATCACGAAACCAGCTCCCACAAGCAGACCAAAGGGCCCTTGAGTTGTTCAGCACGCTAGAGAGATAGAGAGAGAAAGAGAGATAGAGTGGGCCGTGGAGGGGGGGGGGGGTACGATTTAAAAAATAATAATAAAAAAAATGTGTAGATACAGCTCCCAACAGAATGTTTTCCGTCCATCCCCCAGCTTTGTCCTGTGTCTGTGTCAACGCAGATGTTGAAGTATGCTCGGTCCGGGTACCCGGGCGTGCCCTGTGCTCCATGAAAGAAATAACAAAGACTGGCCGCCCCGAAAGGTCAGTAACCTCTTTAAAAAATACTCCAACTATTTCTCTCGGAACCGTTGCATTATGCTACATGATGTTATGCTACAGACCGAAACATAAAGTTAGTTAGTTGGTGCTTTGAGCCCAGTCAGCCACATAGGATTATAGTAGGGTTAATGAAACATAAAAACTATGCTATAGCTTATCAACTGAATTACTAAAACCATATCTGTTGGACACAAAATGTAAAAATATGATCCAGACACTGCTCAGTGTTTTTGGTGTAGTTTTGGCGTTCGATTACCATTATTATTTTTAGCGTAAGTCATCCCAGGGAAACAATGCAGAAAATCCCAATTCAACCGTTACTATCACGTGTTTATTAATAGGAATGTTTCATGTTTTCAAGGATATAGAAATTAGAAATAATTGTTTTGGGCTTCAGACAATAATCGGAGAAACAAATCCGTTCTCTTATAAATAGGGCCAGACTGATACTACCATCATCTTGCGAGGCGGTTTGGCCTAGCGGTAAGGCGTTATGCTGGTAAGCAGAGGGACCTCGGGTAAAATTTGCTTCGGCTGTCCTTTCCCTTCAAAAGTTGTGGTCTGTGGACACTGTCTTGTGACTTTGTTCCTTACAATTAATGAAACATTAAAATGGCTCTCATCGCTGCCTGTGTTAATGCAGGAATCATTCTGGCGGTGACACTTTGGCTTTTATGTTGCTTAACGTTCACGGAGGCGGGATGACCTATTAGGGACGGGGACAGAGTGGGAAAGGGGCCAGGGTGATTGGCTCGACCGCGGAAACCGCCCGAAAAAGACCGGAGAGACCGTGGACCGCCGCCAGAACAATGGAAGTGTTAAGGCGGTGTCCCCTCGCCATTGCCCAGCGACTTGTGCACTGCGCAATTGCTCTTTCAACTGCTGTGCTGGACAGAGTCACTAAGACAATGTCCGTTGCACCGCTGTTGACGAACAACTTGGACAACTCAAAGCAAAAGACGTCCAACTTGCTCAGCCCAGCTCCACCTCCCTACTCATGATCTCTTCTGGGGAAAAAAATGAGGGTCCAGCTCCACCTCCCTCCTCTAAGATCTCTTGATCTTTTGATCTCGCCTGGAACCCTGGGCGGTGACAGAGCAGCGATAGGTATATTTAATCTGCCTCTCCCCCACCTCCCCCTTCCTCCCCTTCTCCCAGTCCCTAATAAGCCTTGTGGTTTCTGTGGACCATGTTGACTAACTTACTGCCATCAAGCGTTTATCTTCGGTCTCAGCTCCATGTGGATGTTCAGCTGTCAGTAGACCCCGCCCTCGCTCCCTGAGGATCCCATGTACCACCGTATGGGTCTGAAAGTTTCACCAATTGGATACTGAATTTCAGGTCTTTGCCTTCTGCAAAGAAGTTATTTTAGAAGTTACAGACAACTTGACCCTCAGAACACCAGCGGTTTAGGAGGTAATGATGATTAAAGACACACAGCGGAGCCATGGATGACTGAAAACTCTTGTTTTGGGCATACAAAAAGACAATTAAATGGGTAACTCGAATCTGTACAGTTTATACACAAGAATTATCACGATGACGTCATATTACAAACTGAAAATAGACCAGCTGTCAAAACGAGAAATTAAAAAGTTATAGACCTTAAGCTGTCTATACACCCACTCCTTCCCAAAGGAGGGGGGGCGGGGGGATTTGCCACCATGTGTGTCTGAAAGCGTGTTCAATTTGATAATGAATTTCAGGCGTTTGCTTTTTGCAAACAGATTATTTCAAAAGTCACAGGCTGTAACGCAGCCTAACCCTCGGTTCTTTGTGCAACGTTTTATTAGGTAGTGAGGAATGCCCCAGTGGCCAAAG
Organism: Alviniconcha strummeri; assembly: GCA_963584105.1. Taxonomy (NCBI): domain Eukaryota; kingdom Metazoa; phylum Mollusca; class Gastropoda; family Provannidae; genus Alviniconcha; species Alviniconcha strummeri. The sequence continues at coordinate 23,977,622 of OY757541.1, read as the reverse complement.
GATTAATGTTCCCAGTAAACAATACACTCATTACACACATTAATCATATAGATTTATTAAATATATCAATAATAATGAAAACAATAATAATTGACATTTGTAAAACGCCTACTCTGCGGCTGAAAGCGCCGAACAAACATTAATGCACATAATGTACATCGAAATAAAGAATAGTATCCACAATTAAATAAACAGCTAATACATAATATAGGCTACATATCAACAAGGACACACACACACACACACACACACACACACACACACACACACACACACACACACACACACACACACACACACACACACACACGCACACACGCACACACGCAGCACGCACGCAAGCACGCACGCACGCACGCGCGCGCACGCATGCACGCACGCACGCACGCACGCACGCACGCACGCACGCACGCACGCACACACACACACACATATTGTACAGACTGATCAGGGGTGAAGCACGGTGTTCCTTACCTGAAATATTTGGAAACCAGAAATGTCTTGAATTTGCTTTTGAAGAAAGAGAGAGTAGGTGAGTGCCTGATGTTTTGAGGGAGATTGTTCCAGATGTGGGGGCAGATGTGTGAGAAAGTGCGAAAGCCATGGGTTTTGCAGTTGAAGCATGTGAGTTTGAGCATGCGTGTGTCTGAAGAAGAGCGGGGAGGACTGTGAAGGTGCAGTAGCTCATAAAGATAAGAGGCGAAGACCCTGTGGTTGCTTTGTGACACATGCAAGCAGTTTCTATATCCAACAAATAGAATTAAAGGCACACGGCGAATAATACTTGTGATAACTATTTTGCTGTAATTCTGTCAGGCGCGGACTTACGTTTTAAATGTCATCCTTTGTTATGGCCCGGGTATGACATCAATCAGGTTACAACTTTGATAATGACGCTTTCTAATTCCAACAATTTGACAGGTTTGGTTCAGGTTTTGTGCGTGTTATTTAGCATCAACCAACCATGCTCCGAAACAAACAGCAAACAACAAGAAAAAGGGGGTGGGGGGGTGGGGGGGGGGGGGGTCAAAGAATGGCAAATCGCGTTTATTTCAACCCTTGGTCACCAAAGGAACCCGTTTACAGATGACAAAAATATGCATTTCATCTGTCTAGGTCATGGGCTTTTTAGTGAGGTTATCACATAACAGAGATTTAAACGAGTACAGCAAATAATGTTTGTGATAACTGTCTCATTTAATTCCTTCCGACGGGAAATTGCGTTTTAAAAGTCATGCTGAAATTCTCATGACCCGGCTA
>OY757541.1:23968862-23971362 GCA_963584105.1 Alviniconcha strummeri | reverse complement strand
TGATTAATTGTGAGGGACAAACGTCATAGATCACAATGAAGTTTTGAACAGAAAAGGGAGCGGATTCGAACCGAGGTCCTTCTTCTTACCGTCTAACTCCTTACCGCTAGGCCAAACCGGCTTACCTTTGTTGTGGCATAAAACAACGACATAAAACATCGGTGAGGCATAGCGCAACGGTGATCTTACAGCCCAGTGGCGATGTTAATGAGGCGTAGCGTCGCTGACTGGCGCTGGTGGATGCGCCACGCCTCCCCTTATTACGGCTCGCCTCAAGCATTGTTTTTATGCTTCAGTGCAGATGTTCCCTTCCCTGGGCCAAAGTATAACGCCTCGCCCACATCGGTCTAAACAGTCTCGCCTAAACAGTCTTTCGGGACACATATGCCATTGGAAGTGATTGTGCAAATGTTCATAAAATGTGATTGTGTGACGAACGGAGTAGCCTAAATGTATTTGTTTGAGCGATGATCATAGATGTTCATGGGCCAAACAAATACCGCAGTCAGCATAATCATCCAGGCCTACTGACTGATATCTGTGATCTCTTTTGATTTTATCAGAACCTTTGAACGTTTGATGGCCTTGTTGTTTTAGTTATCTTATGTCGACTAAGACTCTGCCGTTAATTCTTACGGATTCTTTAATTCTTTTGGATTTTAGGCGAAGCGTGATGACTCTAAAAAAGTCAGTAGGTTTTCAGGCGAGCCGTGATGGGGCGAGACGTTATTAGGCGAAGCGTGGTGCAGCGACTCTGTCTTTTCTCGGATTTGCACTTTTTCATACTATAATAATGTGCTTTTGAATCTAGCAAGCCATAACTCTGCGAGTGAAAAAGACACAGTCACGATGATATAGCGATACTATATAGCGACACAGCGATAATTAACAATAACACACAGACATTTACAGTGAGGTAGAATATTTTATGCGATGTGCTTTTGACGCTACAGTATAAGGTGACACCCGTGAATTTTGATGGACATAATTATATGTGGATGGTTCACCATATTTCATACTGTACGCGTACGTGGGGATTAAGGCCCTCTGTGTTCAAAATCCGCGCGTGCGTGCGTGGCGTGCGTGCGTGCGTGCGTGCGTGCGTGCGTGCGTGCGTGCGTGCGTGCGTGCGTGCGTGTGTGCGTGGTGGGCTGTGTGTGTGTGTGTGTGTGTGTGTGTGTGTGTGTGTGTGTTGTGTGTGTTTTGTTTGACGTATGGAGTGTTGTGTTTGACGTATGGAGTGTTGTGTTTGACGTATGGAGTGTTGTGTTTGACGTATGGAGTGTTGTGTTTGTGTGTTTTGTTTGACGTATGGAGTGTTGTGTTTGTCATCAGGGACGGACAGATTTGTGAAAAAGCTGACTTGTGCTTAAATCTTTATCCTTGTATATTAAAGTATTAAAGTAATAAAGTATTATCTTGTCTATGTGTGTGTGTGTGTGTGTGTGTGTGTGTGTGTGTGTGTGTGTGTGTGTGTGTGTGGTGCGCGCGCGCGCGCTAGCTTAACCTGTACAGCCTACTGCCAGTAGTTCTGACTTTTTAACTATCGCCTTTTAGGTCCATCCGTATTCATTTTCCCAGTCGTCCTGTATAGGACAAAAAAGGATGATGTTTCTCCAAAAGGCCCTTGACTCGGTGGTGTCAGTCTTATTCTTCCGTGCCCTGTACTGTTGGTCAAAGGATGGTACCTATCATCGTTACGTCACCGAAAGACCTCTGAAATGCAGTAGCTGCAATAGCAACTAAACTGACCAAATCTACCGCCGAAACTCCCATCAAGCAACATCATCAGAAGCAGTCACAACAATATTCACGATCGTATAATTTTATTCGTGCACCTGATGTTTGACAGCACGCTCCAAGCCTCACTTTGCGGCACGCTACCTCCAAGGAGGAAGGATGGCGTTAAGCAGTACTTGGAGTTTGGTTTGACAGGACCTTTAACAGAACGGAAGAAGGACAATTAAGCTCGGAGCTCAGGAGCTGTGTGAAAGTCGAGAAGCAGTACTTGGAGTTTGGTTTGACAGGACCTTTAACAGAACGGAAGAAGGACAATTAAGCTCGGAGCTCAGGAGCTGTGTGAAAGTCGAGGTGGCCGTCCTTGGCTCCCGTCCTTAATAAGCCATCGGTTTCTTTGGACGTAAAGCAACACTTCAACCAGTTAAGCTCTGGCACACACACACAGGTACACACGCACGTGCGCACACCCCCATTTACACCCAAGCACGCATTGTACACGCACATCACACACACACACACACACACACACACACACACACACACACACACACACACACACACACACACACGCACGCACGCACGCACGCACGCACGCACGCACGCACGCACACACACATACTAAACGCACACGCGGACTCAAACTACACTCTGTTTCATTCTGTGTGCCCCATGGTTCGTCTTCTCATTGCTGCTATAAATCACCATTTCGTCTCTGTACACTCTCTGGTTGTGATTTTGTGTTTGTGAACATACAGATTTA
>OY757541.1:23932595-23968662 GCA_963584105.1 Alviniconcha strummeri | reverse complement strand
TTTCTGAGCTACGACACACCGGAGATTGGTTGTGAGATTGGAGGAAGGAGAAGCTAAAGAGCAGTAGTCCAAAGTGAGTTCCAAAGAACACTGCCAGAAATACAAGGCTAGACTTGAAAAGGTCAATTTTAGTGATTGGTATATTGGGTTTTCCAAAATGTCGCCATTAGCTTTAGGAAAACCTAGCCTAGCTTTTCCAGACATACTTTTGTGCATCAGAACTCCCTTGCTATAGTTAAATCTTTCTTTTGAGGGGAAGAATTGATAGTAATTATAGTCTGAAATCGCTAGAGTTGTGGTTCTGAGAGAGAAGTTGATGATGTGGGACTTAATGTCCTCAGATGTCGGGCTGACATATTAGGGACAAATAGGAGAGAGAGGAGAGAGAGAGAGAGAGAGAGAGAGAGAGAGAGAGAGAGAGAGAGAGAGAGAGAGAGAGAGAGAACGATTTTTTATTATTATTAACAAAGGTAACGGATAAGTACAATACTTTTTTTACATCCAGCCCTCGGGCAAAAAAATAAAAATAAAAAAATAAAATAAAAACTCAGAATCAAAACATATTAACTATTGAGAGAGAGAGAGAGAGAGAGAGAGAGAGAGAGGAGAGAGAGGAGAGAGAGAGAGAGAGAGGGAGGGAGGGAGAGAGAGAGAGAGAGAGAGAGAGAGAGAGAGAGAGAGAGAGAGAGAGAGAGAGAATGAATGTATACATAATAGCCTATACATATTTGACACATATTTATAAATATTGAGACCATAAAACGAATGCGATCGTGTTCAAAATGAAAGAAATAATGCACATATCCTTAATCAATGTTTGTTGTGATTTTTCCTTTAAGTGTTGTTTACATGCTTTTTTAAATGCTTTGTGGTCTGACAAAAGTTTAATCCAAATGGTAAATTATTGCATAGGTTTCCCCCGGAATATATCAAGCCACATTTAAATAAATCTAATCTAGGGCGAGGTACTATACCGTTTGTGTGAATGTTTGTTCCTATTTGAATGAAAGTTGAATTTATAAAGTTGAGAGAGAGAGAGAGAGAGAGAGAGAGAGAGAGAGAGAGAGAGAGTGTGTGTGTGTGTGTGTGTGTGTGTGTGTGTGGTGTGTGTGTGTGTGTGTGTGTGTGTGTGTGTGTGTGTGTGTGTGTCTGTGTCTGTGTGTGTGTGTGTGTACGTGTGTGTGTTTGTGTGTGTGTGTGTGACCGGTGTTAGTGTTACTGTAAAGTGCTGCCAGCCCCCACCTTGTGTGGAAGATGGTGCAACCCCCTTGTTATTTATGAACTGCGTGAATGAAGGACCGCATCAGAAAAGAATTAAGCCCTTCATCCCATCAAATCTCTTCCCGGCTTTAGTGATGGCCTGTGAGCCGGTTTGGCCCAGCGGTAGAGCGTTAGGCTGCTACGATGAAGGACGACTGATGTCGGTTCGATTCCACACTTCGGTTCCCCTTTATCTTGAAAAGATGTGATTACGGACAGGGTCTTGAGACTTTTGCCCCCTCACAAGTAACGAACCATTCAAATGGATCTTATCGCTACCCATCATTCTTGCAGTGTCAGTGTACAGATTTAGCTACACTGTTAGTCTGAGGAGACGGGCACATTGTGAACGAAACTGTGATTATACTTGCTTACTTTGTATTTACTTGCTTTATTGTTAAATTTTATGAAAGGCAAACAACATATCTTCCTTTTATTGATTAATAAAGCATGTTTGTGTTGTGCTGTGTTGTGTTGTATTGTATAGTCCCCATCCTCCCGCCTCGTGGGATCTCGGGATTAACAAAGCATGTTTGTGTTGTGCTGTGTCCCGCCGGTACTACTCCGGAGACAAGCCCCACTGGCCGTCTAGGGTTCCGTAACGAGAGTGAAGAGGATGCTGGCCACGCTATTATTTTATGTCATTTTAGGGCCGTACAACCTTGCTTACTGCACGGCCCAAATGCCTTCTTGTTAATGCATTGTATATGAAATGAAATACATTTTGTTTAAACCAGCAGGAGTGTTATAGAGCCCTCCCCTTTCTTATTTTTTAACTGTTTCTTTCTTTGATTCGCTTGTAGTTGAACATAGGTCGACAAAATCTCGGTCACGTTCCGAAAAATATTTGGGTGACGCCTAGGTGTCTTCGGTAGTAGAAACTCGCTGTCTATCTAAACTCGCTGACTTCTCGTGGCAGAAGAGTTTGCTCACCCAGGGAGGTTGGTTGGTTACTCCCGCAACTGACAGGTTTCAAGTAGCCTATATCTTACGGTTATCTTTCCTGTGCACGAACTTTGGGTGAACAGAAATGTGAAGACGAGCAAACTCTTCTCATAACTGTAAACCCTTTCTGTATATGTTTTATGGTTAGGGGATGGTGGAAGAGGTGTGTGTGGAGGGGGGGTGCAGGAGAGTGTGTGTGTGGGGTGGTGGTGGTGCTGCAGACAGAGAGTCGGCAAAACTGCAAGGGGAAGACAGCAGCCGCAGCAATTAACTCCCCCCCCCACCTCTCTCTCTCTCTCTCTCTCTCTCTCTCTCTCTCTCTCTCTCTCTCTCTCTCTCTCTCTTTCTCTCTCTCTCTCTCTCTCTCTCTCTCTCTCTCTCTCTCTCACACACACACACACACACACACACACACACACACACACACACACACACACACACACACACACACACACACACACACATAGGAGCAAAGTAGCCTATAGGAAAAGAAAAGAGACAAATGTCACTTAAACCGGAAATAAAAACACATTAGTACTGCTGTACTACTGATATAAAGCCCTTCCTAAACTGGAGAGAGGAAGAGAGGGGTGGGAGGAAGAGAGAGGGTGACCGGAGAAATCCTGAAAATCCAGAAAATGCAGAAAACAAGAGAGAAAAACTGGAGACACCTAGAGATGTGAACTACAGAAACTAACAGCCGGGAGCTCGGGGAACCTAGAAACAGAGATCTGAACAGGAACCGGAGATACCGAAAGATCTGAGCTGGAAAAATCAAGTGATAGGAATTAGAGAAACCAGGAGACAGGAACCGGAGAAACCAAGAGACAAGAACACGAAAACCCCAAAGAAAATGAACTAAAAAAGAAAGATGACAGCAACTGGGGAAACCGAGAGCTCACAGGAACTGGAGTAAGCAAGAGATAAGAACTGTGTAAAACCATGGTACATGTGTCGGAGTTAGTTGGTACTTGGACAGTACGTGCTGTCAACCCGCGCAGGGTCACATCAGGACGACCAAACTCTCTCAATAGCAAAAGCATATTTCAAAACTTTTCATATATGTAAAAAAAAAAATTAAAAAATTCTCTTTGACAGTCAAATCAACAAAATCAGTCCGTACACAAATACAATGCAACACATAAAACATATTTTCGAAGAGTTAGTCCCTTCAGTATTGCCCTTATTAAAAAGCACATCATTTTTATGGCTATACCGTACCGTCTAATTTATCGATATCAGATTAAAGAAAAGTATCTATATAAGAAAGGTATAAACAGAAGAAGAGAAAACAATAACAAACAAAGAAAGAATTATATGAATGCGTACTGGCAACAATCAGTGCAAGCTGCAAATACCAGTTGCCAACTCTCATTTCGTAGCTGCCTAACAAAACCCACACAAAAAGACTATTTCTTAACGAGAAATGTTGCAGACTTTTCTTCCCGCCCCCCCCCCCCCCACCCCCTCTTCAATTTTTTTTTTTTTTTAAAGAGAATCAAAATAATAAGTCAGCAGAATGGACCATTAGAGAAGAAGAAGAAGAAGAAGAAGAAGAAGAAGAAGAAGAAGAAGAAGAAGAAGAAGAACAACAACAACAACAACAACAACAACAACAACAACAACAACAATAACAACAACAACAAAGAAGAAAAAGAAGAAAGAAAGACAACTACCCAACAAAAGCGATAAACGTATATAAAAGTTCTTGCAACTCGTAATGCATGCTGGTCCATGTTACTTGTTCAGATGTTTTGCTAAAGTAACGGACAGATTGTAGCCCTTACTCCTACCTCTTATTATTTCGTTTTACTTTTACCCAGTAGAATCATTTATATCACAACAAAACACAACACGATGACCATATCAAAACAGGTTGTTTAATTGGTATGTTTTGCATAGAATTTGTATATGAAAATAACGATTGTAATTCATATATGATACAAACACTTCATGGAGTAATGCACACATTTGCTTTGCAAACACACCCACGTTCACTCACTTAATACGCAAAACTATATAACAATAAAGACATAACATCTAACTCAAAGCTACAGTCCAATAACATTTAAAACTATACACACTTTGAAAAACACAGCTGTCTCCATGCATGAGATTTTTGCCATACTGAGACTTTCGCAAGCAAACACATACGAACACGCTTTAATAACTGTTGAACATTGTCTGGTTATATGAAGTAATCTCTTACAAAGACACTGGATAAATTAGAAGGAAGAAAGGTCTAGGAAATGCTATTTACACACTCTTCGAAGCACAGCCATCCCAACTCCAAAACTTTTCCAGCTGCATCATTTTTCTTTAAGTTCCGCAACAACAAAACAGCAATGTTGAGAAACACTAACTTTTGATATTGCTCGTAGCCAACAACATAATCAGCAAAACGCCCAGCACCAGCTCATACTTTTTAAACAACAAAAAATACAACTCTCCTTAGTGGAACATCTGTAGCATATGTACATGCAGCTATGCACACTGGTCCACTTTATTAAAATGGCTCTAAAGATAATGAATTCAGTAACACACTGATACTTTAACGTGAATTATATACCCCAAACCCACTGATAGCAGACTGATTTCAGGTCACCCAAACGTTATAAACACACAAATGTAGGTGTGCAAATAAAGATTAACAGAGGATAGTTTTTGTTTCTCTTGTAAGACCGTTTCTGGGAGTTTGAACCGTGAAGAAGTTCCACACGTCAATGACGCTTTCAGACCATTTTGAGTGAAGCCTTACAAACTCACTGTTGCGTATTTCACAACACTTGCTGATCCATGAGACGAGACGTTGGTTGTGATGTCATTTCCCCTACAGGTCCGTATTTATGGCAGCTTTGCATTATGGCAGTCGGATAAACATGAGACTCTTTAAATCTTTCTCACCAAAACACGCACCGTCAAACTTTGTTACCAATGTTTTATCTGTGTGGAGCTGTTTTGACATCTTCTACTACAAACATTTATAAACACAAGTCTTTCGCGTCCCATCTTTCGAATTATTTTCTAAACATAACACACATGAGATTTGTTGGCATTTTTTCCGTGAAGCCACTCCAGTATCTGGACAGTTACACCTTGTACACGGCGGGATCATCTGAAAAAAACAAGGCAAAATCTTAAACAACATGGGAATGTAATGAAATGGATATGGAGCACTAAAGAACTAAAGAAGTTAGTTAGCTCTTGGATTTTAACAATCCGTCAATTACACTAGGTCACCTCAGCACAAAACACTAAAGAAGAGACTAAAGGAAATAACTCTTTAAATAGAAGAGGACAGTAGACACAAATATACAATCTCGTATTGTGGGCAGTGGGTTCAGTGTAAGCCAGGACATCACTTTCCAGTGCGCTGCCGAGCGCCCTCTCGTGCTATGCTTCACTTTCTTGCGATTAGTTGCTTCACATGGACTGCCCAGTCATCCTCTAAGATCACATCTGGGCAAAACAAACTTCACCAAATCATAGGTAGAAATGTGATTTACAGTTCGTGACACACATCAGTCTACGTCAAAGTTTTTGTCAAAGCGGAATCCAAGCGAAGACTGGCCTGAAAATGTAGAAACTGTGTAGCAAATCTTTCTGTTTGCAGACTTCGCAAGTCAATATTTATGCAACAGAAAAACTTCGGTGCTTTGGGAACTGAGTTCCGCAGACCGCAGCCATGTGGGTTCGCTCCTTACCAAATCAAGAGCAAAAACAACAAAGGTTGGCTGATGGTGAAATAACACACACACTTCCGCCACACGTACCGACCCAGTTCATGACATTACAGACACAGAATGCCGAACACAAAATGGTAGCGCTCACAGACACTTTTTCCTGACTTTTAAATGTCCATTTTTAACAAACTGGGCCATGATAGCCGCTGAACAACTGCAGCAAGTCTATTTTTGGAAATGCCACCCAAGATAGGAACCGTGCTGCTTCTTCATTTCAGGATCCCCTTTAAAGGTGGCCTGTCTAGCGGTTGAAGAGCGACATTGCCATCCTGACTTACCGGTCATGGTGTAAGTGGGGTTTTCATACATCTGCTGGTTCTGCGCTGGCAGCATCAGTCTCGGCGTCGGGCCTGTGGCAAACGAGGGGGGCTTGGTGGCGTAACCGCCCCCGAAGTCATCGAAACCCCGGGTGGACATTCGGGTGGCTATGCTGGCTCTCTCGTCTGATGTCTCATGGGGAAAAGGCACTTTGTTCCGCTGTCGCTTTCTGAAATGGAGTTAACAGTTTAAGGAGTGTAAAAACTAACTTCGCACGACCTTCCATTCAAACTGTTTGCTCCCGACTGTGCATAATTTCCTTTACGTAACTTTTCGTCCTCAACTTAAATAAGATTTTTCTCGCTAAGGGAAACGACACGGTAAGAAAAGAAGAGAAGAAGAAAAAAAGAGAAAAAAAAACTAAACAGACAGGGCACTAAAATCAGCAAATAGCAAGCTTCAATTAGCAAGCTTCTATCATTCAAAAGTTGCATAGCAACAAATTCTTCTCAGATGTAAACACTTTAACACTTTCTCAAGATTTTCGAAGAGTTAGTCCCTTCAGTATTACGCCTGTTAAAAGAGTAGATAAAGGCTTATGTCCGCAAGCTTGTATCGTCGACCATTCCATCTAATTTATTGAATACATAGAAATATATGAAGAAAGGAATGTATAGAGGCAATAAAAACGTTTTAAAACGTTATATAAATGCATAATGGCAAATATCAATGCCGGTCAGCCGGTTTGGCCTAGCGGTAAGGCGTTAGGCTGGTAAGCAGAGGGACCTCGGTTCGAATCTGCTTTGGCTCTCCTTTCACTTCAAAAGTTGTGGTCTGTGGACACTGTCTTGGCACTTTGTGCCTCACAGTTATATTCAAATGGCTCTCATCGCTGCCCACCTTAATGCAGGAGTCATTCTGGTGGTGGCAGTATAGCGATAGGTATATAATTCCCGTCTCCCCCCACCTCCGTACCCCTCCCCCCTTTTTCCCGTCCCTAATAAGCCTTATGGTTTCTGTGGACTTTAAGCACCATGTTTACTTACTTACCAGTGCCATATGACAGCGAGACGCACATACCACCTACCAACTATCATCTCCTAGCTGCTGAACAAGAGTGGATTATTAGCAGAAAAAAGACGAGAAGAAAGTGCAAGAGGAGTAGGCAGAAAAACAAGAGAGGAAAATATAGGAAAGGGAAATCAAATGACAGCCCTGAGATTCTAGACAGGGGCGGGCCATCTTACATCCGCGGCTTCACTTCAGGTCCATCTCGAATAATCTGAAAAGGAAAATTCCTGCATACGGATACATGTGTAATAGGAAAAACTGACCTGGCCCAAACACAACAGCAAACGACGAGAAGGATGAGGAAGAGAAGGAAAGCCAGCGTGGTGACGACAGCGACGATGATAGTGTCTTTCTCTCCCAGTCCAGCGGCCTTGGGATCTGTGGTGCAGAATGGCAAAGCCTCACAATAAATCAGGACTTGAATAAGGACCTGCAGGCATTGGCGCCAACACCTGATATTGCCGAGATGAAAACAACAACAACAGGTCCACACAGACAGCGAGGGAGAGAAACAGAGATTTGCTGATTTATTTATGATGTCTACATTACGACCAGTCAGGGCAAAACACAAGGCATCAGTCACAAAGGCAGGAGGCAGAGAGACCGAGACGGGGTCGGAGTAAAACGAAGAGACAAACAGACAGAGAGACAAAGAGACAGACAGACAGACAGACAGACAGACAGACAGACAGACAGACAGACAGACACACACACACACACACACACACACACACACACACACACACACACACACACACACACACACACACACGAGACAGATGGAGGCAGAATACTCACCTACTCTTTGCTCACACCTAACCCCCTCATAGTTTTCCTCGCATATACACGCCTGTCGCTCTCTGTCACAGCGGACGGAGTTCTGACAGTAGCCGTCTACATCACACATGTCTGCAGTAGAGGGTACACATATACAATTGACCAAACCACAAACCATCGCAAGTCATGTTCAAATTTGTCTGTCTGTGGTAATTTGGCGTTTTTGTTTCTGTGGCAAATTCGGGCCACTTTCCCCAAGGAAAGCCCACTTCAACAGCTATAACCAGGTAAGCACACACACACACACACACACACACACACACACACACACACACACACACACACACACACACACACACACACACACACGCATACACACACACACACACACACACACCGGCGCACACACACGCACACATACGCGCACATACACACACATACACGCGCACACACGCACAAACACATATACAAAGACATGCTCATATATACACACCTCTGTTCACACACAGATACGCGTACATGCGTACGCACACATGCATGTACATGCACATACACACGCGCATACACACATACAAGCACATGCACGTGCATACTCACACATGCGCCCACACACATCTAAAACGACATAAAACAGGTGCGTAAACTGACGTGTGCACGTGTTTCCATCGCCGCTGTAGCCGTCGTTACAGACGCACGTGACACCATCTACGGTGCTGGCACAGCGGGCGTTGAGATCACAGTTGTTGCTGTTTGTCAGGCACTTGTCTGTACACACAGAGAAGAAAGAATAGTAAGAACCGGGTGAAGATGCGATGCATTGTCTATACCGCCCTTGGAGGCAGCTACTCACACTTACCTTTGCTCACGCTATACTCCTTTTAATTTTAATGCTACTGTGAAGTTACACGAGCTTGATCTCTTTACACGATCGCCTGTCAACCATTAGTCTTCATTTGAGAATCCTGTACTATGATGAATAAGAATGGTTATTGCTCTTATTTTATGCAAACCAACACCGGCTATCCAGAAGCACACACAAAATGGGTGGTATTATATAGCACGGCTCATCTTTCTTTTCAGGGCCTATGCGCCTGTTTGGCCTAGAGTCAGTTTCAGATAGTATCTGTGTCCTTGGAAAAGCCCACATGTCCTCCACCCCGTCTCTCAGAACGTTCCCTAAAGTTGCCTTTGAAACAATTCCAGTGTTAGTCTGATTCATGATGGCCCTTTCTCATCCTTTCAATGAAGATTACCGAGCGCTTCCTCTTTTCTATACCCCTCTCCTCCAGGCGATCGATGGTGTGATGTCCTTGGCTTTGTGCCCGCAGGTAGTGTTTCAGGTTCCTAAGCACTTTAGATGTTCCAAGACGCAAACCACTTGTGATGGTTGCTTTGCCCGCCAATCTGCTTGGTCATTTTCCTTCATTCCCGCATGTCCAGGGCATTACAGCCACAGGAGTTTCCAAAAATGGATGTAGTACATTGATAAGTGCCAGTTTGGGCATCCCATTCCACTGTTCACCTTTTGTAACTAGCTCAATTAATCTGTGAGGGTAATGGCATGAGTAGTCTGACTGTCACCTGTTCTGGCAATCCAGCGGAGAACGTGTGCAACTACTTCCACCCCCATTGTCAAGCCGGAGGATGAACCCGTACAGACTGCACTGTCTTTGTGGATGATCGTCACACCTTGCTTGAAAGTGAAGCCCCACCCTGAATGGTCTTTTGCGACTGAGCCATCTGTGTACACTGTGAGATCTTGCATTTGGGTGTTTTCGTGAAATGAGAAGCTTGATCTATGAAACCATTTTGCCAGCTAGCCATTCTTGGCCGTGCCATTCCAAGTTTTCTGGCGGGGGTATCTTATAAGTGGTCTGAAATCAGTTTGGGTACCTTTCCCATTCTTTGGTTTGCTTGAGCTCAGTCAGCTGGCATACTTGAAGTATTGATTCATCAGCTTGGCCCATCCAGTGGTTCCCCCCGTACAAGTCTGTGTCCTGTGTCTTTCATGACTTCATGGAGTGGGCTGTCGGAATTTTCGACAGCACTGAAGTGAGTGTGCTTTGACCTGCTCCACTTTATGTCTGGTTTGCACTAGTAGGAGATCGAGCATAAACAACATGGTCTCAGTGAGTGTGTCCTTGGTGGCTCCAAGTATGATGCTGATTAAGGCAAGGAGTTAAGCTGTTCAGCGGACGAGCGCCAGTTCGAGTCTTCCTCTGTCTTCCTAAGCTTTGTTCGTGTGTTGGGGTGCCAGTGTGTGTGTGCTTCTGTGCGTGTACGCGCTTAGAAAACTCTCTACGGAATTTTTATGCTTTACAAATACTTTAACTATTATCATTAATTATTACTTGTTTGTGGGTAAACAGTCACCAAGTGTGACAGTTGAGAACACAACAAATCCCCGAAGTGGGAAGGAGGCCTAGTGTCATTTGTGCATTTAGTCTCGCGTAGCTCTCCTAAAGATGCAAGGTTTCAACAGGAACCATACTCAATGTACTTTATCCCACTGACTGTGCCTGGAATAGAGAGACAGGGAAAGGTGGGCGAGAGTGCACTGGGGTACCCACCGACACAGTCCGAAGCCTGGGTGGCTCCAGGCATCCGAGTCTCGGTACGGCTAGGGCAAAGTTTACAGGTAAACTGTCCAGCTAAGTCCTGGTAGGAGTCCTGGGGACACTGCTGGCATTTCTGCACCTGTGTGTCGTTGTTGAAGTATTTTCCTACACCACAGGTAGCTGCACAAACAGATACACACACAGACACGAACACACACACACACACACACACACACACACACACACACACACACACACACACACACACACACACACACACACACACACACGATACATTTTAGCTAACACGGCATCACCAAAGTATGAAACCAATATCATAAATCAATGTGGAAATAACTGAAATGCAGGCTTACTGTACAAAAGTAATAAACACTTTCCAAGTTTTCTCAGTACGGTACCAGAAACGTGTTTCTACACACAGATGACGCTCACTAAGACAGAACAAGGTCCATTACTCACAGATGCTGCACTCCTGTCTGGACGCTGCACCTGTGTTTCGCGTGGTCAGACCGTCTGGACACTGCTGACACTCCCAGCTGTCCGTCTTGTCCCTGTACCTCCCCACAGGGCAATCCGTGCAGTCCCCGCTTTGGGCCAACTGCTGCCCGCTCGGGCAGTCGTCTGTGGGTGGGAAAATAACGCTTTGAAGCAACAGAACCTCCAGTATGCGGCTCATGTGTATAACGTAATCAATTCCTGTAGGGGTACCGTCTGGTCTGGCGGTACAACCTGGACACATTTGTGGAAGACTGCAGCTGTATTTGAGCTGTTCTGAAAAATGCTGTTTTATTTAGTCCTGAAGTGTTTAGGACAGCATTCGCGACAAGCATCAATCTTGAACAAATATGGGGGGTTTGACCAAATACCACATTTAGGCTGCACTGGGGAGCAAGAACGCTGTTTCAGCGAATCAACCAAAATTAAAATACTGGTCAAACCCACCCATGTTTTGCAGAATTTTATGCTCGTGATGAATACTTATCTAACTACTCTAGGGTTAGAATAAAATATTTTTTATAGTACACATCTGCACAGATGTAGTACACACGCACACAGAGTACATGCTTTACAGAGTACGGCAAGCACACACTTACACAGAGTACAGGGTGTAGACACTTTCGCAGAGTACATGGAATAAACACTTGCACGGGGTACAGGGAGTACACACTTACACGGAGTACATGGAGTACTCACCTACACAGTGTACAGGCAGTACACACTTATACAGGATACAAGGGACACACACTTGCACAGAATACGCACAGAGTATGGGGGTTACATACACACTTACAAAGAGTATAGGGAGTGTACATTTAAACAGAGTATAGGGTGTGGCCACTTACAGACAGTACAGTACATACACACTTGCAAAGAGTATAGGGAGTGTACATTTAAACAGAGTACAGGGTGTGGCCACTTACAGACAGTACAGTGAGTACACACAGAATACACGCAATATACACTTTCACAAAGTACAGAGAGTACCCACTTAAACAGAATACAGGTGTACACACTTGAATATGTACAAGGAATACATGATTTGACGGAGTGCAGGTAGTACATGAACAGACAGAGTGCAAGGAGTACACACTTACACACACTACAGGGAGCACACGCTGATACAGAGTACAGGGAGTAGCAACCTACACATAGTACATAGAGTACACACCTGAACAGACTACAGGGAGTACATGATCAGACAGAGTACAGGGAGAACACACATACACAGAATACTGGGTGTAGATGCCGACAAAGAGTACAGGGAGCATACACTTGAACAGAGTAGAGTACAGGAGGTACACACTTACACAGACAGTCGGCCGGATTCGTGGTGCCCGTGTATCTGGTGGTCAGGCCGACGTTACAGCTGTTACAAGATGTCTGCCACTTCCGGTTCTGCCACTGACCGCGGGGACAGTCACGACACACGTTCTCTGCGGCGTCACGGTACTGGCCCGGCAGAGTGCAGTTGCCTGCAGAATAACACCCATTTATAGTGAGGCACAAAAATGTCACCCTCGCATTCAAACCTAAACAAGTTAATATCAGTACAACTGTTTTCTTTATAAGCCTCTGCCGTCATCTCTTCATACAGAATTCATCGATGGATCGACTGCATTTTGCTCTTTGCGTGACGTAAATGTAACCAAATCTGTTACCCCATACAGGATACAAGATACAGGATACCCCCGATGAAGAAAATGAGGGTACTGACTTGCATTCTGCTGTTTGCATGACGTAAATGTTACCAAATCTGTTACACGTTGAAGAAGATGAGGGTACTGAATTGCATTTTGTTGTTTGCATGACACAAATATAACCAAATCTGTTACTCAGCGAAGAAAACGAGTGTACTGAATTAAACCATCACAACGGTTAAGCGGCACGAACAGAAGCTTTTTTTCTCTTTGGTTTTTCCTTTTTGCCTCAGTAGTGACTTTGCATTGTGAATGCAGCCCAGTCTGTTTGCGGTCTCACACTGGAACGTTAACCGCTATCATTCTGACAGCTTGATCCCGTTCACCAGCATTAAGACGTGGCATACTCCGGGTTGAAATGACGCAAGTCTTATGAAATTTATAAAAGATTGTTTCCTTTTGTTGTTAATGCCATTAATAGTGCACGTCTACTGAGAACTAACAAAAGGGAGTACACACTGACACAGAGTACAGGGAGCACATACTTCCACGGAGTACACACTTACTCAGTCTCCAGTCTCTGAAACATTAATCTCTGTAATTCTGATTCGTTTACTACTGAGTACTCTGTCTTAGTCACAATATTTCGATTGAAGTCTTGACCAGAGGCTGCATGAGCAAAATACTGAAAACCATCATTTGTAGTTTGTTTGCTATTGTGTACAAAGAACACTCACTATACTTTTAATCAAAAATGTCATCCTCTCATTCAAACCTAAACAAGTTTGCATGAGCAAAATACTGAACACAAAGAACACTCACTATACTTTTAATCAAAAATGTCATCCTCTCATTCAAACCTAAACAAGTTTGCATGAGCAAAATACTGAAAAGCATCACTTGTAGTCTGTTTGCTACTGTGTACAAAGAACACTCACTATACTGCTAATCAAAAGTAAGTCACACGAAAGAGCAAACGCACATTCAGCAAAAGCAATATAAACCATCACTCTGGGGGAGTTTTAATTTGATGCTCACTGTAAGAACCATAATAAACTTAGAAGTAGTTTGAGCACAGTTACCTGACTAGAACCATACCCATGTACGTTTAAATTTTGTTTATAGTAAGTTATGTATTAATTGCACTTAGGTAAGTATATCTGTATTAGGAGCAGATTAGCTGGCACGGGACTCACGGATGTTACAATCGCGGTCCGATGTAGCCCCTTCGCTGGCCGTGATGTAGTCCGCGTTGCATATGATGCACGTGTAGCGAGCCGGGTCAAGGTCGTCATTGTAGTAGCCTATGGGGCATTGCTCGCAGGTCTGTGTTGTGCTGGAGTATTCCTGGCCTGGCAAACAGTCACCTGCCCACAGGGTGATACACGTCTGAGTCAATACTGCCCAGCCTGGCATTGTTGTGGAAATGGAGCTGACAACTGGCCCCTCGCTGCTGGCCAGATAGCTCTCGCTTAGACAAGCGGAGCACGACGTGTACTTACATTCATGCTTCAAACTACAAAGACCCAAGGCGCTTACTTGGTCATTGCTTTCGACAACAGCATGAGCACAAGCTTTGTTTGCATTACAATGGTATTTAGACAGGTCAGCATCGTAGCAATCAGTTCAAAGTTGTGTTTTAGCTTTGTTCTGTCCCACACATCATTGTGTCGCGAAACAAAGCGAGTGTGAGAAAACTCGATGAAACCCACAAAATTTACACTTGATATTCTAAACGAAGATGTGTGTGTGGGGGGGGGGTTGTTTTGTTTTTCTCTCGGGCTAAAAGCATAGATATTAACTGCATGAACAAACTCAATCTCCAAACCATATTTTCGAAATGACATTCCCACTAACGTTCCTTTCTATGGTACGGGCATTTCCTTGCAAGCGAGAAGATTTGCTGTAAGACAGGTATGCTTGGGCAGTAATTTGCGCTTTATAACATTCACGAAATCAAACCTTAAGCGGCCCACATGGGCAGCAGGACTCAAGGTTTCCTACCTACCCTGCACGCTTAGAGAGTTCACCCAAGATATGTTTACAATAATGACATATTATTATAACTGATGCTGTGAAATCTGCAACGATAGACGACCCATTTTGTTTCTTCTGAAGCCTTTCTCTACACATTTCCTCGCGCACAAACCCTTCACAAAGAACCACCCCTCTTTTAAGACTACTTCGGCTTGATTTTTCACAGTTGATTCGGTTAAAGAGGTGTTCTACTGAATGATGAAGTTGGTAAACTGCTGAAGTGAACTGACGGAGACAGAGGTCCTTGCTGGCAGCTCCTCGCTGGTAGGTGGTGAAGCCGGCAGGGCACGGGATGCACTGCTCCTGCCACTTGTCGGGCTGGTACTCGCCGAAGGGACACGACGTGCAGCCGCCCGCGCTGACCCCACTGGCGTAAGACCCGGCTTCGCAAGCCCCTGGAGTGCAGTGGACAGAAATGACAAGTGTTAGAGACCTACCAAAGCGCACAAGGGGCCAGGACAGACCGAGACAGCGCTGGCTTTTAATGCCCAGTCAAATGCACAGGTCAGATTGTGGTGAAACACCAGGGTTTTGGGAGTGGACGCCAGCTTTTAATTAGACAAGACGACATAAATGTGCCACTAGTCGGCCAATACTGTCGTTTGACAAAGCAATGACAAGACAAAGAGACAGAAATTCTTCAGGAAGGCAATTGGGGGTGGGGGTGGGGGTGGCGACGGAGAAAAACGACTTCTTATTAGTGTGATACACTGATGTGGTGAAGATGGCGGGCCAAACAATAATATGGAGTGTCATAAATGACTTCCAACGAGGTCAGTTCAGACAATGTAGTCATTGTAAGCAAATCAAAGCAGGAATATGTTCAAGTTACAGGAAACATGTTTTGAATAACACAGATTAGTCTGAATATATACATTCAAGTGTTGAAGCTTTTCCGTTACAGGTACTCAGATGAATTACACCCCGATAACATGACTGCGCACCTGTACATACTTTTCCTAATGATTGTTACCACCTGCTGCACACTGTGATGCCGCCAGCAGCAGGGAACATAATAATTTCATAATACTACACGGCGAACAAAATAATTTTCTAAAATACTGACCACTGACAGCGAATAACAAGCAATAAAGTGTTTCAAAGAACATGTGTAACATGAAAATAGTTTACATTAGCGAATACTTAGCTCTTTCTTTTTTTTTTTTCTTTCTTTTTTTTAACTATTTTCAAGACCTTTCATGATGTAGCTTCCCTCTTCAAAGCCATATATACAAAAAACTCACAAATGATACAGTGATTCATTAGGCTACTCACTGAGTTCGCAGTCATCTCTGGTGGTTGAGCCGTTGATCCTAGTGACGAAGCCGACGGGACATGGGTCACAGAGAGCTGCAGCCTCGATGTTCTTGTAGAAACCCTGCTGACACTCCGTGCATATGTTTGACCCGGGCTTGTTCTCTTTGCCGGGCGGACAGCTCACTGCACACAGTCAAACAAAGCTCTGTAGTGCAATATTGTGAACACACACACACACACACACATTCACACAGACACACACACACACACTCGCGCGAGCTCATGCACATACACAAAGATAAATAAACACACACTCATTCATGTACAGAGACACAAGCACAAACTCTCAAAAACCTCCCGGCTCAAGCAACCACGCATACAAGTGCAAAAAGCAAACTGGTTTGTCTCGCCAAACACTAGTTGTGTATTGGAACTTACAGATGCACTCTGACACATTGACAGCTCCGTTTCTCTGTGTTGTCCTGTCGGTGGGGCACTGGACGCACGATGTCTGCCAACGGTCCGGCTGGTAGAAGCCAAAGGGACACAGAGAGCAGCTGTCACCACTGATGTACTGTCCCTCGGTACAGTTACCTGCATGAGTCAGACAAAACTGCACAGTGAAGCAAGATGTGTGCCAATGGGCAGGCTGGCACTGTAGTAGCTCCATGCAAATGACACTCCATGCATGAGTACACAGGTTAGGCAGCAAAACGTACGTGAGACAGTAATGCACAATTTTGCCAGCGGTCAGGCTGTAACCAAAGTCACAAAGCAGGCAAATGATAACCTGGCTCTTGGCGCGCATAATTATGCATGCCAGACACATACAAAACCAACAAAAGAAAGTGTGCATGAGAAAGGCTGTTGGTTTGTGATCCCAATACAGCCCGAAAGTTCCCATCTCTTCTTAAGCAAAAACATGAACATATTTCAAGCTGTTCGTTCATATTTCAAACACATTATGACAGGTACGCTAAGAATGACACAGGTGTTTCAGGTTTGCTAATTTGGCCACATCTTGGAGTCACCTGTGAACAAAACTGTTACAGCAGAACTTCAGAGTTAATGTTACATGTATGCGGAGGGCAAGAAAGACTGAATGGCCACGTACGGACTGTGCACTCTGCCTGGCTGGTGGACCTGACTGTGGGGGTGACATACTCTGGCGGGCACCGCGTGCAGTCCATGAAGACGTTGTCGCGGTTGTTCTTGTAGTATCCCCGCTCACAGATGACACACTGGTCGCCGATCTTCTCTTCGCCAGGAGAACAGAAAGCTGCAGCAAGCAACACAGTTTACAGTCGTTAGACAGAAGTTAATTAGTTAGTAATTGCATTTTAATGTCCTGTCAATCGCTCAGGGTCACCTCAGGATGTCATACACAAATGAACTTCAAACCTCTTCTCGTATATATATATATACAAACCTTTTCCTAAGTCAAATCAACAAAATCAATCCATTAAACAAATATCAAACAAAACATACATAAACAAATATCAAACACAAATTTTCGAAGTGTTGGTCCTTGTTCAAGGCTAGGACAAGCCGATGTCATTGACCATTCGATCTAATTTATCAATACCAGATTAATGAAGAAAAAAGATATGGACAGAAACTTTTTTCTTTTTTCTTTTTAAGTTATAAAAATGCATTACGGCAAATGCGAGTGCGGCATGGCAGTTAACTGCACATGCATCCTACCGACATACTATCATCTCCTAGCTGCTCAACAAGAGCCGTACAAAAAAAGCCCATCTCTTGTCGAAAAATGTTGTAGAACTTTCTGTGAAAATAGTCAGGAGAATGGTCCTTCAGCAGAAATATGACAAGACCGAAAGAACAAGAAGACTAGGCAACAACAACAACAACAAAAAAGAAAGAAAAAAAGAGGAGAGGAGAAAGCAGAATCAATTGACAGCCTTGAGATTGCACCCGTAGCAAAGATCAGGTGAACACATCAAAAAGTGAGTTCCTTTATCTCAATAAAAAGGGGGGAGGGGGCGGGCAGTTATTTATTGAAGTTTCCTGTGAGTGGGTGTGGATGTATTCTGCCAGCCATGTTCTCTGTTTTGACAGTAAAGAACAAGGAAGATGTACTCACCAAAAATAGTCACACACACACACACACACACACACACACACACACACACACACACACACACACACACACACACACACACACACACACGACACGAAACACTACAACGTTTCGACAGATATATGTCTTCATTGGGGGGGGTGGGGGGGAACTGTTACTAACACAGAAGAATGTCAATAAAAGGAAGAAGCAGACCGGAAGAAGACAGTCAGTTACTAAAAATGAAGGACAAGTGCTGTTTCTTTTGCCATTGTCTACGTTTCATGACTGTCACATCACGTTACAATATAGTACAAATTGTAGAGTGCCTCTTTGTGGAAACAGCCTCAGACCCAAATAGGCACACCCAGCCACACCAAATCACGTGTAATGCACAATAAATCCTGGAAAGGCAAAGACTCGAGGCTCACTTTCACAGTCAGTGGACGAGGTAGATGCGGTTCGCCGCGTGCTCTGGTGCGGTGGACAGCTGATGCACTGGGTCTGATAGGGCTGGTCCTGGTACGTTCCTTGCGGGCATTCGTCACATACATTGCCGTTGATCTTTCGACCCGCTGGGCAATCCACTGAGACAACAAACAGCGACCTATGATACATGCGGTGGGAGTATACCTTGCCTGGAGTCTATTGCTCCAACACTATCAGAGGTCTGGTCAGAAACAAACGATGACATGTTACAACGTGATGTTACAACTTGCCTACGTCCATTGACTCAACACTGAGGAAAGGCTAGTCGCAGAAAGAACAGCGACATACGATACACATAGCGTTGTACCTTGCCTTTATCTAATACTTTGAAAGGTCTGGTTGAACAGAAGTTCTTGTACTGTTTTCCAGTAGCCAGAAATATTCCTTTGTGAATGCCTATTCACGTGCGAAGCAATTACGTTTGATGCTCACTTTGACAACCCATTGACAGCAACATGCCAAGTCAAGTTTGATTTCTGGAATGGAGCTGAAAAAGGTGCTTGCAGAGAATATTTAGACATGTTTTGTATTGTCTGATAAAAATGCGTTCTTCTTAACCGCTTTTGTGTTTTGATAGATAATACCACCGCAAATTATAAGACAACAAAGCTAACGCCGGCTGCATCATCAAAAAAAGCAGGGAAACAAGAGACAAACGAAACGACAACTCAGACCAATGTGCAGACAGACTGCACCGTGCATGCTGCTGTAGGCCACCACTCACAGACTGTGCACTGTGCCTGGGACGTGGAGCCAGCACTGGGAGTGACGAAGCGTGGGTCAGCGCAGCGAGTACACTCATGGAAATTGTCTATGCTGTTGTCCTTGTAGAAACCGATGGGGCAGATGATGCAAGTACCATTGTCCATCTTCTGATACCCCGGGTCACAGTATCCTGGGCAACAAAGGGGAAACACATTCCTTGTCAGTGAAACCAAACGTTTACAGTTTAATGTTTCAAGGCTTTCATGGCATGTTACAAGGAAGGTCGGAAGAGAGCAAACGAAGACTTCAAGAAAAAGACAGAACACATCGACTGAGCTTGAATGGCGAGGACGCAACACATTTCGTGTCAATAAAAACAAATGTTAAGACACAAATTGCATATTAACCTTTCAAAGCTTGCAAATCCCAGGTACTTTGGTACTTGCAAGAGGAATTAGAACACAGCAAGTCATTATTAAAAACGCACAGAACGTGCACACGTCAAAAACAGACAAAGCACCAGTTATTAATCAAAAAGCACAACACCCCAACAGGACCTGGGCAAGCAAGAACCAATCGAGCATTGACAAATTAGGAAAAGAACTAAGCATGGACAAGGAAATAAACAAGTGAGTATCAAAAGGTCAGAAAGACACAAATGAGTGAACTGAGTATGGACAAGTCAGATATAGACAGCTAGTCACGGAGAGGTAACAGACAAGCAACTATTGACAAATCAGAAAGATCGAACTAAATATGGACAATTTAGAATGATGCAATTGAATGTGGACAAGTCAGAAAGAGTCAACAAGACAAAGTATGGACAGTTCAGAAAGAGATGACCAATTATGGGCAAAATAAAAATAAAGTTAAAAACCCCAACAAAGTGCATGTGCACAGAACCATGTACAAAGACAAAATGTGTACTGGAATGACTTACTTTCACACTCCGATTCCAGCACAGCACCGTCAGTGCGTGTGTCCATCTTGGCTCCCATGCACGGCAGACAGTCAGTCTGGTCAGGCTGTGGTTGGTAGGTCCCTCTGGGGCACTTTTCACAATTCTCCTGGTCAGCTGTAGGCCTGTAGCCAGCTGAACATTTGTCTGGATCACACACACACACACACACACACACACACACACACACACACACACACACACACACACACACACACACACACACACACAAACAGCTGAAGCCCTCAAGAAGAATATCTTGATTTAACAGCCAAACATTTGTCCGGAATACACATATCTAATGTAAACAAAAATAGCAGCAAGAACAGCTTGACCTGATGCAGAACATACAATGTTGCAATAAGCGCATGTCCATATTTGCTGGCGAAATTGAGAACTTTGCAAGCAACAAACTTTTAGAATAATATATGATCTTTTCGCATATCATAAGTTTAAATTTTATCTCAAGAGCTTGTAGTTTTATTTCTGACTGTTGTTATAATTAGTGATGGAGTGATGATTATATGCACATAAGAGCCTTGCAGCTCATACTCTAACCCCATTCAATGGTCTCATCAAAGGTAAGGTTATTGTTATTGTCGTTTTCCACTTGAGGTGTCTCAGAGTGGACGTCGTTTGTCTTTGAATTTCCTACAGTGCGCTGGGTTCTATCTTTATGCGAGATGTTCGTGCTTTTGACATTTTTTTAAATTATTGTCAGCCACATGATACAGCAATCCTATGGACTCTTTCATTGTTTAGTTTTTTCACTGGTAGCATGAGTGTATGACTTACAGATGGTACAATCGTTAACCGAGGTAGAGCCAGTGGTTGTGGTCCTAGTGTTGTTGGGGCACAGATCACAGCTGCTGTAGGGGTTGTCCCCCGTTCTGTAGAAACCAATTTCACACGGGCGACACAGCTCCTGACAGACGTTGTTCTGACAGTCTTGCTCCTGTCCCGCTGGGCAAAAGACTGCACGCAGATCGTTGTCATCATCATCATCATCATTAGCAAAGGTCTCTTCAACATCAACGCCCTGCTTTTTTCTTTTCTTTTTATGCTGTGACAGTGCTTTTGTAGATTTTTTATCCTCATTAACTCTTCAAGTGGCTGTTTCAGCCTCAGTAGCATTGGCCTCAGTCCTGATCAGATTTCCAAATATTATACGCAATTTATGTGTGATCATATTTAGCAAAGTGAAGATAGTGAATTTTTGGCAACAGTTGAGGAGCTCAGTGAAAATACACAAAAAATGGGACGATTTTTAATGGAACACTACGAAAAACGAAAATGGATAACATCTTGGCAAAAATGCTTTTCCCCAGCAATGAACAAACATTTCTTTTTACATCAGCACAATGAAAAGAAACGACTGATCCATGAGCCCTATGCGTTGTGTTCACTGCATGTGAGTAACATGACAAGCGAGAAAGAAGCCTATACTATCGACAAGTCTGCAGTCGAACTACTTACATGTGTTTAGATCTTATTTTAGAACGCAAGCAGTCATTCTTGTTTCAGATTTGTTTTTTACTTACATTTGCAATCGCTTTGCGAGGTAGCCGCCATGGTGTCTGTCCGGTATCGGTCCCCACCACAAGACTCGCAGTCGTACTGCCATTTCTGCGGCTGGTAGGTGCCGATGGGGCAGGGTAGCGACTGGGTCTCATCGGGCCTTGTGCGGTAGTAACCAGGCTGGTTGTCAGCTGAGAGACAAAGACCCGTGCGTATGTTATGATAGGCTTCTACTTACTAACATCAAGAAGCTTTGGAGTACTTAGCAAATCAACAGAAGTACATGCAAAGAAAGATTTTGTACTTTATATGTCTGTCATATTGTTTCTATTGATGCCTTGTTCGATTTATCCAGCACATTTGCAGCTAAGAAGAGCACCTGTTAAAATGATACAAATAGGAAGGTAATTGTTTTAAACCCCAGAGAAACGAATTTCGAACAGGTAGGCTATAATCTACGAAATGTTGTTGAAGACTAACTGACACATGGTATTTAATGACAGTCAACCACAGTGGTCATCATACATGAAGTCTGTAGCCGGTAACAAAAATGGTCATCATACATGAAGTCTGTAGCCGGTAACAAACACAAGAATGTCCAACTGAAATCAACAGTGACCACGTCGAAGATAAACTTGTGCTAAATAAATTCTTCATTCTTTATTGAGATGCTAAATGTTTTGTTTTCTACACCGACCTTCAGCATACATAAAAAAAGAAGTTAGATCCTGTTTTTTTTATGCATATTTCTTAGCTGCGTATTAGGAGGCTGATGAGATGCTGTAATGTGCTTGGAGCTCGTTTTTCTGGAACTGGGATAAGCACATGATAAATAAAATATTTTTATTATTGTTTGTTTTGTAAGTGCACTATACTGCCACGCCATACCACCCTGGCCTGTTACCTACCGACGTTGCAGTCATCTTCGCTGTCGGCTCCTGTGGCGTTGGTGACCAGCCCCGGAGGGCACGGACCACACAGGGTCTCGCTGCTGGGTTTGTAGAACCCAATCAGACACGCCGTGCACGTGCCGTTCTCTGCCAGTTCCTCGCCAGGTGGACAGTCGTCTGCAACGTGTCAGATTACATCACCACCACGTCAGCACAGCGAGTCGTAAGACGTACTGCGTTGAGCGCATGCAGTTCTCTGCTACTCAGTATAACCTGTCAGGGTCGAATAACGTTTGTGATGTCGAGGGTTGTAACTGCAAATGTAGTTACTTTGTATTACTCTGTGAGTGTAAAATTGTTTTGGACGTTGTACTAAGAAAATATTTTAAGATGGTTTTAATTTGACGTTCAAGGATTCTAGTCATGTTTGAAGGTATGATACAGTTTGTTTGATGTTTTACAATGAGATTTCATATGGATGTGTGTGTTCCCTAGAAGAAATAAAACATGAGCTGGAATAGAATTCTAAGAACACAATTATGTGCGTATGTTATTTCTATTTTGGTGAGAGAAGTCAAAGCCTTCTTTGGAATATTAAGGAATCTCTGAACTGACTATAATGCTGGAAAGTGAGCGGTAATATACTGTTGTTGTATTATTTCCATGGTTATATTGTTATTACAACCACTAAATTCGTAAAGCTGGAATCCATGTGCTTATTCTATCTAGTTACTTCATAATAATAATAATAGTAATAATAAATGCACATTTCTGTAGCGCCGCTAACTACCCATACCTAGGCAGCGTGGCAGTGCTCTTATACATACAGCATGACAGAGCCTGGCCCTTCATAATCGTTTTAACAATGTCAGCTTGCGCCGTGCTAATGCAGGCTCTTTTTCAACTGGAAAATCATCTGTTATACATCAACACATTACATCACAGCGACCCTCGTGGGTAAGTGCAGTATTGACAAACTGCTGCAGTTTGAAACCTTGAAGGTCTGCATGTGCTGTTTCTCTGCTGATTTTGCCGCAAGGAAATATTCATCAATATCATCAACCTCTGACATCAGCATTACTCATTACTGTTAGGACTGCTGCAGTGGTAAAACTATAGACATGACACTTAGGCGCATGGTTCCATTACTTACTGAGTTTTTCTCCATTCAGCTGCTACCCTATCACATATGAGACAAACCACAAACGACTATGCATCAGCGCAATCTTACAGTGAGTTGTGGGATTAAAACAGAAAGCACGGCAGACTATGAGCAAAGAACGGCCATAATTATATGCAAGCAATGCTAGAGCCCAACGTCTTTGTAGCATTATAGAAATCTCTCTCTCTCTCTCTCTCTCTCTCTCTCTCTCTCTCTCTCTCTCTCTCTCTCTCTCTCTCCCTCCCTCCCTCTCTCTCTCTCTCTCTCTCTCTCTCTCTCTCTCTCTCTCTCTCTCTCTCTCTCTCTCTCTCTCCTCCACATCATTATCAGCAGCTTAGCAAGGACTAGTTGTTTGAGAGGTTTTTGAGTGAACCTAAACTACAATCCTTGTAAAAGAAAGTTTTCGAGTTGGTGTTGGAGTTCTCTCTCTCTCTCTCTCTCT
Organism: Alviniconcha strummeri; assembly: GCA_963584105.1. Taxonomy (NCBI): domain Eukaryota; kingdom Metazoa; phylum Mollusca; class Gastropoda; family Provannidae; genus Alviniconcha; species Alviniconcha strummeri. The sequence continues at coordinate 23,944,353 of OY757541.1, read as the reverse complement.
CTCTCTCTCTCTCTCTCTCTCTCTCTCTCTCTCTCTCTCTCTCTCTCTCTCCCCCCCCCTCTTTCTTACTGTAGCAGACGGCCTCTGAGGTTGCTCCGGGTTGCCTGGTGGTCTTGTCGACAGGGCATGGCACACAGTAGAAGAGTCCTGTAGTGTTCTGATAGAATCCTTGTGGGCACAGCGCGCAGTCGTCTATATCGTGGTTGTAGTACTGGCCCGTTGCACAGACCCCTTGGAAAGAAGGCGTTAAGTCAGATGTGAGTTACTGTGAATGACAGATGTGAGTTACAGTGAATAATTCAGCTTTGTTGTTGTTGCACATGTCCCTCAGTATAATAAGTCAATAGGGCGAGTTTTTCTGATCTCCAGATAAACAATACAATGGAACCCCAACTTTTAAGACAACACTCTAGTCATAACATAGGGAAGGTCCGTATCCGTGCGCTTATTTATATAGAAGCATAATGGGAAAGTCATTAGGCGCATGCTTAATTACACAAAAACATAATAGGAAAGTCATCAGTCACGGGCTTATTTACACAGAAACATAATGGGAAAGTCATTAGTACACAGAAACATAATGGGAAAGTCATTAGTACACAGAAACATAATGGGAAATGGTTCCACAGAAGGTAGCCTTAAAGATCTCTCGTGGGTTCCACATACATCTGTAATGCCAACTCACTCTTGCACTGGTTGCTGTTGATGGAGCCGACAGTTTCTGTGGTGGTACCAGGGGTGCACGATACACAGCTGGATTGAGCACCCAGAGACTGGTAGGTGCCTATGCTACACAGGGCACAGGTCTCTGTACTTGCATCGTAATAGGAGCCGGCCGCACACGTGACTGCAAAACACATAAACTAGCGCGATGTACACAATCATGTCTACATACCAAGAAATTCTTTTCCTCTAGTAAGGCCACTAAAAAAAACTCTTTTAAAATAAAAAACAAGTTTTGCCGGCACAATTACATTGTTTTATACATTTGAAAAACAAAAATAGCAAAACAAACAAAAAACACTCAGTTTTGTACAACCTGTTTCTGCTGCACACCTAAGAGTGTTTTATCAATTAGTCTTTCACAATGAACAAGTGTTACAAACTGTGGTTATAGTTCCACTATTTGTGTTTGAGCTTTCTCATGTAACGGATGTGGCGGAAATGCTCAGCCAGAATAAATAGCAATTCACATAAAATATTAATGCAGAAAGAGTTCAAAAGGCTAACATAGATATCGAACGCAGTGTCACCAGCACACACACACACACACACACACACACACACACACACACACACACACACACACACACACACACACACACTGTCACACACTGAGTACCACTGAGGCCCATATGTATCAAGCGCGATGTCACGAACACACAGACAAAAAACGTACCACGGTAAGTACCACTGAGGCCCATAATTATGTATCAAGCGCAACGTTACCAACACACAAAGAACGTACCGCACTGTGTACCACTGAGGGCCATGGGAGCCTGGCACAGCAGTTGAACTTGCACGTCCAACCCGTTAGGATCTGGCTCCGCAGCCGCTATACGACTCTTTTAAAACAAACAAAAACCAATAACATAAGGAGCATGCCGAGCCATTCCATGAAAACGTTTCACTGTAGCTGGCGATTAAAATGACACATTTTTGACGCAGCCTCAGCCGCGAGTTTCTTTTTGCTTCCACTTTCAACAATTCCTTTTTCATCGGCCTTCATACACTTCAATGTTTTGTCAAACAAGCACAGCTGAGAAGATAACGGGCACCAAGGGAGTGCCGCCGCACATTAAGTCAGCATGCAGCAGATCTCACCTTTAATTCCACCGACGTCTGAAAACCCACCTGTTTTTTCAATGACTTTGCACCATGTGCTTTTTCTTGTCTGAATTATTACGACTTTCTATATCCCTCCTTCATTTTTTAAAACCTCTTCAGCGCACTGTGCATTCAAGTTAATGGAATCATGCGCTATAAAAATGTACACCGTCATCCGCATGATTCCAGCTGGTCACAGGATCACAGACAACATCCTCTCAGGTCCCCTTCCCAGCTGGCATCCAACAAGTTACTACCCCGAAGAGATGGGTGGTGTTTTGGTGACAGGGAATGCAACATGACAGCAATGCAAACGAGTTAGCAAACTGCGACTATGAATACCCCTGGAGATGGATACAGCTGTGTGAATTGCAGAAAGCACTGTCCTCGTGCAGTGAAGAAAAGTGGTTGGTTTAAACAAAGTTTATTTCTTATATAACAATTCATTAACAACATAACAGTTGGGCCGTGCAACAAGCAAAGATACTTATATTAGTACGGCCCGAGTCGTACGTAAACTGATGACGTCACAAACATCTATTTGACTAACAACATTGCGAACATAAGAGGAACTTATAATAAAGATGATATTAATATTTTAGCGCGCGCGTGTGTGTGTGTGTGCGTGTGCGTGTGTGCGTGTGCGTGTGTGCGCGTGTGTGTGCCCGTGTGTGTGCGCGCGTGCGTGCGTGCGTGCGTGCGCGTGTGTGTGTGTGTATGTGTGTGTGTTTGCGCGTGCGCATGTGTGTATGCATATGTATGTGTGTGCGTACCTGCGTGTGTGCGCGTGTGTGTGTGCGTGTGCGCGCGCGTGCTTGGAGAGAGAGAGAGAGAGAGAGAGAGAGAGAGAGAGAGAGAGAGAGAGAGAGAGATAAGATAAGATAAGATAATACTTTATTACACAGGGATAAAGATTTAAGCACGTATCGGCTTTTTTTCAAATCTGTCCCTGATGACAAACACAGCAACACTCAATACATCAAACAAAATTCACTTAAATACGCTAGAGAAAAAACGACTTAAAAACAAAACAAACTAATTTCTGTCTAAAACATCACATCATACGAACAGAGCAATAATAAAGCAAAGACCAATATAAACTATTTTTTTAGGAGAGAGAGAGAGAGAGAATGACAAAAAACATATTAACGAATAAAAGAAAGCGACAGAATAATGACTTCTATCTTCGTATAAGACAAGATCACATCTAACAGGATTGGAAGCTAAGCGATGATGCATTATACACACCTAACCAAAATCAAAGCACATCACATACACCCACAATCATATATGCAAACATTAAATTTGAGGGGGAGAAAAAATGACCAGGAAGGAAAACAAAGGTAAATGTTTCATGAAAATACCACACACACACACACACACACACACACACACACACACACACACACACACACATACACACACACACACACACACACACACACACACACACACACACACACACACACACATACACACACAAATCTAAAACTTTACAAGAGCAAGGGAGGGAAAACAATAACAGCATTCTATACATTTCGTGTCAAGCTGTCTGACGCGCTAGAAGAAAAAGAAGAAAGAAAAAAAGAAAAAAAAAAAGAAGAAGTATAACGAAGTATTCAAGGTGGCTTAGCAAGTGCCTGAAATGCTTTCCTTTTGAACGTTTTTAATTCCATGGGGTATCTGAGATGATGAGCTAAACTATTCCACGCTAAGGAGCCTGAAAAGGAGAAACTCGTTTTAAAGATATCAATCCTTGTTCTGGGCAAAAGCTGTTTATTCCCATGAACATGAAGACGTTCAGATGGAATCATGAGATCTTTCAGAGAGAGAGAGAGAGAGAGAGAGAGAGAGAGAGAGAGAGAGAGAGAGAGAGAGAGAGAGAGAGAGAGAGAGAGAGGTGTACGCACCAGCCTCAGTCCCAAGAGAGGCTGCACTGAGTGTGAGTTTCGTTTTTATTACTACAGACACTTTGTAGATGCGTGGCGTGCGTGCGTGCGTGCGTGTGTGTTTTGGCTGTTGGTCAGGCACTAGAAACGCCGTGTTCGGCGTATAAATTCATGTATTTTTTTAAATATGAATTCGTTTTGGTGGGTTCCAAGCGACCGGTTACCAAAGAGTAATGTTTGAATGTCTAAATAATTATCCTCTATCTGCATAAGTGTGTCTTTTCGTATATCGTGGTAGTTGGGACATAATAACAAAAAGTGTTCTGCAGTTTCGAACGGGTGGCCGCAAGCGCATGACTGGTTTTCGGTTAGATCTCGGTTAAAAAGATCAAAATTTAAGTCACTCATTTGAAGTCGTAATCTACAGTGAATTATTTGTTCCATCCTTTGGCCGGAATAGTAGTAACTAGGGACCTTAGTATCGTTATTAGTTAAATAGCGCTTAAACTCACTAAGAGAAGAACTTTCTTGAATATTTACTGGTAGGTTGTTCCACAGGAGAGTAGTAGAAGGGAAGAAAGAGTTACGGTATAGTTCAGTTCGGAAGGAGGGTATGATACGTTCATAAGGTCGACGTCTGTGGTATGGATTAGTTGTTGAAACTAGGGGTGGGAGGAGGTCTGAGAGATAATCTGGACAAGTATTGTTTATCATCTTATGGAACTGTATCAATTTGCGTCTTTTACGTCTTTCTTTTAAAGTACAAAATCCCGACTCGTTGTAAAGTTTTTGATGACTTTTTCCCCGGACAGAACCAGTGATAATTCGTATGGCTTCAAGATGAAGGTTTTCGAGCATGTTAGATTGTGTATTAGTACAATTATCCCAGATAATATCAGCATAGTCAAAAAGTGGAAGAATAAAAGATTTATACATTATTTCAAGTGCTTTTCTTCCTAGTTTATATTTGAAGTGTCGCAAGCAGTTAATGAGCATATTTACTTTACTAGAAATTTTACTGATATGTTCGTCCCACTTGCAGTTGTTTTGAAGAGTGATTCCTAGATGTTTGTGGTGTGGTTTATCTTCGAGGACTACATTCCTAAATGTAAGTTGGTGTATCGGTTTTGTATCACGTTTAATGTTTACAAGTTCTGTCTTTTCTTCATTGAATTTTACTTTCCAAAGTTTTGCCCAGTCACTGATTTTTACTAGATCACACGTAAGTATTTCGGCTCTAGTGTCTGGATTCGTGAGGCCTAATGACATACTAGTGTCATCAGCAAATAGTTTAATGATGGACTCAATACTGTGCCCGATGTCGTTAATGAATATTAAAAATAAGAGGGGACCCAGCACAGATCCTTGAGGTACACCAGCGGGAATTATTTTTTTCTGAAGATTTTTCTCCTTTAATAACTACTGCCTGAGTGCGATCTGTCAGGTAATTTTGGAACCACTTCAACAGCTTTCCTCTTACACCTAGTTTTAGTAGAAGGCCTCTATGCCATACACGATCAAATGCCTTAGAAATATCAAAATATACAGACTGAGTGGTGATTCTTTTGTCGAAGTTTGAACATAGATTTTCATAGATGCACAAGAGCTGACTTGTAGTTGACTCGCCAGGCAGGAAACCAGACTGCGATGGAGTGATTATGTTATTCAGCATCAAAAATCTATAAATATGCCTGTGCACACACCGTTCGAGCACTTTTCCTACACAGCTCAATAATGAAATTGGACGGTAATTGTTACACAGTGTTGCATCGCCTTTCTTGAGTACAGGCGTTACTGCTGCGGTTTTCCAGATAGACGGAAAGACGCTTTCATTTAAACAACGGTTGAAGAAACGTGTTAAGTGGACAGAAATAACATCATTTGCAGCTATTAATAATCTGTTGTGTATTAAGTCTGGGCCTGTAGCTTTTTTGGTATTAAGATTGTTTATTATTTCTTTAACCTCAAATTCAGTCAGCTTAATATCATTTATTTCACAGTCGAGAAATGTAACTTGTGGTAGCGGGTCGTCCTCGTTTTCTAAGGTAGCTTGTTCGATGAAAAATTCATTAAGTGTATCTGCCTTTTCTTTATTTGCATAAATAATTGTTCCATTTTTAGACATTGGGGGGATTTCCTCAGGGCCGATACCTTTTTTCCTGAGAATGGATTTGACTAGTTTCCACCAATCCTTGCTGCCGAAACGTTCCTGGTTGGATATTTTTTCGGTGAGTTCATCAAAGTAATCAAGTTTACGCTTCCTAACTTTGGAAATAACATTATTTCTAAAAGTGCGAAAGTTGTCCCAATCAGCTTTCAGATTACTCCGCTTAGCTTTCTTATGCATTTTGTCACGTTGCTTTATTAATAATCGAATTTCGTTTGTCATCCAAGGGGCATCATCTGTACGCACACGGACAGTTTTAACTGGCATGCACTCTTGTGCAGAATCCATAAATACTTGTGTAAACACTTTCGTCGATGTGCACTTTCGTCGATGCTTCTTGTTTCAAGAATGTCTTCCCAATTCTGGCCTTGAAGAAGACTACAGAATTTATTTTTGTCTAGTTTCTCATAATTATAAATAGTTCTCTTAAACCTATGGCTATGATGCTTGGGTTGTTGAAGAACAGCACAAGGGACACTGTGGTCACTACAAAATGACGGCAAGATATCGGTATACTTTACAATTCGGGGACTTTGTGTGATGATCAAGTCAAGACACGAGCTAGTGGTTTCTGTTATTCTTGTGGGGGAGTTAATTAACTGATGCAGCTGGTACATATTTAAAATGTTGAGTAAATGCTTTGATGGGTTATCAAAAAAATCCGTGTTAAAATCGCCAAGTATTATATATTTGGTCATAGTATTGTTTACTTTTTGGATGCTCTCGCTAATAAGGTCCCAGTATTCAGTTTTAGCATTGGGAGGGCGGTAGAATGAACCTACGAGGAGATTTTCCTGGTTAAGTTTGGTTTCGACCCAGACGGCTTCAAGATTATTCACGTGCAAGTCCGGTCGTGGTTTACAGTAAAGGTTATTTCTAACATAAATTGCTACGCCTCCGTGTGGGTCGTCAGCTCTGTCATGTCTGACAGGTGAATGGAAATTTGTTAAGCGAAGGTCGTTATTATCGTCCTTTTTAGACAGCCAGGTTTCGGACAGTGTTATGATGTCAAAATTCTCGCTTTCTGCCTCAAGAAGGTCCAGTTTCTTTCCTAGGCTTCGAGCGTTAACGTGCACGACACATAGACCCTTTTTTAATGGAGGACCTGGATTTCTTTCTACATCTCCTGATATAAAAAGCAATATTTTTTTGTACAGATTAAAAAACATACTATTTTGTTTAGCTGGGTGATCACCCAAAGAGCCGCTCTTATTATATGAGGTTGGCTTCGTTTTACACGCTAGTCGCAAGAGTAGATCTTGTGTACTAAAAGTGTACTGAAGACAGAAATACACAAATGTGGCAAATATTAAACGGTCTGAGCAATTTGGACTAATGAGTATGAAGAATGGTATGATTGTTGACTGGTCTAAAAAAGCTAGTTTACGGCCCAGTGCTGCCGCCCTTATGTCAAAGTTCCCAATCCTAGCTCTGTATATGTTTGTGTCTACAGTCATAGTTTAGGTAACTGTGCCAGTGAGCACATTGAAAATAAAAGTGGCTAGGACTGCTGTCTTGGTATGAACCGGCACGTACAGCCTATGGAGCGACAGAAGGGAGAATAAGAAAAAGGCAAAAGAAGCGACGCGCTAGAAAGCACGCGACAGAAAGAAGGCAGCGCTAGAGCGCCTCGGTGAGAAAACTATATACATGAACAACCAAACAATGGACAATAAAACCAAAATCCAATGCAAAACAAACAAGCAAAACAAAAAAGCGACTGAAAATGGCTAAGTCCGAAACGAGCTTAACAGGATGACGGTGTGGCCCCCAACCAGGTACAAAACTACAATGAGATACATAATAATAGCACAGGGCTGCAGGTCTACAAATTGTACATGAATCCAGAATGTCATGTCACTTGGAGAAGGAAATCAGTGCGCACGCGAGCTCTCTCTCTCTCCCCTCCGCTCTCCCCCCCCCTCTCTCTCCCTCTCTCTCTCTCTCACACACACACACACACACACACACACACACACACACACACACACACACACACACACACACACACACGCATACACACGCACACGCACACACAGTTTTACTTTCAACCCAAGTCTTACATGTAAGTTGTAACAATGTTCAAACTTCGTGCAAAGAGTTCACTTTTTAAAAAGCCTTACTCGTTTAAACACATCGGTGCATATTTCATCCAAAGTTCACTTGTTACAACCTGCCTTGTTTATACTTATCGGCACGTACTTCATGCAAATCGTTGACTCGTGAAAGCCTGGCTTGTTTATACCTGTTTGCACGTACTTCACGCACTTCGTGCAAAGCGTTCGCTTTGTAAGGCCTGGTGTGCCTGTATGTGTCAACAGTGGCACGCGCACACACACACACACACACACACACACACACACACACATACACACACACTCACGCGAAATGCGAAAACGCCCACACATTTGTCACAGTCTCCAGCAGTCACAGAAGGCATGAGGCAGACCAACACACCCCTCAGCAAGTTCAACAAGCCGACCTTGCAAATCCGAGTTTGGAGCGTGGGAAGGGGGGGGGGGGGGGGGGGGGCACCTCGGTGAGCCCCTCACTATTACATTTTGAAAAGACGCAGTGTACGACATTGCACTAAAACAGATCAAGCAGGTCTAGACACCAATTCATAACCTTCAGTCAAAATCAAACTATATCCCAACACTTCAACTTACAAACAGCCACTGTTATGTACTGTTTGGTTACGTAACTGTTGGTATAACCATTAAACACTGGTTAGCATTCTGTCAGTCAGTCAATCACCCATCAATTCATTTAACTGATAATCCGATAGGCTATTAACTAATAAGAAAAGTGGTTGCACACACAACTGTCTCACCCAAGTCCACTGAGTAAACTCAGGAGTTAAAGTGGGGGGGGGGGGGGGGGGGGCAATCAAAAGTTAAACTGTCTCAAAGAGGAAGTCTGCAAAAAGAAAGAAAAAAGAAAAAAAAGACAATGTTGCAAAAACCGTAATGCGTTGCTGCACTAGAGACCAGTCTACGGCGCGTTACTGCACTAGACACCAGTCTACGTATGCGTTGCTGCACTAGACACCAGTCTACGTATGCGTTGCTGCACTAGACACCAGTCTACGTACGCGTTGCTGCACTAGACACCAGTCTACGTACGCGTTGCTGCATTAGACACCAGTCTACGTACGCGGCCAGTTCACAGGCAGACAGCAGTATGGTCACACACCATACAGGCAGACAGCAGTATGGTCACGTGACCACCATACCCAACACAACAGAGACAACAACCTCAGTAACAAAATAAAAACAGCAACAGTAGTAACAACACAAATTCTAAAGGCGACTGAAACCGTACAAAACTGTACATATATGTTTATAAAGGATGGGTGGGGGGAGGGGAGAGTCTAAATGAACAGAGAACCAACAACAAGCGAGATGAATTCTGTAACACACACTGGTTTCATGTTACAGGTAAACACTCTTTTTTTTATACCAGCTGTCCTCATTGCAGGTACAAGTGCATTGCAACATATCAACGCGGCGTCAGTCTAACAATTATCTAACTGCTGCGCAGTACTCACGCTGAAGTCGAAGACGGAGTCACTCAGCACCAGCTGCTGTAACAGGTCCTCGGGGGAGCGCTTGAGGGACGAGTCGGCGGTGCTGGTCAGAGTGGCCCTGTAAGGAGCAGGACACTGATAACCGAACCCCTCGCCGCTTGCATCATCAATGCCTTCCCCTTTTCACGCAGAATTAAGGCATCGTTTCTTATCAAGACAAGGAAAACCATGCCGGCTACTGATTTGGAACAAGAAAGCACATATGTTTGTGTGTGTAGGTGCTGGCGTGTACGTGTGTGTGTGTGTACGTGTGCGTGCATGCGTGCGTGTGTGTGTGTGTGTGCGTGCGTGCGTGCGTGTGTGTATGTGTGTGGGTGTAAGAGTGTGTGTGTGTGTGTGTGTGTGCGCGCGCGCGCGCGTGTGTGTGAGTGTGTGTGTGTGTATGTGTGTGCGTGCGTGCGTGTGTGTGCGCGTGTGTGTGAGTGTGCGTACGTGCGACTGTGTTTCCGCTTCCAATTCTGTTTCTGCCGCAGTGCGCGCGCTTCTCTGTGTGTGTGTGTGTGTGTGTGTGTGTGTGTGTGTGTGTGTGTGTGTGTGTGTGTGTGTGTGTGTGTGTGTGTGTGTGTGTGTGTGTGTGTGATAAGTAAATATGTAATGATAAGAGGCATGTTCAAAAATGTATAATGCAGTGTAAATGTTCAGTGTGTTCATGTCCTTTGTGAAAGAGACTAAGGCATAACAGCAAATAAACTGTCTTGTTCTTGGAAGAGCATTTTCGCAACGGTTTTACATTATCACTCAGGTCGATGCTAACAGCATTTAAGAATATATAAAATAAACACGACGAAAACAGAGATCCCTGTTAGTAACTAACACGAAAGGTAGTGGAGTTTCTTCGAGTGGATTGGGGCGACCCAACGCAGCAAACTAGCAATAGTATTAATGCTACAAAAATACTTATAAAACACAAACACCTAATATACAATTAACGGTTGGCGCGCTATACAAAAAGTAACAGCTTAACATTTAGTTTGAGATATTATTAATGGAAACTTGACAGCAGGAACAATTACAAGCAATTCAAATTACAGAAAGCCAAACAGAAAAACAGGCATCACGCGCGCGCACACACACACACACACACACACACACACACACACACACACACACACACACACACACACACACACAAACACACACACACACAAACACACTCACACACACACACACACACACACACACACACACACACACACACACACACACACACACACACACACACACACACACACACGAGGCATGAGGTTTAGGAATAGTTTACGACTAGATGTGCTCTAAAGGCAATTTTGAAAAAGGAGGAAGAATCAGAGTGACAGGGTGTTTGGGGCCAACTGTTTCAAACAGTATGAAACGGGTCTGGTAGGTGGAACACGCGCACACATGTGACAAGAGCGAAATGAGTCTGCTCGAGAGTGAAGAATAGCCCTCTGTAAAAGTGATCAACAACAACAACACTCACGGGACGTCATCAATTGTGATGGTGACTGTGATGTCTGAGGCAGGAGCCTGGCGTTTACGTCTGCCCGTTGAGGTGGTTACACGCTCACACCGGATGTCCAGCTGGATGTCCTTGCAGTTGGTGAGCCGACACAAACCGTTGGACCATAAGGAGTTCTGCTGCTGAAGGCGAAGCTCCATCTGCTCACGGATTTCTTGCGACACCTCCGAGCACTCCGTAGACAGCACGTGATACACGATCACAACAATCAAGCGACGTTTGGGAATGGAAGTGGCTGGAGGAAAATAAGTGATACTTACATTCAATATCTGTACTTCCTTTACTAAATCGTCTAAGAACGGTAGTGGCGAAACATCAACATACAGTCGTGCATTCAAACCCACAGGGGGTGTACAGCCTGGTATTTAATCCTGATTCATCCCCGTTGCCATTCAAGCACACTAACAAGTAGGGTAACGTGATTATGAGTCGGACAGGGTCTTCATGTTTTCAAATGCAGACTTCACTGTGTTGGTACTCAGCTTGCCCAGTAACTCAACCGTCTTATAAACAAAATATCTTTTGAATCGGACGCGTGTTTTAAATGATTGTTTAACTGACCCCAACACAGTCGTGAATCGAACAGTAGATGATTCTGAGTTGGAAAATAGATGATCGTGAGTAGGACAGTAGATGATCGTGAGTAGGACAGATGATCGCGAGTCGGACATACCTAGGCACACTCAGAGCCTGGAACCCTGATTCATTTCTTAATGACATTTTATACAGTAGCCTATCAGTCAGCGTCAGTTATCAGGTTTGTCTTGGGACTAATGGAAAGCTTGTGT
>OY757541.1:23907595-23930095 GCA_963584105.1 Alviniconcha strummeri | reverse complement strand
AATTTCCCCTGATCTCTCACCGAGTGAAACACCGACTTCAGCAACGACCGCATCCACCATAGACTGTACAGGATCTTCGTCAGTAGGTCGTCCATGACTGGCAGAACATGCCACACTGAGGCGCCTCTACCAATCCATGAGGTGCGGATGTATCGGCGTGTATCGCCACAAATGGTGCTGAACTTGGTCTTTTTCAAAATGACCTCATGCTGACAGAAACGGCGAAGGCAACAATCCGTGATGACGACATCATTTTTGATTTGTTTCAGTATTCAAATAACTGAGTGAAATTCTCGTTTGCTCAAATTTCATTATATACGATGAGTTGAAAAAAAACCTGTAACTGGTGCTGAATATACATAATTTACATGTGTCACGCAGTATTTGTTTTCAAATACTAACATATTGTGTCATCCAATGCCTCATGTACGCAGCGTGTGCTACAACATTCCCCTCATACACACAACGTGTCTAAAGAATCAGGAAGAGGAAATAAGCTATGGAGGCAGAGTCAGTGGCACACAGTTACAGCAGTGGCTCTCGAAAGCCAAGTTAAGCATGGTCATGCGTGGTCACCACATGGATGGGTGACTGCTACGTGCTAGATTTTGCGCCCGCACCGACATTTCTCCGCAGTCAACTTCTGTGAGGATTCTATAAAAGTTCTGATGCAATTGTATCTAAACCCCGTCCCTAATAAGCCTTATGGTTTCTGTGGACGTTAAGCACCATCTTTACTTTAATACTTAAACTGAGGTCACCCGTGTGCATACACATGCAAAAGGATCACACATACGCACATATCAGAGTTCGGTGGAATATCGAAATACCAAAATTACCCAGCGTGCACTACAAGTATCTAAAAGTGTCTGAGTCTTGAAACTGTTGAAGTGTGACATTCTACAGAAGAAGACGAGCTATCGCAGATAGAACACGTACATATAGCTCATAATCACCGCGTTCCTGGGTGTCCTTCATTACACAGCTCTACTACTGTCAGAAAATGGGAGTGGTCTTTCACTGCACAGCTCTACTACTGTCACAAAATGGGAGTGGTCTTTTACTGCACAGCTCTACTACTGTCACAAAATGGGATTGGTCTTTCACTGCACAGCTCTAATGGGAGTGGTCTTTCACTGGACCACTCAGTCTACATTCTGTCCAAAAAAATGGAAGTAGACTTAGTGGTCTTTCACTGGACCGCTCTAGGTGCTGTCAAAGTGGTCTTTTACTAGACAGCTCTAGAAACTATAACAAAGTGGGAGTGTTTTTTTGCTGGGCCACTCTACGTGTCAAAACAGAGTGGTCTTTCACTAGACAGATCTGCATGCTTCAAAAATGTGGGTGGTCTTTTGCTGGACCGCTTGAACACATGTCAAAAAATGGGACTGATGATCACGCGACGTTGCCAATAGTTGTCCAAGCGCTACACCATAAACCTGGCAAGAACACTCAAGCTTATCCAGAAAGAAACAAAACGCCAAGAATTTAATATTCTGCGGATAACTGGTGTTTTTCACACCATTAGTCTAATGAGAGAACGTAGAGAGGAGAAACGTCTTCTTCTGTAGTGAAACATAGAGCAGGGAGGCTGAAAGTGCGACTCACACTGGACGTAGATGTCGAAGGCACACAGCACTTTGTTGCCGTCCATGTTGGAAGCTTCCACCACCACTGGGTACTTCCCCCACAGGAACACCGTGCCTGCAACACATCAACATAAATACATACAGCTGCAACACGCGCTTCTCTCTCCTGTCATAACTTGCGCCGAAAGAAAGTGGATAACTAAAGAGTTTTATCACGCAAAAGAAGTTGCACCTTTCCCATGGTCCAAACATTTGATTGCAAGAAAAACACATACTAGACTGAAGAAAAGTTTGTCTTCGCAATTTATTTTGTCAGTACGATGATTCCATTTGTGTACCATGCTTAACAAAGCAGCACTAGTAGAAAGTTACCGGACATAATATACCTTCATTTCAACAACATATGCCCGACTGCTCAACTTTTGCATAGTTTAAAATTCCTTAAATTTACGGACAATACTGCACATAGCAGCCTGTTTAAAATCGCAAACCAAAAACACCAAAAACGTGAGTGTAAACAAAGACCAATGAATGATTTGAATGTTTTGCCAAGCACTGCAATTTGTTCATAATCCGTAGAGGAATTCAAAACTCAAACGCTTGACGATGTCTTTCGGACAGGAGTCTCGGTCTATACTCACGCTCGTCTTTCCTGAAGGAAAAGCGCTTTGCATTTTAATAACATCCGTTTGAAAAATTAAGCTATTAATTATTATTAAGCTAATCTATCTGATTCTCAATACATGCATCACTGGTAAATCTTCAAATCTGTAAGGGAGTGAATAATAATAGGCATTGTGTCTTCCTGTTGGACATTAGCGATCAATGTGACTGATGATGATGAAGGTCCTAGTGTGTTTTCGCCATCTACCTGAAGTCAGTGAAGACTTGACCTGGTTGACCTGTCCTTTGAAGTTGATGGCAGGCCACGTGATCTGAGTGACTCTGTTGGCACTGTACTTGACGATGTCTTTCGGACAGGAGTCTTGGTCTATACTCACGGTCGTCTTTCCTGACGGAAATAAATCACACAAGCGCTATACATTTCAATAACATCCTTTTGAAAAATACAGAGATTTTCCACACCCCACGCGTTTTAAAAGAAAGACCCCCCACCCCCCTCCAACAAAAGAAACCAAAACAACAACAAAAACGGAAGAGAATAAAAAAAATTAATCCAACAATGACAAAAAAGAGAAGCAAAGGTTTTGTAAACTCAGATTCAAAACGGTAAAACAAAATTTGCCGAAGACAAAAAATTTGACTACAAATTACGTGGCACATTTGACCGGTGGGGTACGGGGTCAGGTGGGGGGTGGGGGGTGGGGCATTGGTGAGCGCGGGGGGCGGGGGTTTAAAAAGGAGGGAATTATAAGCTCACTGAAGATAAACTTATTGTTATTATTGGTAGTAGTGGTAGTAGAATTGTTTGGCTGCACAAATGTCAGTGTAAATGTCCACTTGTATAACGTAGTTTAGTTCCATGTATACAGCCACATGCTTGTGGGAAAGGGGACGCGTAGAGGGATGAGGGGAGGGGACCGTGGGGAAAGGGGATGCATAGAGGGGATGAGGGGAGGGGACCGTGGGGAAAGGGGACGCGTAGAGGGATGAGGGGAGGGGACCGTGGGGAAAGGGGATGCAGAGGGGATGAGGGGAGGGGACTGTGGGGAAATGGATGAGGGAGGGGGATGAGGGGAGGGGGCAGTGGGCAAGGGAAGCATAGAGGGGAATGAGGGGAGGAGACTGTGGGGAGAGTGATGCGGGTGGGGGGGGGGAGGGGGGATGACGGAGCTGGTGGGGGTGACTGAGGAGTTAAAAACAAACGAGATTTAAACTGCCACTGTGCAAATGCAAATGGCATGATGCATTGGACAGTGGGGGAGAAGGTTGGGGGGTGGGGGGGGTAAAAGGAGGTGATAGTCGGCTGATCAGATTTGGTGTTGAAGATAACTTCTTCTTCTACTACTTCTTCTACTTCTTCTTCTTCTACATCGTAGTAGCAGTAGTAGTAGTAGTAGTAGTAGTAGTAGTAGTAGTAGTAGTAGTAGTAGTAGTAGTAGTAGTAGTAGTAGTAGCAGTAGCAGTAGTAGTAGTAGTAGTAGTAGCATTTTTATGACATAGTAATTTATATAACACAGGTCAAGGCAGAGGCTATTCATAAATGTTTGAATATAATTTGATCTTTCTGAAATACTGACGGCAGCATTTTAAGTTAAAATGACTGACCTGGTTGCTTATCACTACATCGTCGTCGTACTTTTTATGTCCAAATCACTTCTCTTTTTTTCCACCCTGATGTATTCTTTTGTCGTAGTTGCTTCTTATTTTTGATGATTGGCATGACTGTGTAATTGGGCGTTTTTGCCACCATTAAATGTTCGTTGTGCATTTGTCACTTCACAACAGAGTTGGATTGTTGTAGGGGTGTAATAGTAATTAATATTATATTGTACAAGTGAACCAGTACCAAGAAATACTCCTTGTACTTGTTATTTGGCGAAAATAAAATTCTTATGAAATCAACAAGTCACTTTGACAGTAAGCCTCCGGATGCATTTTGAATGCTTTTGGCAAAAATCGCCCTTCTTAAAAACAAATTGTCTGTCCAAACGGTCTGCTGATTAGTCAGACAACTGACCTGCAACAGGGGTAGTACATCTGGGGAAGTCAGTAAAGCCTCGGGGACAGCTCTTGTCGGCCTTCGATGGGTAGACACGGGTGACGCCCGGGTAGACGAAAAACTCTCCCCAGGTCATGAGAGCATCAGGAAAGACGTAGAATGGGTCGGTGTTGCCCAGCACTGTCAGCTCGTCCTTGAAGATGAGCTCACGGTTGTAGAGCGACACCTGGCTGATGTAGCCATTGAAGCCCTCGCCCTCCCGGCACATCTCCGCGCCGACGTCATAGCGACAGCCAAGCACCATCCACACACTGCAAATGGTTGGCGTGTTTCTCACATTATGTTGTTGTTGTTGTTGTTGTTGTTGTTGTTGTTGTTGTTGTTGTTGTTGTTGTGTGTGTGTGTGTCTATTGTTCGATAGGCGATAACGGTAATTTAAGCTACAATAATTAAGGTTTTGTTTGCTGAAATGTATGTTAATGTAGTTTTTGTGATAAGATGTTTGTACAGTGCAGTGAGTTTAACTCTGGTAATAGAATAGCGCTTTATAAGAATTATTTATTATTATTATGTTCTTATTTAAAGTGGGACTCGTGTGCGGACTGCTCATCGTTTTATAACTAACCTCAGTTAGTGATCTTCTCATGAACTTGAGCCTTACAATTATACCGTCCAACATTTATGTTACAGTACACAGGATAAATTATCACTGCTTTCTGCTCAGTCTCACTGACAGTACACAAAAAACTGTAACAATAAGACTGTCCAACGTGCGCAGTCTATCTCAGAATGATTCATAACCTTACACTTAGGAGGCATGGGGGAAATGAAATGAAAATGAGTGTACTTGAATGGTCTTGAAATTCGCGTATTGTTCTGGCAGAGCAAATTACAGATTTAGAGCATTTCAAACAAACATGGATCTTGAGTGATCTTCAAATTAGCATATTGTTCTTGCAGACCAAAATACTGATTTAGAGAACTTCATTTAGCGTGGCATGCGCTTGATCACTGACCCAGCAGTAAATGCTAATATGACTGCGGTAGATGTCCTCCGCAAAGCTGGAACGAAATGGCTGACATGAACTCAAAAAACCTGTGACATGCTGTGTTTTCAAAGGAAGAAAGAACTGACTCACTTGAGGTCCAACGGTTGCCCCGTGTTGTAGCCTGGGATGGGGATGCGGATGGTGTCGACAAAGAAGGAGAAGAGGCCGCTGGCCTGGTTCCAGGAGAGCACGACGTAGTGCCACTCGCCGTCCTGGTTGTAGTCCACGGTGGTGTTGAGTTGCCGTGGCTGCTGGTCCAGGGCCAGCATCAGCCCCATCTCATCCAGACGGAGCAACTCTCGTTTGTTGGACAGGCTGTTGGGATCACTGCAATAATACCGGGAACGGTTCTGTGACAGTACTATGCATGGTCAACAGTGATGCTGCATTTAACAGGTGCTGGACCAGAGACAAAGTCATCTCATCATCAGGGCAGATTACTAGAAGTATTCAGTCAAGTAGTTGAACAGGTCACTGAAAACTGCTACAATCGATTTTGAAGGCCCTTGACTGTTGACCTTTCTTATTCCTGTTCGGCTAAATGGACTTTCACAAACCAGATCAATTGATGATGAACTTGATATCCTTGAAAGCCTTTTCATACACGCTGTACTTTTCTTCTTCTTTTTTTCTTCTTTTTTTTTTTTTTTAGATGCATCTGAGTTACAAAATCAATACAACTTTTTGGCAGCACCACATACCACCATCATCCCCACAAACACAAAGAGGGCAGAGGACGAGAGTGATAATAGAATAAGAGGAGAATGAAAAGGAGAAGGGGGAGTGGAAGAATAAAAACTGATAACAGCAACAAAAACTCCTTACAGCTTGTCCGCAACCACTCACCTAACTTGGTAGAGGGTAAAGAAGGTGCCTGTATCTCCCTTGTTGAGATACTGAATCCACATCGTGATGCTGAAGCCATTCCCAGTGAGATGCAGCGGGTAGCCCAGGGCAGCCATGCTGGACTTTTGGGGTTTCAAAAACAGCAGGTCGAACTGACGGTCAGTGTCTGTTCAAAAATCAAGTCATACTTCAGAATTCCATTCATTTGTTGCCATGCCCCTAGGTACAAGGATGCCATAATCATCTGACGGAAGATGACAACCATGTGAAACGGACAAATCAAGTGTGACAAAAAAAATCAGAAAGTGAAAAATATTTAGTTGCTTGACAAAAAGGCAGTCACCTTTACTCTAATTTGAAAATGTTGGCAACTAACCAACTATGTTTTTCTGTTGGCTTTTTTTTTCAGTCGGAAAATTGCCATAAATATGAAATCACTTTCTGCAAGAAAAAGCAGCTGCACTGAAGTCCTGCTACCACCCTAATAAACAATTAACGTTGGTGAACCTTTCAAAATATTTAGCCATGACGTGTGTCTGTTGTTAACCAGCTAGCAGACGCTCAATGGTAGCATCAGCTTGTAGTTTCTGGGACTCGATTTAGCTTCTCATCCGAGAGATGACACTAAGCACCATGCCCCCCTCCTCTCACATTGAGACAAAGTGCGTGCGTGCGTGCGTGCGTGTGTGCGTGCGTGCGTGCGTGCGTGCGTGCGTGCGTGCGTGCGTGCGTGTGTGTGTATGTGTGTGTGGAGGGGGGGTCAGAAGGAGGGAGGGGAGCTTACTTCCACACAATCTCCTACGTAATCGTAAAATGATCCATACATTTCTGACACGTTCCCCTTTCTGACGCTGCATAACTACTCTTTCGTCTTGCCAACAGGACAACAAGTACAGAGAGATAACAGCACTGGCTGTCTTTGCTCACGTGGTTACCTTTCAGGCAGTCTTCTCCCGACTTGCCGACAGGACATCTGCAGAAGTACTCGTTGACCATGTCAATGCATGTGCTGCCCGAGGGGCAGGTGTTGAACTGACAGTCGTCAATGTTCTCCTCACAGAACTGGCCCCTGTACCCTGCAGACACAAAATACGCAGCCAGTCACTCCTTCTGAATTATAAGCATAATTCTGGTGGCTGGATGACAAGACGGACGGACCCAGCGGCATTCTCCCAGACAAGACAATCTGATGATATCCTGCTCATGTTATGTGTGTGCGTGTCACTGTCTATTTCGGATGGGTTAGAGACAGGAACTTGAACAGAACGACTGACACATAAAGATGTGGCCTACAAAGACTTTGAACTAAAAGAGGAGGCGGGGGTATGAGATGTGGGATAGGTGGTTATCGGTTTAACGCCAAGTCAACCTTATAGCCCATATCAGGGCAAATTGAGGAGGGACAGAGAAACACTGAAGATAGCAAGAACGAGAGAGAGACAGAGACAGAGAGAGAGAGAGTGACAGAGGCACAAAGAAAGGGTCAATAACCAACCATCAGGGCAGTCACAGGAGAAGTTGCCCAGTGAAGCGCTGCACGATGCACCATTCTTGCACACTGGATTTGTGTCGCTGCACAAGTCTCGTCGGATCTCGCAGCCGTTGCCCACGTATTCTGTATACAGTACAAACAAAACAGATAGTTCCTCAGAAACAGGCGCAATACACAGATGATTGTGACTGGACAAGCAGCTGAAACCAAAACAAATTCACTCTATTTAAACAACACAAGAGAAACATGCAGTTATAGAAACAGAATGGCCTTGCAATATGTTCATCTAGGTACCAGCACTAAACACTTGGCTTACTACGCCCCACTGGCAACAGAGAATGACTAGTGCTATGCCTGTACCTCCACTATGAGTGGCTGTAAGATGCTGGCAGAGTTTTTAAAGGTCCACAGCTAAGAAATCACAAAGATTTAAGCCCACCTGGAGAGCAGTCACACGTTGCGTGGCCCTGACTTTCAGAACATGTGCTGCCGTGCAGACAGGGGTTGGCATTGGTGCAGATGCTAGAGGCGTTGCTGCAGTCCTTGCCGTACGTGTTGGGCAAGCAGCTGCAAATGGCAACATTCTCAGTTACAAACTCAGACCCAGACACAACACAATGGCCTCTCCAATCTATTCATATGTGCACCATTATCAACACATCTGTAATGTCACTAGCAGTTAGATATTTTAACAAACGAACTGGCTAAATGTTTGTCGAAAAAGTGTAAATTCGTAACTGTGTAATCAAGAGCCAGTTTACGTTCACTGTTAAAAGGTGAGGCACAAACATGCACACACACACACACACACACACACACACACACACACACACACACACACACACACACACACACACACACACACACACACACACACACACACACACACATACACGCGCGCGCGCGCGCTCGCACAGGAGCCTACAGTTATATCAGTCATGAAAGGTGTTGTGGAAGTTAAGCCCACTGTGTGTTGCCGGAAGCCTATGCAGCCTACCTACAATAGGAGTTGCTGAAACAAACCCTGTCGTGAAGAAGACATAGCTTGCAGTACAGTATTCCTATCTGCAGTAAGGGTCATAAACACATTGTGAACTTATGTACCAACCTACAGTGACGGGTGGGAAGTCTAGCCCAACTTGAACATTTGTACCTACCTGCTGTACGGTTGCGAAGTTTACACCACTGTCAATGTGCGTACCTACCTGCAGTTTAGCCGATCATGAATATGTGTACCTACCTGTATCAAGGTTGCGAAGTTTGAATATGTGGTGTGAAGATTAGCCCAGCATGAACCTGTGTATATACCTGCAGCAAGGGTGTGACGTTTAGCCCAGCATGAATATGTGTACCTACCTGCAGTAAGGGTTGGAAGGTCAGTCCATCACAAACATGAGAACTTGCACTAAGGGTTGGCAGTTAAACCAATCACAAACACACAGCCTGTGTGTAGGCTATATACATTCTCATAACATGTAATTCCTTATGTCATCTTGTTTTTGTCGCTGTTTTATAGTCACTGTAAAGCGCTGTGAGCCCCCCACACCGCACCTCCCTTTCTGGAAGTATTAAGGGCTTTCAACAAACCCTCTTATTCTTACTATTAGTAATAGTAGAATTTATTTATATACCTGCCTGTAGTAAGGGTTGGAGGTTAGGCCAATGACAAACACAGACTCTGTCTACCTACCTGCAGTAGAAGTCGTTGAAGAGGTTGGAGCAGGTGGCCCCGTTCTTGCAGGTGGTGGTGCTGCACAGCTCCGTCTTGTTCTGGCATATGCTGCCACTCCAGCCGTCAGCACAGTTGCACGTAAACTTGTTCACCCCGTTCACACATTGTCCTCCATGCAGGCAAGGTTGGCTGTCGCATTCGTTGATGTCCGACTGCAGCATGTATCAAACCACGACATGTTACAGATTCTCAAACAGGAAAGGCATCTGGTATACAGAAGAGAAAACCATATCAAAGTTGGCAACAGAACCCGCTGTTTCGTAATTCACTCGCATAAAGCTATCTTCCATGCCAAAGGCTTTCCTGCACAATTCTGTCTCTTTTATTGAAAGCCTGTTTGTCCGCTAACCTTAGTGTCAAAGATCCTTCAACAGCATTATGCAGGTAGGGCAGTTCCGCATGTACGGTGCTCTTCATAATGGTAGTGAGGTGGAAAAAAAAGAGAAGAAAAGACACTGCGTTTAATTAACATATACTCGTTGCAACAAAGGTAACCCAGTTTAGGGACAGCTGACGGGCAGGAATTACAGTGACTTGAGTTGCGAGTTACTTTTCCAAAAGCTGCTCAGCACTTTCATAACAAGAGGAAAACAATATGGTTTCGAAGCTTTGCCTCGACACACACTATCTGGATTTAGTACATCATTTCTGTTTCGAGCTGTCAGTAGCCGGTCCTTGTTATTATACACGTTGTTAGAGGCTGAAGCAGACCGTGAAAACGATCTCAGAGAGCCTTAATGGGCGAAATGGGTGGGGCAGTTCAGTTGGTAGAGCGTCCGACTGACAATAAGCCGGGCACAATACAAACGCGGCAAGGGATTTTTCTCCCAGAGTCAGCTTTCAGTCTAGACTCTTACGGTGTCCGTACAGCCCCCGTGTGCAATCGCATGCATCAACATCTGTGCGCTCGTTAAAAATCCACAAAACACTGGCCAAATACCATTGCCTGGACAAACGAAAACAATGCAGACACTAATAGCAATGGGTAGCGCAGCTCTTGCGGCTACTGTGCCTTACCTAGGTAAGACAACCCGAATTTCCCGCAAGGGAAAATGACGTATTAAAACAAAAGACAGTTCACGCACGAGTAGCTAAAGCGGTTCGAACCAGTTGTATTGCTTATATATTATTGTGGCATACCAGTCTGTTGATGGAATTGACTGTTTGTAGTCACTGCACTTACTCCAATTGTAAATTAGCAGCGGGACCAGGTACCGTAACACAAGCGAGGCAGAGTAAGTGGCATATGGGATACAGCATGAATTTCTGTACAGTTTATCGGAAGTTTTCAAGTGAAAATACACTGCGCCGGCTGCAGATTATAGGCCTACCTCGCAGCGGACACCTGTGTATCCAGGCTTGCACACGCACTCGTATCTGTTGACGAGATCGTTGCACCGGAGTGTGCCTTGGGCGTTGCAGGGGCTGGGGAAACACTCATTGATGTCCATTTCGCAGCGACTTCCTGCCAGAGAAAGACATGAATGAGGTCAGGGGGAAAAAAAGCCTTGACAACTGCTAGCATTGACATTAAAGTACCGTAACCAGACTCTCTCTCTCCCTTCCTCTTCCTCTCTCCATCCCCACCCTCTCTCTCTAGAACCACATCCAGAAGACAGTAATAATAATAATTAGTCTTACCAATAGCCGCAGTTAGATTAGCAGTGGTGGTTGAAGTACCAAAAGCATAGAAATAGTAGTAGTTGTTGTAGTAGTAAGTGATCTGGAACTCTCTTCCTCAGGCATTCGTGTTCACTCTCTTCTTTTCAGTCAAAACTTAAAACCCACCTCTTCTCTTCAGCATCCTGATCTGTTGTTTTCTTTCTTCTCATTCTACCAACCCATCGCCAGTAATGCATGCATTTGTAGTGTGTGCGAGTGTGTGTGTGTGTGTGTGTGTGTGTGTGTGTGTGTGTGTGTGTGTGTGTGTGTGTGTGTGTGTGTATGTGTGTGTATGTGTGTGTGTGTGTGTGTGTGTGTATGTGTGTGTGTGTGTGTGAATGTAGCCTCTGTGTGTGTGTGTGTGTGTGTGTGTGTGTGTGTGTGTGTGTGTGTGTGTGTGTGTGTGTGTGAATGTAGCCTCTGTGTGTGTGTGTATGTGTGTGTGTGTGTGTGTGTGTGTGTGTGTGTGTGTGTTTGTGTGTGTGTATGATAAAATAAGCGTATTGTTATGTCTTTGTAAGCGCTCCGGGCTCTTTTGACATGGGGTGCCATAAATAATCTATTATTATTATTATTATCATAGTGATCAACCACCTCCAAGCTTCAAAGGCCATCTTGCACTCCCCACTATCACACATAAAATACCATATTTCGTTTTCACTACTTGATTCCCACTTCCATCTTGCACACAAAATATCACATTTCTTTTTTACTCCTTGATTCCCACCTCCATATCCTGGCATGCAGTCACAGCGGTAGCTGTTGAACTGGTCGACGCAGGTGGCACCGTTCTGACAGGGGTCGCTGGCACAGTTGTCGAAGTCATGCTGACAGCGCGAGCCCGTGTAGCCTAGGGCACAGTTGCAGCTGGCGTCTGTCGGCAGCTCGTTGCACGTGCCACCGTTCTCACACACGCCACTGCTGTTGCAGTAGTCGATGTCTTCACATGGCGACTTCGATAGTACTGCGAGCAGGTAAACAATCCTATTGGAGCTGACATTAGTGACACAGCTGAAACTGTTTCTCTATCCCACATGTCGCTATTCTGGCACAGACAAAGAAGGTAGAAACATTCACTCATGCCCTCCTCAAGAGGTGACAGTCAGACCACACATACCATCATCTTCACAGATTCAGTTAGCTTGCTACAACAGCGAACAGTGAAATGGGAAGCCCAGACTGGCACGTGTCAATGTTCGACATCCACCTTCAAAAACTGCGGATGTACCGCCCTGGACATGCCGAGGCGAAGGAAAAGGAACAAGCTGACAGACAGGTGGGCAAAGCAACCATCACAAGTGACTTGCGTCTCGGAAGATCTGAAGTGTTGTGGACACTACCAGCAAGCACAAAGCCAAGACATGACTGGAGGAGAGATACGTGAAAAGAGGAAGAACTCAATGAGCTTCCTTCAAAGGTCTAGAGAGGGCCATCATCAATCAGACGAACGCTGGAAGGAACTGTTTCAAAGGCAACGTTGGGGAAACCTCTGAGAGACAGGGCGGATCGCGCACACACATGGGCTTTTCCGAGTGCATAGATACCATCTTGAATTGAACTGAAGTAAACTGAGCTGGCATATACTGCTGTTGCTGCAGCAGTTTACAGTAGACCTGCCCAGCTCAACTGTAACGCCAGTATGAAACTCTCCTGCCACTGATTGCAGGCTGGCAATTAGGGCTTCATTTTTACCTACGTGCGCTCCATGTGAGTCAATCACAAAGCCAGTCACAGTGCACCTATACTCACCCCTGGAAGAAAGACACTTGAAACGAATCTCGTAGTTTTCACACTGGCCATCCTGCTGATCCCTGTTGAGGCACAGGAGTCCCTGTGCGGGCGAGCAGTTGACGGCCAGATAGTCTGACGGCGGCCCTCCGCTGCCCACTACCTGACACTCCGCCGCTACCGCCTCCGTCCCACCGCAGATATCTAGACCGTACTGGACAAGCAGAAACCACTCTTTAAATATACAGATCCAGCGATGTGTGTGCGAGTGTGTCTGGTTGATGATAGTAGTGGTGTGTGTGGGCTGGGTGAGGAGTAATGTGTGGGTGTGGGTGTGTATGTGTGTGGGTGTTCGGGGAGGTGAGCTAGACGGATATGTTTTCTGTTGTGATAATTTGTATTGTGGATTTTCTTTCTCATCCAGTATGCCTGTTTATTATTAACAGTTTAAATGCTTTTGATGTTGCTTTTACATGTTGTTTTTAAATTCATGAGCCTTAGTAGTTAGCTGAATTGCCCTGTGAGGGATGATTACAGTATATTGACTGGACTTGACCTGATGCATCTCTGGTGTGTGTGGGTGCGTGAGTGCGTGCGTGCGTGCATGCTGTGTGTGTGTGTGTGTGTGTGTGTGTGTGTGTGTGTGTGTGTGTGTGTGTGTGTGTGTGTGTGTGTGTGTGTGTGTGTGTGTGTGCATGTGTGGGTGTGTTAAATAATTTCATTTTTACAAATTAAAAATAAAATGCAATTTGAAAGGCTGTCTTCATTTGTTAAGTTATATGTAGATGGGTGGTCTAGGGGATGTAATTTTTTTAAATACATTTTAATTAGCTCGATTTGTATCTGTCTCCGATCTGTTTTAGAACAGTTCATTTATGAAACATTTGGTTGTGAAATAACTCATTTTGTTGATCAGCACTGGTAGAACCACTGACTTAAGTGACATGTACAACACGGGTAGAAATGTTTTGTTTTTATTTAATTCGGAGGAATATTGCGTCTTGGTTGTTCAGATCGGGTTGGAAACATTGACAACTGTTAAGTACATTACGGCCTTTGGGGGCTCGCCTTGAGCTAGACAGCTGCAGGGCCTGGTGTCCGCAAAGACTAGCTGCCACGAACATACCTGTTAAGGGGACATTATCAGCCTGCGGAGGGTACAATTTCCCTTTGAATCAGTTTCCTTCAGCATGTTGACACACACCAGAAGAGAGAAAGTATTGACGTATACCAATGACGTATGGTCTTGCAAAGGTGAGGCGGCACTCATGAATTTGAAAGATTTGCTGGGTGACATTTAGGAGTCTATACTATGCCCTATACCAGCGCTCACTTAGCAAGGACAGAGACCAGTTTTCGAACTAACAAACTTCACAGTGTACAGTGATCGAGAGATACCATTTATAGGTGTCTATAGTGCATATGGCCAGAGCTGTTGTCAGCTAAAGGCCGACTTAAGATGATACTGACCACGTGCCGTTTAAAAAAAAAGTTTTATTAACATTTACCAAACAGCATTACGCCAACAAGGTGAAGAGTTTCCCAAAAGATTTTTTCTTCATCATGTTTTTGTTGTTTTATTTGGTTGGTGTAGCTGGAGATTTATTTCAGTTTTAGTATTTTTAAGGTGGGGGAAACCCGGGATCTGTGTTTCTCGCGGCCAGTGCGAAAGCGACGGAGCTGTGAAAGTCAGCATCATGATTTATTTTATGAAGAAGACTCCACTGTTTTGCCCAGGTTGCAAAGCCGGGTAAGTCTTGTCACTGATTTAGCAAATCAACTGCTTTAGAACAAAGTGCAGCTATCGCTTAAGTCTTGTCACAGATTTAGTAAATCAACTGCTTTAGAACAAATTTCTATCGCTAACTATTCAATGCATCATGTAAAAAGATGTGATTGGTTCATCATGTTCTGTCAGTCATAATCTGGCGACAAGTCAATTACTTTACAATGTGGTGCTACGGGTTACGCGTTTAGAGCCAGGTTTTAGGACATTTGTTCTCTTCCCTTGCCAGCGTTTGATGCGTTGTGTTCTCATTTGTTTTGAGTAATTCTAATTTGTAACTCAATTTGACACTGGGTCACAATACTAAAGTGATCAAGTTTATCACTGCTTGTGTTACAGACACAACTTCCTATTATTACATATAATGTCAATTTCTTACCCGTGTGTTCACACCCTCGTCTTAGCTTACAGTTTAACCCGGTTGTGTTCAGTTTCAACGTCATGGTTGACTTCGCGTGAAAAAAAACAAGTTACTTACTTTCAGTCCACAAGCTCGTTTGAAAAATATGGATATTGCCGACATTCCCTATTCCATGCAAAACACCGGAACTGATTTTTCTACAGCCTTCACCACTCAGTGACATTGCAGTTACTAACTGCAGCATTGTAACACCCATCTCACCTGCTTGAAAGTGACGAGAAGCTCGTCGTCGCCACTGTCCGAGTCGTTTCCAGGGATGAAGCTGTCATACCACGGGGTAAAGTAAGTTTCTGGAGAGAAATTAGAACATACCATTAAAATCAGGAAATGCCATGCTTAAACAGACAAAATCCGATGGAAGTGGTCGCAGGTCAAGCAGCTTATGAGATCAAAGACTGTGGCTGGAATGATGGGAAGCGAACTATCTGTCAAGCAGTTCGTGGTAACAGCTAGAACATTGGACCATTCTTGTTCATCTAAGAAATGAGGAGTACTGCCTGTGGCCATTAACAAAGACACTACCCTACGAAGGGGATGGTCTTTGCTACTAACCACTGACAAAGACTGCCAATGTTCAACATAAAAAGACAACAGTACACGAAAGGCTGAGAAAGAACGCTATTGATTAGTATGAAGAGGCCATCATACCATGGGAGGAGGTGGTGGGGCAAAAAGAGCCTGCGTCTTACTGAAGTTTTCCACAATCAACTCAGAGTCAGAAACAAATCCATACGTTGTAGTGCGATCCTTAGTTCTGTTGAATCAGGATTATGCCTGGCGACCCCCTTCCCCTTCAAAACGCCCGACACTAAAGAAAATCAGTGAAAGGGGATTTTGTCGTTTTCGTAGCTACGCCTCAAATCACCCCCTCAAAAGGAAGAAGTGCACAGCAGTATTCGTTCAACTGAAATATTTTCCTCGGTATTCACGTTTATGCTGTCATTTGGCGTCTGCTCTGGACTTCTGAACCTGGTTTTCAATCCGCCTTGTGGATGGTCCTTGTGACAGGTCCATTCCCTTACAATGAATGACCCGACCATCCGCTCAACAATGCCATCACCAACAACTAACATCTGTCCGCTGCGTTATCGCTGACAAGCAATGCTCATTTTCAGAACCGTGTAACTTACCAAAAATAGCGGGGCAGCTAGGAAGTCAATAATAGGCCTACTGCTGGTAAACTAGTTAACTGTTTCTTGCAACAACAGCAAAAAGAAGGGGGGGAAAGAAAAGAAAGAAAAAAAGCCTCTCTCTCTGTGAACCAGCTGTATCAGCATGACTCGCTGTGATCTGCAGCAGGCTGCCACATACCCAGACTCGTATGTTAAAGCTTTGCTGCGCTGTTCACCAACAATAATTAATCATATCACCCACCTGTGACCTTGGTGCATTGACGGTAGTAGTAGACTGAGCTGCCCAGCTGGACAGAGATTCTCTGACGCTTGTCGGCCACTCTACAGGTGAAGGAACTGTTGTCGTAGAGGATCTCTAGGCATCCCACCGCCTCACATTTGGCCATGCAGTCCGCTATGGACACGCCGCTCGCTTCGTACTCCCACGCCGCTGACCCGTTAAGATCAAAGCCAAAGTAGGCCTCGTACTGGCACACAGTGCCTGTAGTGGCACACAAAATGCAATAATTAAAATAGGAAAAATGCAAATAAAAACAAACAACCATGAAAATAAAAACAATAATCAATGGTGGACTTCTACAGAACTTACGAAATCAAAAAAGATAGGTTTTTGAAACGTGTCTGAAACTGGATTCAAAGCTCCATAACTAAACCTACGTTTGTGCTTCTTCAAACTGAAAGTAATTGACTTAAAATATTATGGGCTCTTACTTTCGAAAAACAATAGCTTTTTCGTGTGAGTTGCCTTCTACCGGAATGTAAATTTAGGGCTGTAGTGCAAGTCCAACAGGGCGATAGATGTAACCCCAGGTCTACACAGTCTTTTCCTTCCAAGACTGCATGTAGCTCAAGTCCAAGAAGCCAACAGACATAATGTCAGTCTTCCCCCTCCAAGACTGCAGTGTACGTGCAAAAGACGACAGTTATAACGCTAGTCTTTTCTCCGCAAGACCGCAGGGCATGTCCATAAACAGCTATAATACAACAGCTATAATACTACTGTCTTCTCCCTCCAAGACTGCAGTTCAAGTCCCAAAAGATGACAAGTACAGCTAGTCCAACAGCCTTTCCTCTCGAAGACCGCAGTGCACGTCCGAAAGACGATGGCTATAACGCTACAAGTCTTTTCACCTTCAAGATTTCAGTGCAAGTCCAGCAAGACGACGTACAAGTATAATGCAACATTCTTCTTCCTCCATGACTGCACTGCAAGTCCAAAAAGATGACAGATACAACGCCACGACGCGGATTTTACTCTTAACGTTGCCCCCCCCCCCCCCCCCCACCCCACGGCATCGCATAGATCCTTACATAATCATCACAGCACTAGAACAAAAACAAAAATGCACGCACGCACGCACGCAAGTACACACACACACACACACACACACACACACACACACACACACACACACACACACACACACACACACACACTCACACACTAACTAACTAACTAACTAACTAACTAACTAACTTTGGTTCAACACATACAACCAACAACCACAATTCTAACCAAAGTGAAAGCATTCATTAGTGTTAAAAGAAAAGCACTATACTTAAGAAATAATGACTGACCTTGCACAACCTCTGCGTGTTTAAAGGCACAGTACCCAAGCTTTACACCACAGCACACCTGCAACTAGCTGTAACGTCACAAACCCAACCGCTTGTGCAGAATGCAGCAACTATTTTGACTGAAATGTTTTCCTGTCAATGTAGACACAAAGCCCTCACCATAGAAGCTCCCCTCTGGGCAGACACAGCGGTATGTGTTGTCCACGTGGTCCTCCACGCATTTTCCCTGGTTGCACGAGGCCGTGTCACACAGCATCTGCCGATTCTCACAGCGCGGGCCAGAGAAGCCGTCGGGGCAAGAGCACTGGAAGTTGTTCACTAGGTCCGTGCAGTTGCCGCCATGGAGACACGGATTCGAGGCACAGTCATCTGCGGAACAGTGTGATAACAAATAAAGTTGGTTTATTTGTTCTTGTACGTGATGCCCTGCTTTTGCCATTACCAGATTAGTCAGCTGTGAAGGCGAGATGTACAAGACAACATTAACAAGCTGAGTCTGGGTTCTTGTCAGTTGGCAAAATGAAAGTATTTATAGTCTTGAGAATGGTTGCAATGTAAAATCAAATCGTGCATAAATATGATGTCAAATAGCTTCATTTATTAGCAGTTGGTACATGCGCGTATAATTCTTTTCAAACTAACTTATGCTGAGTAGTCAAGGAGAAATGGGAGCATGCAAAATGTTTGATGAACAAAAGCGTCCCTGCAAAGAGTAGGCTACTTTGGTTTTGAAAACGTTTCATAACTTTAAAGAGAAGATATAAACAAACGATGCAATTACCAGAAAGAAGCACGCAACCGAAAAATGATCTAACAAACTAAACCCAATCAGAGCAGAACCAAAGCCAAATGACCGTTCTTACCAATGTTGTTCTGGCACTGCTGACCGTCATAACCAGTGGCACAATCGCAGCGGTATCTGACATTTTCCAGTGATACACACTGACCGCCGTTCTGACAAGGATTTGGCTCGCAGATGGGTTGTGTGGTTTGACACCTACAGAACAGGTAAGCACAAAGATGTATCAAACAAATGTCCGCAAGACAGGTAAGCACGTAGATGCACACGACACACACCTACAGGGCAAGTAAACACAAATTTGCATGATACCGTAAACTGGTGTGTGATTGTATGGTGTCACAGAACATGTATCGAGACGGCAACAGTTTCACGCGGCACCAGCCATGTAACAGCCAAACAGCGGTGTAAGTACACTACTTTGTTGGATATTACAAAACGCGCTGTGTAAAGCTACATTCACAGTTACATATAACTAAAGCGCAGTGGGTCTGCTCGAAAGCAGAGAATAGTACTGCAGCGCGTATGGCTCGTCTCAAGATGAGGCACTCGACAAGTGTTCATATAATAATGACAATAAAAACTAATACCTGC
Source organism: Alviniconcha strummeri (assembly GCA_963584105.1). NCBI lineage: Eukaryota > Metazoa > Mollusca > Gastropoda > Provannidae > Alviniconcha > Alviniconcha strummeri. Next base: position 23,911,063 of record OY757541.1, on the reverse strand, counting down.
TGGACTTGTAAGCACAGATACGTGTGCAGCAAGCTGCGTGGTGTTGCCATGGCAAAAATGTCACATGCAATGAACGAGATTAGTTAAGTGACTAATTGAGGAAAAATTATCTTCTTTAGCTGACCTAAGTGCTCTGTGTTTTTCTGTTTTTTAGCAAAGTGAACCCAAACAATAAACGACTATAGTTTTTATGCAAAGAAAAACAATGTTTCTACAAAATAAAATTTAAAAATCTAAAACAAAGATGACTATTAGCGTTTAACTTCTGAGACTTTTTCTTTGTTGGATGGGCTGGGGACAAAAAGCATTAGTACAACAGGTTAATTACAACAGAAAAAGGCCCAAGGTCTAAGTACACAATAAGTCTTCTAGACATTCAGGTAAAATAAGAAATAAAGTCTCGTGTCCCAATTGCTGCATGTGTGGTTACTGAGCATGTTCAGCAACTATCTGTGCACAAACCGTAAAGTTCAATGTTTGCTACATTGTACAGTACCACAAGAAAGACATCAACACTGGTTACGAATAAAACAAAACCGTGTCTTCCAGAGAGGACTGGTCACAAAAGAAGAAGAAGGAGAAGAAATGACCAAGACCGAAAATTGTAAAACAGTTTAGGCTAAACTGATAAGCAATCACAAATGACACACATCCACATGTACTGTATATAACTGGATATCAGACATATTTATTTATAAGCTGTGCAAAATCGTGTGCAAAGACAAAGCCAAAACAAATATTTGCTGACTCAAACATAACTAGGTAGCTCAACAGTGTTTTCGCGTAATCAAAACGATTTTCTCACATAGATATAGACAAGGAACACATGCCGCTCAAATGTATTTTAAATTGGAATAATCAGGATGTGAGACTGACATACGAATAATCACACAGGCGAAATGACTGTACTGAAACCACCATGTTGTCACGGCGAATATTTTCCTTGTTTCCCTGCCTCAGACCTGCCAAAGTCGTCTGTGGCGTTATCACCACAACCCTACTAAAACATACCATCTGCACTGCAAATGATTGGAGTGAAATGACGTATTTTAAATGTCCAGTAATGCTTCTAACTTGCCTGCATATCTTTATATATATATATATTGAGAGAGAGAGAGAGAGAGAGAGAGAGAGAGAGAGAGAGAGAGAGAGAGAGAGAGAGGGAGGGAGAGAGAGAGAGTATTGCAGTCTTTGTTTGAATGATATTATTTTTCCAATAAATAGTTCTCTGTTGTTGTTTTTGACAGAAACCAATGGCTTGAGAAGAATCTTGGCTTGACAAGAATGGTAATATCTAATCAATAAGAAAAAGAATTTAAAGACATAAATAATGATTGGTTACCAGTTTCATACCAAAAACCATCACATCAGGTACATATCTGTGTGATTATTTGCAAATAATGGACACACGAAAATATGTAAGATAAATTCATACAAATAGAATCAAACCACGCTCACGACTATCTGGGTAAAAATAATCACAAATCAAATATCATGTCTCGAAACAGTATAAACAGCATTATTCTCAGTAGTGGTGACACACACTCAGGATAAAACTGAATTGTTACTGAATTGTTACTGCCATTATTTTGTTCGTATTTTGTTAGGAGCAAAGGGAAACGAAAATATGCAAAAGTCCAAGCCACAAATAAAGATGTCAGCTAGTCCTAGCGTGTCAGAATTAGTCTCAGAATTATGATCAAAGTCGGTCAAATTGGTCATAGTGAAGCTGTAATTTAGTTGCACAGTGCCATAGTAGCATGCAATGATTGTGCATTATATAAAAAAAAGTTAACTTATCATCGAAATAGGGAACGGCGTGTAAGAAATCCATCAGATTAGAAACAAAGAACTTGCCAAACACTGCTGCAATGCCGTGAAGGTATTAAAGCTTTAAATCGACAGATTACTCCAAATGTTAGATTGATATTACTCCAAATCCTAGACTGACAAAAAAAGTATATATAAAAAAAGAAAGAAAAAAAGTAAAAAACCCATAGAAACAAATGGATCAATCCATAAATACATCGAACGTTTTACAGTAGTTCTTGATGTGTAGCTGAAGGTCATGGACGACAGCTCTGACTTGAATCTCAACATTCCCCATACTGCATTTGTACCTAGCAATAATTTATACTTCATGTTTGTGCCCAGAAGTAGTGAGCTCTGCGATTTTCACCGACAAAACACGTGACGGGTATAAAATCAACATGAAAGCATCTAAAAACGAAGGCAAGTTCTCTGTTCATTGTGGAGGTAAAAATGTAAGACAGCAACACTTCAAACATATTAGAAACATTCACAGCATGCGTGATCAAAATATATTTGTTACCTTTCTGGCTCACCACCACTGCCAAACGTAAATAACCATAGAGTAATTTATATACACAAAGGAAAAAAAAATATCACTGAGTCAAAACATCTAAACAAGCATACTGATTTTTCAGTAAACGTCAAAATATTGACAGAAATTTGAAGAAAATATGCTGCATATAAGGACGCAGAATTTATACTCTGGCAAGTTCTGTACCAGTGAGACAAATCTGTACAGATCTCCTCATGCAGAGGTATTCGCCTGCTTCCATCAGATACCTTCCCAATTTCAACTCACACAGATGGCGTGTGCGTGCATGAAAATCACACAAGCAGAAAAGAAATGCCTCAGCATTACCCGTTTAAACAAGTGCAGAAGGGACTATCTTCCCAATACCTCACTCCATTTTCTTCCTCTCCCTCACCATAACCCACTCCCAGCAGACAGAATGTAGACTTCAGTTTCACACGCACCTGTCTCCGGAGAATCCCGGCCGGCAAAGACAGGTGGCGGTATTGAGGTCGTTGCGACAGGCTCCGCCGTTGAGGCAGTAGTCGGGTGTGCACGTTCCAACCAGCGTTGCACAACGTTGTCCTCCCGTGCCTGCAAGCACAGTTCATATTGCACTAATGACAAACAAACTGGAAAACCTCAACGTGTTGAGGAGTAATTCATATGAGACGAAGCAGGAATACAGTTTGTACGCTCGAGTCACATTTGTCGTTGTCGTAGTTGAAAGAAGTATGTACTTGAAACAAAAGGAACTTAAGATTACTTCTGAGGCAATGCAACTTCACCATCGCTTGATTTTGCAAGTCTGAGATCAGATTCTTTAAAGTTGCATCTACTTAACCACAGTGAACAGACTGTATCCACACAACCTGCAGGACAGTTGCAGGTGAAGGTGCCTCCGTTGGAAGAGCACTGGGCGCCGAAATAACATGGGCTGGATGAACAAGGGACCACCCTCTGTTCACAGTGGCGACCATTGTAACCTGCAACAAAAGCCAACAAACTAGTCTGCAGGGTTGGCACACTCGAGGATACAGATCAAACTTTCAAAGAAGCCAGGAGTCAGACAACCATATTATTTTTTAAGCTTCTACTGAAAACAAAAATAGCTGTCCTTGCATAAAAAAAGAAACATGTTGATG
>OY757541.1:23886389-23906389 GCA_963584105.1 Alviniconcha strummeri | reverse complement strand
TTCGGCAGAGGAAGGAACTTGGTTTTTTACGGCGTCAACCAGGATTTTGGCTGTGTATCCTCATTTTCAAAGCATTAGAGGTCAGAATCCGCATGAAATTGATCTGAGTGCAGTGAGGAAGAAACCATAACCCCAAAAACTCAATTCATTTTTGAAGTGCATCACTTACAGCTTACAGTTCAAAATAATGGCAAACCTTGGTAGCTTGAGCAACAACAACAACAACAAAATCAGTTCAACGGGTCAGTTCTTTTCAAAAACCGGCCTCATTAAAGTTGACATCTCCAACTTAGGCGTCAAGTGCAGCTCAACCCGGCCTCACTAAAGTTGACCAACTTACGCCTCAAGTGCTGCTCAAACCCGGCCTCGCTAAAGTTGAATAACTTACGCCTCAAGTGCAGCTCAAACTGGCAGGAGCCCGTGTTGCCTGACGTGTCCTCCACGGTCGCTGTGACGTCATAGGAACGGAAGGGCGGGAACGTGGAGGTCAGCTGTGCGGTGCTGGCAGTGAAGCTGACGTCCGAGGGTGTGAGTATGGGGGGTTTAGTGTCAATGTTGTCGCTGACACTGACCAGGCTAGCAGGCAAGGGAACGTTGATTTGCTGGTTTTCTGCCGTAAATTCCCGTACCTCGTTCAGCGGACACTGGATGGTTGGAGGGATGTCGTCTGTGAAAAGAAGGAGCAGGTGAAATGTATCAGTTTCAACTAAAAGAGTTTTTTAACATTTATTTTCTGTAATAGTTTTATTTCGTTTTTCTTCCTTAACACATATTCTACTTTCTTTTCCGTGCGTGCTTTCGATAACAATTAAAAAGAAAAAAGCTAACTCAAGAAGTAAACGAAAGAATAAGAATTAAGCAGTTATTTTCAAAAAGGGCCCAAAGGTGTGGAGTGAACAAGTCTCTGTCCTTACCGCTGATGCTTGCTACGGTGACACAGCCTGCCGTGTTGCCTGCATGGTCAGTGACGTTGATGAAGAACATCGTCATTCTAGACAGGACCAAGTCGTCTGAGGGCCAGATGGCACCACCAACAGCGTCAGTCACCCGGTACTTGTAGACGTAGACGTTGTCAGCAGCGCTGGGTACGCTGAGCACTGTGTTAGCACGTGCGTATCGGGTCACTGCCACTGGCTGGTCGGAACAGCCAGTAAGAGTTGGGCTCTGTGTGTCTGAAGAACAATAGTTGTTGAAATATTAAATCAGCGGTTGGGAAAACGTAATTCACAATCCGTTTCTCCTCAGACACTCGCCCGTTTTAAATCCCTTCTCAACTGGCCAACTACTTCAACTGGCCAGCCTTTTTCCATGCAGTCACGGGTAAAAAAATCTGGAACAACCAACTCGCGTACAACAACAGGCTTATTTCTATCGATTCTTTCAAAATTGTTCCCGAAACTCAACTTTTCTGTTAATGAGATATGTAATTTTCATAGGGATCAAGGGTAGGGATGTTAACAGAGTTATTCATAGGTGTCTCCGAGAGTGCATATACATGTACAGTGTGCCTTTGTGTGTGTGTGTGTATGTGTGTGTGTGTGTGTGCGCGTGTGTGTTTGTGTGTGTGTGTGTTTGTGTGTGTGCGCGCGCGCGCGCGCGCGCGCGCGTGTGTGTGTGTGTGTGTGTGTGTGTGTGTGTGTGTGTGTGTGTGTGTGCCTACGTGCATGCGTGCGTTCATGCGTGTGCGTGCGTGTGTCTGTGTTGTTCTGTGTGGCTGTGTGCGCGCTGACAAAGTGTATCATACACTTATCTAGGACTTATCTTGAGATGAGACCTAACTAGATAAATACTTATTATTGTTGTTATTGTTATTATTACTACTACTGTATATTCTACCAAACAATCACCCTCAGAGGATATATACTTGGCTTGGAGTATGAAATTTGCAGTATTGCAATCATAACTATGCCTTTTGTCCTTTTGTACTTATATCTGTCCGTTTGGGAGGCACAGAACAAACAAATCAGTTTGTGAAAATAATCACGAAACTGATGAGTTTCACTGATTTTGTCTAAACATACGCGTAGCATTGGATGAGTTGAACCTCAGCTGACACGTCCTCAGTTACTCGTACGAATGACAGGAAGGAAACATCTTCAAATCCAGGTGATTCGCTAACTCACCGATACACTGGGGAACAGTGGCGTTCCACAACAGTCCATTGCCAGCAGCGTTGAGTTGGCACTTCAGAGGGAAAGGGTCGTTCAGCACGAAGCCTTCCCTGTCGCACTCAAAGTGAACGAGGTCATCCTGGTCATAGGACAATGAGTTCACCTGCCGGCCGTCTGGGGGCCGTCCTGGGTCCGTGCATGTCAAACCTACAGTCGGGGATTAAACACAGCATCAGGCCAGTAGTGAGAGTCGGTCATACTGCTGATTACTACAATGGTAGCATTATTTGAATTTGTCATGGTGTGAAACTCACAGAGTGTTTCTTTTCTTCTTCTTTTTTTTTTTTTTTTTTTTTTTTTTTGGCTGCCTGTTCTAACCAAAAAACACATAAATTGTTAAGAAAGAACACCCAGCCATTCTGACTTCCTGAGAATACATTTCTAAGAGTGCATATTCACTGTGACTGGGATCATTAAAGAAACTGATATAGTAGTTCTTAAGTGTTATTCGTGCGACTTTTCAATACTCATAGAAAGGCTGCAAGAACTTATCTCTAAAGCTTTTACTCTTACAAACTTATGCTGAGAGTTCAGAAATAATGACGCTCAAAAAGAGTCTGTGGAAAGAAAGGGCGATAAAGCATTTTCTTTTTAAATCAAAGCCCTTGTCTGTATTCCCAAGAAAAGGGTATGGTTCCTTTACCAGTGCTCAGGTAACAGCAATGTCTCACCTTCGCAACGCAGACTGCCGAAGTCCCAACGGCCATCCTGCAGACACCTGACGACGGAGTCCCCTGCTTCACTGCTGCCGTGCACACCGTACAGGTTCTGACAACCAAACTGGAAGCTGGCGCCGTACGTCGTGTTGCTCGTGTCCAGGTTGCCGTACAGACTGCCCGACACCTGGTCTGGCAGCCCGCAGTCTATAACTGAAAGCACGTTATAAAACATGTTATCTGACCTGACCAGCATGTGCTCTGGCAGCCTGCAGTCTATAACTGAAAGCATGTTATAAAACATGTTATCTGACCTGCCCAGCATGTGCTCTGGCAGCCTGCAATCTATAACTGAAAGCATGTTATAAAACATGTTATCTGACCTGCCCAGCATGTGCTCTGGCAGCCTGCAGTCGCATACATCTAAAATTGTTATCATGGCACTGTAAAACATTATATAAAACATGATTTTATTTTACCTGTCAAACACCTGCTTTGGCTACCCACAATCTGTCACTGAAAGCATTATAAAACATCATGATGTTTATTCTGAGAAAGATTCAACTGTTAGGTAAATTCTTCAAATGCAGTTCTCGATGTAAAACAAAAGCATTTCGCAGCTCTGCTAGCTGTTAAGCCTAATACTAAGACTCTTATAGAAAGAGTCATTATCCTACGAGCATGAGGCATGTTTTAATATACTAAGAACTGACAGCTTTTGTAGAGCGCACTTCCAGTGGCTCGGACGGAGCTGCTGTATGCGCTGTACACAAAGGGGAAGGGGCGGGAGAGTTTACAGGAGCCCCATGCTGTTCTAGCACAGAAATAGACGTAACTACGCAAAACAGTAATACCAAAATAAAAGCACATAATAGTGTACACTTACTTTAAAACACATGCGCTGCAAACATTACAACTGACACGTACCGACGGATCTTTCAGACTTATAAACAATTACTATTGTAATCTAGTTGCGTATATGTTTTAAGCGACACCATTGGCTAAGGCTGAAGCAGATGATTAACATACATTATGCCGAGATGTAATCTGGACGATTTCACAGATTATCTGACTTACCTGGTCCCCATTCCCAAATGTTTGTCAAGACGGTGAAACGAATAGCAGTACCCCTGTTACCGCTAGCCCCTCCTAATGGCGGCTAGCTGAGATATGCGTACCACGTTGACGATCAGTAATGTAATGACTCCCACTGAAAGCCTTCGATGAGACAGAATACTTTGGTATTCGATGTGGAATCGCTTAGGACAGTTTGGCATTCGATGTGGAATCGCTTAGAAAACTCTCTCCGAACACGATTTTGCGCTCTATATATACTTTGATTATTATCATTATTATACGCATTGACGTGTACATAACAAAAGTTAATCTGCTCGTAAAAATGTACCTTTACAAAGGTAGAGACGAGGCAGTACGCTGAAACAAACTCACTTTAGAAGCAAGGGTCTGTAGCGCAGACATAGAACAACATACATTATTCTATGTCTGTGGTCTGTACTTACGTCCACACTCGTAGTCGGCGCCCACGAGCTGGTACTGCCCCTGGTAGTAGACGCAGTGGCGGCTTTTGGTGAAGCTGGGCTTGCCGGGCACGTTGCATGTCAGTGTCACCGTTTCTCCCAGCCGCACCTGGCCGACAGGTGTCACTACTGCCGCATTGCGCACTGATGGAGGGATGGTGTCGGGCAGACACACAGCGGCTGTTGGAGGAAAGGGGGGGGGGGAGAAATCACAAGGTAGCCTACAGCTCGTGGAATGAGTTATCCGCGGTAACTGTCGTTTTGTCGTGCTGATCACTGTCGGCTGCATAGTTTTGTGCAGAACTTTGAGAAACACACTTCAGATTATCCGAGAGCAGACATCAGTGGCACAGTTATAATACTTTGTGCTTTTTTTATTGTTTAGAGAGGTGGCTTTTACTCTGTGTGTGTGTGTGTGTGTGTGTGTGTGTGTGTGTGTGTGTGTGTGTGTGTGTGTGTGTGTGTGTGTGTGTGTGTGTGTGTGTGTGTGTGACAAGGCATACTATAGCCTATACGAAGAAGTGCTGAAAAACCCAGATTAGGTCACACATTTTACAAGATACCTACGGTTACACTGCGGAGCGTTGTTGTCCCACAGTCCAGACTCATTACAGGTGAGGAGTGCAACACCACTCAGCTCATAGCCCAGATTACACGTGTACTCCATGTAGTCGTTGTAGTGGTAGGCATCCAAGTCAACCATTTTGTTGCCATTGGATACCATGGGTGGGTTGGGGCACAGCACAGCTGTAGGCACAGATAAACAGAATGCAGAGGAACGTTTTAATTAAAAATTGCAATTTGTTTATTGACTTGAAAAAAATCCACATGCCTACCCGTTTAAACGAAGCCGATCAGTCAGCTCCAGCTTGCTCTTCAGAAGCAAAACCTACCTAATACTTCGGCTATTGCCTTTTTTAAACAGCGTGATAAGACGCCAGCCAGTCGTCAGAGAGATAGAAAAACTGAGTTAAAAATGATTCAGACTTCTCCAGAAGATTTGGTCAAGATGGCAAGAGGGTGTGATATGGTACCGGGACACGCAGGATGAACCGCGTGATGGATCTGACACAAATATAACATTTCGAAGAGAATGCAAGAAAAAGTAACAACTAAACATACAGAGACATACCAAAGTGAAAAATGGCTACTTACGCAGACAGGTATGGTTGAGTCTCCGGACGTCACCGGGCCTCAGACCATCCTCATTTGGAGCCAGGTTGTAACCCTGGATACCGTCAAAGGAGAAGAGGACGTAACCAGGGCTGCAGCTACACCTGTACCCCCCCGGAGTGTCGGTGCAGAGGTGATCACAGCCAGCAGAGTTGTTCACACACTCGTCAATGTCTGCCAGCAGAACGGGAGTCTATATACATAGTGTCGGTACAATAGTGATCACAGCTACGTCAATATCTGTCAACAGAACGGGAGTCATACATACTCTCGGTACAGTAGTGATCACAGCTTCGTCAATGTATGTCAACAGAACGGGAGTCATACATAGTGTCGGTACAATGGTGATCACAACTTCGTCAATGCCTGGTAACAGAACAGGAATCGCGTATATCATGTCGGTACGATGGTGCTCACAACCTCGTCAGTGTCTGCCAACAGAACGGGATTCATACAATGTTGATACAATGGCGATCACACCCTCGTCTATCAACAGAACGAAAGCCACGAATAGTGCTGGTACAATGGTGATGACAACCAGCAGAGTTGTTAACACACTCATCAATATGTCTGCCAGCAGAATGGGAGTTGTACACAGTGTCGGTACAATGCTGACCACACCAGCATCACTGTCTACCAACAGAATGGGAGTCACACACTTTGTCGGTACAATGCTGATCACATCCTCATCACTGTCTGCTAACACTTAACAGAATGAGAACTATAGTTAACGTGGGCGCCCTGACAAGCAGGCCAGCAGTGTTGTCCACACAGTCTTTCCATGTCTGCCATCCAGCTGACTTGGAGTTACACGGCAGCAATTGAATCGTGCTAAATAATTTCTTTGCAGTTTGTAGCTACATGAATATTTTCCAAGATGACACTCTGGTACTGGCAAATGATGCACGGGGGTGATGAATGACTATCTATATTATGATCAAAGAGCATCATTCATTCAGTCTCTTTTCTATTCAATTTCATTTTTTTTATATAATAATAATGTATTATTTACGGCGCCCCATCTCGTTAGAGCCCAGAGCGCTTACAAAGACATAATGAAACGCTCATTACACACACACACGCACACACACACACACACACACACACACACACACACACACACACACACACACACACACACACACACACACACACACACACACACACGCATGCACACACACACACACACACACACACACACACACACACACACACACACACACACACACACACACACACACACACACACACACACACACACACACACGCACATTTTAAGGTGAGGGAATCAAACGTCATGCTGATGCAGGCCTAAGCCAGATAATTTGTCAGGAATTAGAGTGATTTTGGCACCGATCTGTTGAAAAGGTTATTACAGGAGGTCATTTGTCATTCCTTCCACTGAATACGAAGAACGTGTTGCTGGTCGTCACGAGGTCAGCGTACTTACTATGACAAGACCTCAAGTCCGTGCCCAAGGTGTAGCCATCATTGCAGCTGCACGTTCGATTCTCAAACTCTGAATCGTGACACAGTTGTTCGCAATAATTTGGATCAGCTTCACACTTGTTTTGGTCTGCAAGTAGCAAATAAACGAACATATCAGACACAGTTTGGTGTAATTCGTGCTGCTGATGAGAATCTTTTAAAACAATAATCAGCGGGCACAATGTCAGTGTCGCCGCATGTTTTTACACTATTTCAACATTCTTTCAACACGTCATACATAACTTGATTTTTTTAGCATCATTAGCGGCAGCAGCAACAGCAACACACTCACGCAAACTCTCTCTTCTCTCTCTCTCTCTCTCTCTCTCTCTCTCTCTCTCTCTCTCTCTCTCTCTCTCTCTCTCCTCTCTCTCTCTACACACACACACACACACACACACACACACACACACACACAGAGCAGTCAATTGAATTAATTTACACAAAAAGGTGGAAGAGACAGGTATTGAAACAAGATAGGTTTTCAGATACTTCCTTGTCTCTAGGCATCGGCTCATTAGATTTCCACAACAACAACAAATCCGAGTACTACAGCTAACCTCCACCCAGAACAGGAACACACTTCATGCTCGTTGTTCCTCCTACCACCACCCTTTTCTTTTTTCTTCTTCGTTTTTTGTTTAAAGTCGTTTTACATAAGTGATACTACTCTGCCCTTACAATTATCATGCTAACAACATATGTCAGCAAGTTGCACCAAAAAATAATAATAACAATTTAAGAATAAAAAATATTAATAGCAAACAAAAAAATATATACATTTGTATCTGTATCCATACAGATAGTTCATTTCACCAGATCTATGTCTCATAATTCTATTGTTTCCCCCATTTTCATATAAGAACAACTGTCTTTCTGTTGGTTGAAAATACAGAATACAGAATCTTTATTGTCTATGAATAACATAGAAATTTGCCTTACGACTGCATAAAAGATACAAGATTCAAGTACAAGGGTCAGTCCTGTTAAAGATTTGCAGTTTTGCCTTCTCTTACAAAAAAAAAAGAGTTCAAATTGTCACCTAGCGTGTGTTCTAGCCTAAGCTGCATGCACTCACTCCGACAGGTGGGCGTGTTGGTCCAGCCCCCAGGTGTCGGTGCACAGGATGGTGTCCCCTCCCTGCATGGCGAAGCCAGGGTTGCACTGGTAGCGGGCCGTGGCGCTGAAGGTCACTCCAGTCGACTGCACCCACGTTGGCGTTGGTGACGGCCGGCGGCTGGCCGCAGTACCGCGCTGCACACCACACGTACCGTCACAATCCTCTGGACACGGGGAGCAATCACAATATGCACCAGTTTTGATTAGTCACCGTCACAAACCTCTCTGGACACGGGGAGCAATCACAATATGCACCAGTTTGATTAGTCACCGTCACAACCCTCTGCACAACGGGAACAACAGTACCGTGCTGCACACCACACGTACCGTCACAACCCTCTGGCCACTGGGGACGATCACAATATGCACCAGTTTGATTAGTCGTTTGCCGTTATGCAATATCCGTGTGATCGACCGGACTGTTGACTAGGCGTAAAATATTTTTTCCTTCCCATCGGTCGTAAAGCCTTCTCATACAGAATGGAGGGCATCGTCAACGTATGCAGTGTCAGTGTGTGCTGCAAACACGAAGGCAACACATGCATGTGACGAACCTGCACAAGCGTTGACTCGGAAGAGCAGAAGCCCTGGTACTTAGGACCCCTTCACAATATATATATCACCCTGCCTGACCCGGTATTAAACGCTCACCGCTGGATTTACAATCCATTGCGTTAGTCGAGCGTCCACGTACCGCCACCCTTTTCCACTTCTCACACAAACTGAGCACCCGTTGTTTCGTGGTACTTGTAGCCTGTAGTGTATTGTACTTTACTGCCCCAGACTCCAGGCGTGTTTCCAATAGGATGTTCAGGTGGCAGCCCCTGAGGAAAGCCACCTGCAGCAGACCTGTGTCATCCAGCCTAATAAGGCTAACACGCTAGAATTAATTCACTTAGTTTATGTGACAGGTAGCCCATTTCATATCGGCCGATAATGGGAATATTACTCCTTCTGGCATTTTCAGACTGCCCACTGTAGCAAAGACAAGTATGTGCAAAATTACACCGAAAGCGAAAAGGTTTGTGGCAGTTAATCTGCTTTTGAAATTAAAACAACAACAAATTGGTCTTCACAATGTTACTGCTTCGCATTACTGCTTCGCAACTTTAAAAAAAAAAAAAAAAAAAAAAAATCTGTTCTCTTCTGTCGTATCATTTTAGGTTTCCTCATCACTGAGGTCTTCACTCACGTTCGCAGAGTGGCAGCGTTTTGACGTTCCAGGTTCCACCGGCTAAGCACTCGAGGGTGACCTCCCGAAGGGGCTCAAAGCCGTCCATCACGTTCGTGTCCTGGAACTCAATGGCAAGGAAGGCGTAGCCCCTCACGCAGCTGACCTTCACCCTCGTGCCCAGCGGGAACTCCGTCACGCGCGGGGACAGCACGGTCTTGTCGTTGAACTGAGGTGTGGCACACGCTGAAAGGGACGGACAATTATCAGTCCAAATTTCAGGCACTAGTTTAAGTCACCCTTCCTCTAATCATTGCCCTACCTTGGTCTCCGAAAACTGCCAGCTAACCGACAGTTTTTCGTTGGTGCTCAGACAGCAGTAAGTTTGTAACAGACAACTCAAATTACATCGGGCGTTTCCTTTATAACCGTCCGCACTGCCTACGCCATCACAAATAAAGCTAAAATCGTTTGAATCAAGACGAAACTTTTTCTTCTTCTTTCTTTTGACCCAGGGCGTGCTTCGACGGTATATCTTATTATTTGTACCCAAACCTTTCGGGGGACGCTGACGACTTTGGTGGACAAATGCGCGGGTACCTCTTCAGTGGCGTAACCAGTTCTGGCAGAGTTTAGAGGAAGGCGCCGGAAAGCGAGGCTTGGAGAGTGTTGTCAGTCATGTTCAATCGTGACCAGAGGCAGCCCCAGTACTCCCCAGGGCACCACGGTCTGACATGGCCATTCATCTACATTTCAACTTTAGTTCATCTCAGCAGTTTATGTTTTGCCAACTTCAATGCTGACCTTCTCGAAATAATCGTAGGGTTAAAATCTCACCAACGGAGTAGGTCAGTGAAAACCCCTCGTCCGTCTGAATGGCGTCGGAGTCAAAGACGACGCTGAAGGAGCCGCTGCTGACGATAAAGGGGTCCGGGATCTGGCGGGACGTCGTCGAGTTGTACAGCTGCTGGTTGCCTTCGTTCACCTGATAAAGACGAAACGATGATACATCAAATTATAGCTGGCAAGGCAACCCCGTCTGGGGCAGTGTGTGTGTGGAGGGGGGAGGGGACAAATGGACGGCATGCATGGCGCGTTTCCTTCGAACACCAGGTCCAGACAGTGTTGTTGCACTAGCCCTGGTTGTTTACTCTTCATTTTGTCATAATGCTCTTACAACGAAAAGTGAGGTTTATACGTGGCGGTAAATCACACTTTTACTTGCAGTCTCGTAAGTTTTGTTTCGCAGTGATATGACCGTAACACCGGGTGTTTAAACATCAAGTGACTTACAGACTAACACTTGGAACAATACAATGATGATTAAGACAATAAGTGAGCGGAATGTGAGTGTATAAGGTCAGAAGATTTTGTTTTTTTTAAAAATCAAAAAAAGAAATCACTAGTATAGTGCATACAAGCCGTAATAATGATATCCGCAGCAAATACCTGGCAATATCATTCAAAAAAGCTGAAATACTCATTCAAACGGCTACAGTTTCCCAGGACCCGATTTAAAGAAATAGGCACTGGCTTAATCAGGTGGACCGAGAAAGTAAATAAAGATGATACAATGTCAACTATGTAGCTTCGTGTGAATGACGATAATGATGAAGACAACGACGACTGTGATGATAATGATTTGTGGAGCGTGGAAGTAAATGCATGCTGTAACACCTTGATTATTGCCCTGAAAATTGGGGGAGGGGGTGAATGGCACACGAAATTGATCACTAGCTGCTTCACTTACCACAATTTCGTCGGATTCATGCACCTTCATGCTGTCGAAGCGCACCGTGACCGGCACCCCTCCTGGGACAGTGACATCGTAGGTGCAACGCTGATAGGCCCCGTACTGACCGCCGGTTGGACGGAAGCCCGGGGAATGAATGTTTCCACTAGTCCCGTTCAGACTCACTTTGCAGCCTGCAAGGCAACAGACGCTTCACTGTCTGCTTAACCAGATAACTTGCTCAACAGATTATTGTTAACATCCTCATGAGATCTGTTGCTTGGAACAAGGAACTTTCATTGTAAAGGTGTTCACTCGTAACTCTTTGTAATTTTTGTTTGAAATGTCTTTTTTAATGCTGGCAATCAGAGTTGTATTAGCTGTAACTATTGTTGTTTTTTAACTGCTAGTAATGTAGCCAAAACGAATGAAATAATCCCATTTCTATGTATGTGTCACAATGCAATCCGCCCAAAAGTTATTCACTGTTCAAGTGGCACGAGATACATTAAAATATATCTACTTGTAAGTAAGTAGTACAGTTGAAAGACAGATGTGTGAAGGCATGAGCAGTGAAAGAGCTCCGTAGTTCACGTAAGGCAAGCATAGCAGTGAGATTCGCTGCACGGTTTGGTGCCAGGGTTTTCTGTGCAAGCATTCACTGGCAGCGACGAGAACAGAGAGGACAAGTAGGCCTCTCAAGCTGGCACCCTCTGCCCTCCCTCATGCAAACAAAGGTGGGTCATACTCTTCTGCCACCCCCCCCCCCCCCCCCCCCCATTCTTCCCCCTCCACACACACATTGCGTGCCCACCTTGCCAGTAGCTAAACCGGAAGCCTCTGCCGGTTTGCAGCCCCCTGGTCTGCATGGTGATGTAAAGGTGACGGCCTGTGGACAGCACGTAGCGAGGCGTTGCGCCAGAGGTCGACGTCATTTCCGCAAGCAGGTTATGGAAGACCATGTCACCGTCCCTGATCAGAACCCTATCTTCTCCTTTCAGGTCCACTTCCGTGGGCTGAAAGAGGAGATCCAGCAACAGGTGAGTCTCTCTCTCCCTCTCTTTCCCTCTGTCTGTCTGTCTGTCTGTCTGTCTGTCTGTCTGTCTGTCTGTCTGTCTGTCTGTCTGTCTCTCTGTCTGTCTCTCTCTCTCTCTCTCTCTCTCTCTCTCTCTCTCTCTCTCTCTCTCTCTCTCTCTCTCTCTCTCTCTCTCTCACACACACACACATACACACACACACACACACACTCACACACGCACGCACACACACACACACACACACACACACACACACACACACACACACACACACACACACACACACACACACACACACACATACACACACACACACACACACAGAGGCAGGCAGAAACAGAATTGGAAAGGGGGCATAAACGGAAACGGAAACAAGCTGGTTGATTACCTTCAGTGTGATAATCCTGACTTTCTCCTGTGCTGTGATGATCCAGGTATAGTCCTGAGACCCCAGGTACTCGGGGTAGAATGGGGATATCAGCTCTTGGGCTGTGTCGGTTGCCGTCAGGAACTTGCGGGGTGGGAATGCTTCATCCTTCACTAAAATCAACAAAACACAATGGGAGTGACCAAACTACAAAGCCCATGTTCACAGTTTACTGAGAACCTTTTAAATGGGTTAGCCTTTTAAATAGCAGACACAGCAACAGGAATGGAAGATTTTTTACTCCCGAGAACAATTTTTTTTTTTTATAAAGTGTCGTTTTTACTCTCGACTATGTCAGTTTTTAATGAAAATTATAACAGTCATTAACCGTGTGTGCGCATGCTGGGGATGATAACTTTGCAAGGGAGGGTGGGGGATGTTTGTACCTAATGATCTGATTTTATTTGAGAGTTTTTGTTTTGTTTTGTCAGGCAATTTTGGGTTTGCTAGGTATTTTGGGTTTGCAAGGTTTGCTAGGCATTAGATCAATGCTATAGCGTATGTAGACTGAGAGACAGGGGGTGTATGTCTAACAATGGGTACGTGTATGAGTTTCATGACTTTGAATTATTAAGATATGTGCAGTTCAGTTCTTCGTTGTGTGTTAATGTATAAGATTAAACGACAGCTTAATTTCCCGCTGGGATGACTAAAGCATGTTGTTATCGTTGTTGTTGTTGTTGTTGTTGTTGTTGTTGTTGTTGTTGTTATCCACATTAAGCATGCTTCATTGACTTCTTTCTGTGTTGTCAATTGAGTGTCGGTTAATATCTCTCTCTACTCACTGAGTTGTTATTGTTATTGTTGCGTTTTGTTTGTTTGTAGTTGTTGTTTTTTGTTTTTGTTTTGTTAGTTCTTTCATTCGTTCTTTGTTTCATCCTTTCTTTCTTTCGTCTTCTCTATCTGTTTTGTTTCGTTCTACAGTAATTTTAGACAACCATCGCAGGATCATTTATTCTGCAAAGAGTCACGCAGAGTTACATGAATAGGTGCTAAATATTTACTTACAAGAAAAACGCGAAATACCACTCAGGACTGCAACACGAATTCGCCAAACAATAATTAAAGCTCACAGCTGTGGACACACTACATCCTTTTTTTCTGTCATTCCTTAACACTTCATCCTGATACAATCTGAAACAGAAAGAGGCCCAGAGCGCCTGTACAGAATCAACAAACAAGGGAGTTAATTAACGCATCCTCTGGTGGCGTTTACGTACCTTGTATTTACTCGAATGCCAGGTGAGAGTCACCGTAAACGACTCAGGTCTTTGTTGTTGTGTTTATGTGTGACGTCTTTCGAGCGCTGATTAACTCCTTTGTTCGTTGAAACTTCATCGTGATGTGGTTGACAGAATGTTCAAATTCAGTTACTAAGTAATTATCCCCTCAGCATTGTAGCATCTTCTCCTCACCTGCTGAGAACGTAGCCCTGAAACCACGATTGCTCATGGTGGCATCTGTGTTGAAGATGACCATCATTAAGTTATTGCTGCTGGTGTATGTGGATAGAGAGGCGCTCAGGTCACCAGACAGCCGCGCCACCAAGCGGGATGTTGACACAGTCATTCCGCCGGCAAGAACCAGAACTTCGTCTGAGTTCTTCTCGGTGACAAACTCCGTAAACTGAAACATTTAAAAGTTTTTTCATTTCCCAGAAACCACTCTGTCCTGTGAATATATCTCTTTGTTACAAACAACAACAACAACAAATAAAACCATTTCCACAAAAAGTATTGAATAGTTTACCGAAAACAAGACTTTATTTGCAACATCGATTGTTGTTGATCGCTTTTATATAGAGATATTCTCTGCTCTCGAGCAGACTCACTGTGCTCTTGTGACTAAGAATGAGTGACTGTCGTCTTTTCGTAGCGCGTTTTGAATGTCCATCGAAGTGGTGTACTTACAGCGCTGTTTGGTCGTTACATAGTTCGTGCCACATCAAACTGCCGCCGTCTCGGCGCACGTTCTAGGTACACCATAAAATCATGCACCAGTTTACAGTGTCGCTTTATTGGGAGAGTTATCTGTACTGACTTGGCAGCACAAAAATGACACCTGGCTGCACTGTTCATGCAAATGTTCATGGTGCTATCTCCCTCCGCCTCAAGTCTCTGTTTTAAGTTGTATGTCAGTTAGGTTTGTGTAGTCAATATACTCGTGTGTGCAGATGCTGTATGCGTTCATGTATGTGCTTAGAGAGACTCCGGACAAGATTTCGCGTTTTGAAATCACTTTAATCATGATTATCATAAAACGTGCAGTTATACAATTGTTCTGCATATGTCCCTTCAGCTTCAGCCCGAGTAGTGGCTTGGTGCCACTAAACCACTACACACAAAACATAGCAAACCCTCTGAAAAGCTTCAACGTTTGAATAGAAATTTCAAACGAAAGTACGTACTAGAGAACAGTTTCACTGACTCTTCTAGGAACTGCAAGGCACATGAAACAGAGTTTAAACACAACGTCGCCATCAACAGTTGGGTCCATGTTTTGTTGTGCAATGTTCCGTTTTATCACTATTACACAAATGGTTTGTTTGTTTTTTAAAATTAAAAGTCGTGCAAAATAAACTTTGCAAAAGTAGCATGCACGCTCATTTTATAATGATAAAAAGAAGTATTATAATAATGAAAATAATAGTAATACTTGTGACCTTAAGTTGTGACAAGTCTCTAACTCTGTCAATCTTAGGAAAAATAGCTGGTCTGCTTGTGCAGACTTTGGCAGAGTCGGTTGTAACTGTTCTACTGTTGAGTAGAAAAGGTCGGTTGACGAATAGGCCTTGGAATCGCACGTGGCAACTGTAACATACCTGTAACCGTACGTTGTAACCCAGCTCGAGCTCCATCAGCCAAGTACACATCTTCTTGTTTGGGTAGACATTGGGAGAGTTAGGAGAACTGATGGTTCCACTCTGCTGGTTTCTGATGTAGTAAGAACATCGATTGTCTGCAAACACACAGAAAGTGTTTTGTTATAAACTAAACACGCAGCGTAGATTTGTCGAAATCGTGGTAACAATGCAGTTGTATGTACAATTGTACAGCAATAATGGAACAGCCACGTCTAAATACTCTTCTTCTTCCGTTAATGACCATCGGCTGGCCGTTACTGTCATTTTAGGATACTGTGCAGCGTTGATACAGGCAGGAAAAAATGGTTTGGAATTTACTGGGAGGGGGATGACACCTTCTACTTGAAGGTGCCATCGGTGAGGGACAGAACTGCATCCGGGGGGAGTTCGTTCCAGTCCCTGACTGTGCGGGGGAAGGTGTTGCTTCTGTAGTCCGTGCGGCAGCAGAAACGTTGGTATTGGAGGCCCTGGTAGCTTCTTCTTCCACTTTTAGGCTGACAAACATCACAATTCAAGTGCATGCTAGCACAAGAGAGCGCATCAACATTTCTCTGAAAATTAATACCATCCAAACGACGAACAAACAAAAAGGTCAGCTACAAAACAAACGTATACAAAACTGACCAGCCATTCGTAATCAATATCATTAAAAAAATCTTCATGATTTTTTTATTTTTTTTATGTTCAAAAAGACACTACAGGGAAAATTTCTTTTTCTTTTTCTAACATCGGAAGTGGTGTACTCACTGCAGTTGAGTTCATCTGATCCATCCCCGCAGTCGTCCTCTCCATCACACGTCAGGCCCTGACGAACGAAGTGGCCATTGTGGCAATGGAACGACCCTATGCAAGAGAGAACGCACGGCTCAGATAACAGACGGTATGTATGCATGCTCAGATCAAATCAGCCCTGAATCGTTTTTGTGGACATTGGGAACGTTTTTTACGACTTTTTAATTGTATAAATCTATATATCTAATGCCTAAATAAAATTGTAATGTGACCGTTTCCCTGAAGAATCTTCAGTGATCTCTCCTTAAAATAGTTTACTGATATAATACTGGTGCTTCAGCAATTTGTTTCAACAACAAGAGGAATATTTTTTCTGAAACCTAGCGTGTCTACTATATTGTGAGTTGTCAATTCTCTCTCTCTCTCTCTCTCTCTCTCTCTCTCTCTCTCTCTCTCTCTCTCTCTCTCTCTCTCTCTCTCTCTCTCTCTCTCTCTCTCTCTCTCTCTCTCTCTCTCTCTCTCTGTATATGTATAATTAAATCGACAAGAGTCCCGTGTTCGGGCGAGGGCTGGATGCAAAAAATCATACATGTTTATCCATTACCCTCGTAAATGATGAGTTGATGCTTAATGTCCTCAGATGTCATTTGACATATTAGGGACAAGTTGTGACCAATGCCGAAGCACGGTTCAATAAAATCCACATACGTAAGGTGTATGCGTGTTTAGCTGTAACCTGACACCTGCACTTTTGGCAGAATGCCTGGGATTTTTTACGTGCTACTGTGGTAACACGGGGGTGGAACGGATACCGAAATAAGAGTCAGCACAGAAAGTCGACCCTGGAGAAGAAAATTCTCCCGCCGTTCCAGCAGGGATTCGAACCCGCGACCTTTCAATCACGAGTCCGGCGCTCTAACCACTGAGCTATCCCCGCCCCCCCCCCCCCCCCCCCTCCCCCCCCCTCGTAAATAAAGACTTTTACCTTTATATTGCCAAATCTCTCTCTCTCTCTCGTTCGTGACCCCCCCCCGCCCCCCCCCCCCCCCCCGCCCATCTCTCTCTCTATCTCTCTGTGAACTCTGTGAAACTGCATTAATCAATTGCTTATTCGTGCTTATAATATCTGTTAGTGGTATAGTCGTGCTTATTTGTATTTGTAGTATAGCAAGGATTAGCTGTTAGATAGATACTATAGCCAAACTGGTGTACCTTCAGGTGCAGCAGGTCTCTGGCACACGTACGGCGCCTTCCCTCTCGCACGGAGAGAAGGACCCACAGCACCTGGCCGTTGTCCACCTTGGCCAGCACGCACTGACCCAGATCAACGTCGGGCTGGGCATTGTTCCAGTAGCCCACGGCCACCGTGGCCTCCGTGCCATCGCTCCACAGCAAGGCTCGCTCGTCGGTTTGCTGGGTGCCCAGGCGAGTGACCCCTGCAATCAAACCGCAGCCCATCGTGGCAGCCCATCGCACTGTCAGCATCCCTCGCTGTCACATGTGCGTAAATTAAGATTCGTATAATCAGTATGCTCGTGTGTGATGGTGCCTGTGTATGTGTGTGTGTTTGTGTGCGTGTATGTGCTGAGAATAGTCTCTACGGACAATATTTTGCGCTTTCTAAATACTTTCATTGTTATTAGTATTTGCATGTCACCCACTATCCTCACTCATCCTCCTCACAGGATCTGGATCTTTTCCCGCAGTCCAGCCCCTCCTGCATCCCTTTCCCTCACAGTTCCCTCCCCGTACCCCAAGCCTCGCTTTCCGGCACCCTTCCTCCACAAGCTTGATGAAGGATGTTGTAAACCAGTGCTTGGAGTTCGTTCCCTGCCCTCATTCCCATATCCCTCCCTTTCTCCACCATTCCCTCCAAGCTCCATGAACACGTCACAGGTTGGTTGTCGGTAATTATGGAGTTAAACTGCGCAATACAAGCTCATGTCTCATCGTTATAGTGGGCAAGAACATGCTGCCGGTGCCCATTCATGCCACAGATACCTGTCTTATATGTGTGTTTTGTCCATGCAAAATAACAGCGACATGACGCAGCTATTATGCACAGTAAAAAGAACATGGCTGCTGGGCAGCTAAAATTGTAGCCAACAACTGAAATGGCAAAAGTCCTTCAATCCATGGACACCCGCCGCAATGGGTGCAAAACAACAATGGGCGTGATGCCCACGTATTAACGATAAACCAGTGGCCGGGCGCTGGAAATCCAAACAGTTCAGGATTCTGCATCACCAGTAAATGCAAATGCATGGAACAGTTTAAAAACTATGATATCATTGACACTCGGATCCATGCCTTATTGTGTAACGTTCCTTTATAGCAATTACACAAAGGGTTCAAATCCACATAGGCCGTGCAAAACAAACTGAACATACACAAAAAGGCATGAAAACTCACTAGCTACATAATAATGAAAATAGCAACGAAAATAATAACAATTAATTCCTGATTTTTAAACATTCCAGAGACTTTGTGCAATAAATGCTGCCATTGTACCAGTGCACTGTTTTATCTAAAACACTGTCATTACATGAATGACCCATTTAATTACATGTATTTAATTTTGACACGCATTCTACGTTACAGCCTTATTATTTCAAGTAATTTTCATTCAGTACAATTTTACAATAAAATTATCACCTCAGCTGACAACAATGGTTAGTCAGATATGTCTACTGTTTCACAGTTTCAAATTAATATGTCAGGGGTAATCAGTCGGATATTTGATGTTTCATGCAAAAACACTTTATACATCAATGACAAACATGTCAATCGGGTAGTATATGAAATTCATGCAACGTGCAGTTTTATAGTCACTTATTTGCACAGTATGTATTTGAATAATGAATAATGTGTGTTTTCTAAATGCATGCCAAAAATTAATATCAGGGAAATCAGTTTGATTGCTGATTACAAATGAGAGACGCATGCTACACGAGAAAAACAGTGCAAAAAATTACTTTCTTTGTTTTAATGCAGAAGGAACACAGTGTTATATTTTTCTCTAGGTGGTCTAAAGAAGCAATGGGACTAGCAGTGGGTGATGCAGTTCATAATACGGTAAGAATATTTTCCAGTCAAAACACTGCAGGCTTTTGCTTTCATCGTCATCAGGGGAATAGAGTACAGACTACTCTAGCAAGAAGCACATATTTTGAGAAAAAAAAAGCACTCAAGCACTCAAGTGTGTAGGAGATGCAAAAACAATCTGCTGTTGTCTGCGAAGTTTTGCAAGTAGGCCGAAGTCTGCCAGTCAGAAGCAGGCATAACTATGAAAAAGCTTTCTTCGAACTTCTCTGGAGAGAAACAGACATAGACAGACAGACAGACAGACAGACAGACAGACAGACAGACAGACAGACAGTCAGAGAGACGAATGCTTTCATCTGTGCTTTTAAATAAGCAGGGTGTGTGTGTGTGTGTGTGTGTGTGTGTGTGTGTGTGTGTGTGTGTGTGTGTGTGTGTGTGTGTGTGTGTGTGTGTGTGTGTGTGTGTGTGTGTGTGTGTGTGTGCGTGTGTGTGCGTGCGCATGCGTGCGTGCATGCGTGCGTGCGTGCGTGTGCGGAGGGGTGGTGCAAGATGACTGGGCGGATACTTGGGGAAATGGGGCGGGGTGGACGTAGTAGGAATAGTTTCTAATATAAATACCAGTTCAGCTCCTGTAATACGTCTAGTGGCTGCACGTTCAAGACTGATTGTGAAAGTAGAATACAGATCTGAGGACAAAATAGCACGAGAAGCAGACACTTACTGACAGTGATCTGAATTCTACGCTGACTCGAAGGCAAGTGTTGAAATGGCGAGAAGTTCAGGAGTGTGAAAGTATAATACAGTTTTAAGGACAAAAGTAACATGAGAAGCTGATACCTACTGAGAGT
>OY757541.1:23866083-23886189 GCA_963584105.1 Alviniconcha strummeri | reverse complement strand
CACACACACACACACACACACACACACACACTGTACAGACTGATAGGGGTGATGGATAATATTGCTTAGCTGAAATATTTTGAGAAGAGAAATGTCTTGAGTGTGCTTTTGAAGGAAGAGAGAGTAGCCTTTGTCTGGTATCAGAAGAAAAATCTAATGAAAAAGACAAACCGTGAATATACTATTTTGATAACTAAAATGACCGTCAGTATCGTCAACCGCTCACCAAGATGCGTGCGTGCGTGCGTGCGTGCGTGCGTGTGTGTGTGTGTGTGCGCGTGTGCGTGCGTGCTCTTGCGTGCTGTGCGTGGTGTGTGTGTGTGTGTGTGTGTGTGTATGTGTGTGTGTGTGTGTGTGTGTGTGTGTGTGTGTGTGTGTGTGTGTGTGTGTGTGTGTGTGTGTGTGTGTGTGTGTGTGTGTGCTCTTCAACTGTACACGTTTTCTTTCAAAGAGAAAGGAAAATTAAAAAAGTGCAAAATATGTAGGGAAAAAAATGGGAAATTAGGGTCTGACTGACTGACTGACCGGATTTAGTGATTGATTAACTGTCTTCCTTTTCTTTGTAATTAGCTGTTCATTATGGTTAGCTCAGATCCAATCAACGTTGACGGTAATCATTATTGTGTGTTTGAACTGCTCTTGAAAGTGATGTTTGAATTGATAACAAAACCTCAAAAATACTGCAATAATAGTTGACACACATATTGAATGTAAAACAATGGTTGGTTAACAGCAAAGACTTTTCTTGATTCCAGTTATAAATGAATAACGGAAAACATATTGTTGGTAAATACTCTGCCGGTATGATGATGATGAAGTGATGCTTAATGTCCTCAGATGTCAATTGACATATTAGGGACAAGCTGTGACCAGTGCCGAAGCATGGTTCAATATAGCTTTACGTCCACGGAAACCAGAAGGCTCGTTAGGACCGACAGCCCAGGACGGCCACCTCGACTCTCACACAGCTCCTGAACTATGACTCTCCCGGTAAAGACATTTCTGACGGATTATTATCGTAATAAAACATAACCATAAGGTACTCATAACTGTGAAGTTTTCTCTAGTAGCGATAGTGTAAAACGATTGGTTCGCCTTTCAAAAGCAACACTGATGTGGCAGCAAATTGGCAGTCAAAACACAGCTGTATTGAACAATTTGTGGATCATCTCTTTGAAGCTATGAATAGCTCATCATCATGTTCTTCAACTAGGAGAAAAATCGACCCAAAGGTGGCATATATGCACAAAAATCAGTTCAACAAGCCGCTGTAGCCTACCCATGATAACAATCACGGGCACGGCTGGCTTTTGCCCACCCTGTCTATCCGCTTTTCAATCCAGCAAGACGGGTGGGGCCCCACGGACTTCTGTTACAAGTACAAGCGGCGGCTGAAGAGACATTACCAAGAGTCACCGGTGATGTATTTATATATTCGCCACACACGATCTGGGCCACGCCCAAACGTACTGTTTACGAAACTAAAAGCATCACCTTATCAGAAAGAAGCTGCCGTGCTGTTTACGAAACTAAAGCATCAGCTTTTCGGGAAACTGCCGTGCTGTTAAATGGAGCGTGGCTCAGTAATTGGTCCATAACACAGCAGTGAAAAGGGGCGGTGACAGCGGACCTGAGTACCGGCCCTGTGAATGACAAAAGGAAGGACAAACATTGCCGGCCGCTTCAACGCCAGAGATGAGAAGCCTCAGCGAACCGTAACGGTGGTCATAAAAGCGCTAGACGGACCGTGGCCAGCGGACTGAAGGGTCAAGCAGGTTCAGACCGTGTCTACTGTAGTCAGATGTCACTGTCTTCCATCAAGTACCGACAGACTCATGATTATCTAACATCAACGTCCCCCCCCCCCTCTCTCTCTCTCTCTCTCTCTCTCTCTCTCTCTCTCTCTCTCTCTCTCTCTCTCTCTCTCTCTCTCTCTCTCTCTCTCTCTCTCGGTCTAGCCTTCCGTAGTGTTGTTTGGAACTCACTCCATGACTCTCTTAGATTACCAACCAGCACTGAAACTTTTAATCACGTTACATGTCAGACATTATGCGTTGACTGGTTGGCATTGCATGTTAAATTTGATGATTGTAACCCGCCTGAAACGTTCTACCATATTGTGTCTCCCATTCATCTCTGTTTGCTACTGGTGGTTTCATAGTCCCATGTATCCACCTTCATTCCTGACTGTCTCATATCATGTTTGACGTCTAAACTTCGTTTATTCTATGTATGTACTGGTGTGTCGTAGATTAGAAAATGTGTACCTTTATAATTAGATCTAGAGTAATCCCTTGTTTGGGCGAGGGCTGGATGTAAAAAGCATACATCTGTTACCCTCGTAAATAAAGAATGTTATCTTATCCCCCCCCCCCCTCTCTCTCTCTCTCTCTCAATTTGTTTTTTGTTTTGTTTTAATCTCAGAATCGAATTTTGTTATCTCGGTTTTCTGGTGTCCATTTTAACATGGTTTGCATAAATGTACGTGTACTCAATATATACTGTACACCATTGTATCCTTAGCTGACAGTAGTTTCCATCATGGGCGAGGACGGGATGTAGAGACTTCGAATCTTCTCCACTATCCTCGTAAAATAAAGTTCATTCATTAATTAACTCTCTCTCTCTCTCTCTCTCTCTCTCTCTCTCTCTCTCCCTCTCTCTCTCTCTCTCTCTCTCTCTCTCTCTCTCTCTCTCTCTCTTCTCATCTCACGAATACCGACACCAAACTAGAATTATGTTAGTTTCTTGACTATGGCTGTGACACAAGGTTGGATTGTCTTGAGCTACTGTTCATGTCAAGCTGATTGATGATTCCCCCAAAAGTGGGCGTCAATAATTTCCGAGTTTTGTCAACGCCTACAAGAACTCTCGTGCGCTTCATATAATAATTTAAATAAATAAATAGATCACACAAAAGCATACTATTTTTAATACTAGACAAATCTGTTGTGTTTGACACATTTCAGTCCTTCCATAACATTTAAACGCAAGAAAAAAATGACGGTGTAAAGTGCTGTTTAATACGAATGAGCTTAAATTGCTTTTTGTCTTACTCGGCAGTGTACTTAAATCTGTTTGCTATTGTGCTCGCCACAGGGACAGAACAATAGGTTTTCTTTAAGTATTACTTCACTGGTGCATTGGTCCCTAGGGATCTTGACTTATGTATGCATAACCCCACCGATAATCTTCTAAAGTAGCCGAATCGAATTACAGACGATGTGCTGTTCAAACACGCAAGGCTTGTCATCCACGGTGCCATTGAAACACGATGCGATCTGGGCAGTCACTGTTCTTGTAGAAATACGAGTGCTGCTTTTTTCACGAGCCAGTGAACTCGAACAAAGCAATAGACACTTGAAGCCAAACAGGCTGACAATGGGAATGATTGCTTCTACCACTGATAGGATAGTGCGTGTGTGTATGTGTGTGTGTGTGTGTGTGTGTGTGTGTGTGTGTGTGTGTGTGTTGTGTGTGTGTGTGCGCGCGCGTGTATGTGTATTGTGTGTGTGCATGTGTGTGTGTATTGTGTGTGTGTGTGTGTGAGAGAGAGAGAGAGAGAGAGAGAGAGAGAGAGAGAGAGAGAGAGAGACCATTCTCGCCAATATCAGTACTGCACTACCAGTGCAGCGCAGGGAATGGTGTGAATCAGAAATTATTAGGCCTGCTAGAAATATTTACAAATAGGTGAAATGCAACTCTCTCTCTCTCTCTCTCTCTCTCTCTCTCTCTCTCTCATCTCTCTCTCTCTCTCCCTCTCTCTCTCTCTCTCTCTCTCTCTCTCTCTCTCTCTCTCTCTCTCTCTCTCTCTCTCTCTCAGTAATAGTCCTTTCAGCATAAATAGTTCGAAGGCTGGATGCAGTAATAATTGTGATAATAAATAAACCTTTCTAACCAAGGTTCAGGCGCGCAGATCCGTAAAAACAGGAATCTGCAAATAAAGCTTTGATGTGTGAAAAATGAGCCCAACGGTAAACTAATCTGACTTACGGTTTTATTCTCTGTGTTTCTCTGTGTCTGTGTGTGTGGATCTCTCTCTCTCTCTCTCTCTCTCTCTCTCTCTCTCTCTCTCTCTCTCTCTCTCTCTCTCTCTCTCTCTCTCTCTCTCTCTCTCTCTCTCTCACACACACACACACACACACACACACACACACTCACACACCTGTTAGTATCCGTTACAGGACAGAGTACAAAACAACACGGTGTGTATCTGTTAGCAAGTTGGCGGGGGCGTCCAAAGGTTGACAGGTGTGGATGAAAAACGACGTCCATGGCAAACCAGTGAGCTGCGTTGGAGAAAAGAGCCACTCGGTACTGAAGCTTCTGTCAGGTTTGTCACACACTGTACCAACTAACCTGTCATTTGTTTCTTGTGTAAGACAACTCTCGGTGAATATCTACACACGGAGTGTGCTGGCATGTGTTGTGAGCGTCTGTGGTGAAACAAAAGCAAGAAACAAAAACGACCAAGTGAAAAATTGGTGTATAGATTTTTTAATCATCTCTCTCTGGCCCTCTCTCTCTCTGTCTCTGATTCTCTCTGTCTGTCTCTCCGTCTCTGTCTGTCTGTCTGTCTGTCTGTCTGTCTGTCTGTCTGTCTGTCTGTCTGTCTGTCTGCCTCTCTCTCTCTCTCTCTCTCTCTCTCTCTCTCTCTCTCTCTCTCTCTCTCTCTCTCTCTCTCTCTCTCTCTCTCTCTCTCTAACTGCACAATTTATTCTGCTTTAAATTCCCCCCTTTCCTCTGCCCACCCATTTGTCCGTATCGTCGTATGAACTCAGTGTAGTGCATAACCCATTTGTCCGTGTCATGCAGACCCAAGCGTGTAGGATGTGTCATAGAAGATCCACTTGTCCACCTTGGTACCATACAAACTCAAAGTGGGCAAAGTCTGTCGTAAATAACCTATTAATTATATCTGTTATACAAACCCAAAGTGTGAGGGAGTTGTCATGCATGATTCATTTGTCCACTGTTTCATACAAAGCCAAAATGTAGTAAGTGGTCATAATCTAAACAACCTGCTGTCCTGTGGTGTCATCTCGACACATGTATAGGAATTCCAGCCGTACGAACATAAATTAAAATTGTCCGTTCTCTTAAACATGTACTTCTGTGGATGTGTCCCCGTCCACACAAAAATGTTCCTCGGGTGGCGTTCTGCCTAGGGAAGCAACAGCTATGCTGGGCTTTAGTCAAATATGGACAGGTTTTAGCCAGGACGGCTTTCCCCACTGCCTTTGTGTCTTTTTCTGACGTGCAGATGCAGGTAACTCACACGACTCGTGTTTCGTCTTCAAAGTCTTGTCGGACTTCTGCATTCAGGCGACGTTAAAAGTGTTTGTTGTTGGTTTTTTGTTGTATGGTTTTGTGTGTGTGTATGTGTGTTGCAGCCACTTCACTCCCCCCCCCCCCACCCCCACCCCCGTAACACACGTACTTACTAACATGCCAGTAGATAAAGCTCAAGCATTACTGTTCAGACAGCCATGACCGTTACCGTTGACCCCCCCACCCCAGCCACCCCATCCACCCACACACACACACTACCACCACCAACACCTGTACAAAACTGGCGTACCTCATGCCTACACTTCAAAATGGGTCAACCAGTTTCGTTTTTAATTCTCTATGACTAAACTCCATGAACGAAAATTCTGCACATCAGATGTCTTATACTTTTCCTCTGTAATCTAACCTGTAATGCCTTAGTGGTCTCAATGTGTGTGTGGGGGGGGGGGGGGAGGAGTGATGGTGGTACATGGTGCCTGTGGTGTTGGTGAGAAGCCGCAGCGCGAAAAGATGAAATAAAAAGTCCGACGTTAAAAGATTGTTTTAAGAGTCATCAAATCACAAGTTAAAAAAAAAGAAGTTAAAAAGAACAAAAACAAAAAAACTGTTCATTCCACGCATCGCTTCTTGCTGGGGGAGGACTGAAAAACTGAAGTTGGACGAACAGGACAAGCAAGAAAATAGCACGGTAAATTTACTGCCAATTAGGGAAACCTGCATATAGCTATACTGTCAGAGCGTCCGACTGAAAAGCCAAGCCGCGCGGTTTCGAGTTCCCGGTGCAGCAAGGGATTTTTCTCCTAGAGTCAACTTGCAGTGCCCACTCTCTTACGATGTTCGTACAGCCCCCGTGTGCATCAACATGCATCAACATCTGTTGCGCACGTTAAAAATCCCAAACACTGGCAGTCATACCATTGTTTGGACACATGAAAATACTGCACACAGTGGTAGGAATGGGTAGCGCTGCTCTTGCGACTGCTGTGCCTTATCCAAGGGACCGCAAGGGACACAAAAGTACTACTCTCTTTTTTTTTCTCAACAAAATGTACACGTCCACAAGGCTGGTCCCGTCAACCAGCTTGAACAGCAGCAGCGCTAATTGTGAAAGAGAGTTCTTATCAAGCAGTTTATTCATATGATCTTGTTTTAATGTCGACTGCAACTTGCTAAAGAAAAGTTAGGCTATGTTTAGTGTTCAGTCAGGAACAGACACATTTGCAGTCGTCACCATCGTGTCTGTTCGGATTAATGATTACGCACATGAAACAAACAAGGACGTCGAAGTATTAAAACACACATGGTTCGGTTCCTCTATACGAGTATCATATTATGTGCTCGCGAGAAAGGTAGATGTGTGTGTGTGTGTGTGTGTGTGTGTGTGTGTGTGTGTGTGTGTGTGTGTGTGTGTGTGTGTGTGTGTGTGTGTGTGTGTGTGTGTGTGTGTGTGTGTGTGTGTGTGTGTGCTGATTTATTTCACTAATATACTATTCTCTATTGTGCATGCCTGATAGCTCAGGTGATCATAAACATCCATCATATGCCGTACTCCTTGTATCTTAGATAATCTGATTTCTTCATCATCGCCAGTACAAAGCACCCACGGCGACTGACATGGCAACGTGTCAAGTCAAGATACCTCAGCCATTCTTTACAGGGCAATTCAACTGTGGTGTATCATACCACACCTAATCCTTTCTTTCTTTCCTGTGCTTTACGTCCACAGAAACTATATGGCTTATTAGGGACGACGGAAGAGTGGGAGACAGAATGAGGGCCCAGATCCACCTGCCTGTTCACACAGCACTTGAGCTCTGACACCTAATGCACTTGTAGCTTACTTCAAGAAGGGACAGCAGGTGGACGACGTCTGGCCAGCTTACTGCCAGGATTGCTGTTGCCAAAGCTAAAGGTGTTCACGAGGAAAAGCTGCCGATGAAAGATTGTACAAGCTTAGCTGCCACAACTCCACATAAGGACACTTCAAGGCAGAAACAAGACTTCTCGGTCAATGGTTATGCATTCAAATAACCGTTGACTTTCTGTGTCATTAGTTTGCATCTTTCAAAATCAGCAAGAATATTCTGAACAAAAAAGAGTTACGGTTTCCTCCTGTTTCTGCCCCGACTCTAAGGGTACGTCATGGGTGTTTTATTTGGGGCTCTCTCCACTGTAAATGAAAGAAAAGTCATGTGACTCAACGAAGAAGTTCCGGGTCCACAAGTGGTGACATGTACGCCCATCTCTATCCATGACACCTCATCCAGTTTAGATTTTGACATATAATTTATTTGTTTGAATGATTTTCGTCAAATCGGCAACTGGTAGATTCGACGCGTAGTCGAACTGATTCGACGAACCCACATTTCCTGAGAGCCGGTTTGGCCTAGCGGTAAGGCGGTAGGCTAGTAAGCGGAAGGACCTCGGTTCGATACCCCTTCGGCTCTCCTTTCCCTTCAGAAAGGTTGTGGTTTGTGGACACTGTCTTGTGACTTTGTCCATCACTTCCTACTGAAACATTAAAATGGCTCTCATCGCTGCCCATCTTAATGCAGGAATCGTTCTGGTGGTGACAGTGTATAGCGATAGGTATATAATCTCCCTCTTCCCCCACCTCCATGCCCCCTTCCCCCCTTCTCCCCGTCCCTAATAAACCTTATGGTTTCTGTGGTCGTTAAGCACCATGTTTACTTACTCACTCACATTTCGATGACAAATCTTTGACACGTCAGTGGTTCAACAATCGTCTATCGGCGAAATGACACCGACCAAATTTATCATTCGGCGAATGACCCTGTCGACAAACTGACAATTTGACAAATGGTCTTTTCAACGAATTGTTGATTAAACAACTATTCAAACAATAAAAACAATTTTAAAAAACTGACGCAGTCGGCCACTTGTCAATTCGGCGATGGGATGAAACCGGCAACCGAGCATAACTTTTTTAAATAATTATCTCAAAGACAATGTTTTTACTCTCCGAATTCATAGTACCAAAGACACTGCATCCGTACAGGTGCATGTTCCCTTCCACAAGCAGATGAAGCCGGCCGGTATTGAAAGGCTTTATTCAGTCACTCCGGTTCAGTGCGCTCCACTACCGGTAGTAACGGATCGTGACTGTCCGAGTCCCGCTGGCGGCACTTAAACCTGGCCTAGGTTAAACCCTTAAACCCTATCATGTCTCCTAAATACGTCTGTTGGCCATGCCTTGTGGAACGGAGCCATTGCGCTGTTTCTAGCGGCTCTCGTCCTCTCTGGGTCGTAACGCTCTTCCCGCCTTTTGTTGCCAGTCCCCTAAAGACGCCAGTGAGTGCAGAGTGCTTTGATAATCAACTTGTATTCAGAAGTACGCACAGCCTTTTTTCTCTCGGGAATAACATGGAGCGGAATTACGGACCGCTGGATCATCGCCGTTAACGAACCAGCTTGAAACTGCAGTACAACGTTCACTACCACGCTTTTCTGTGTAAATCCTTATCTACTCGAAAAAGCACTACCCAAACAGGCACGTGCGCCTCTATAACCGACTCCGAATTGGGCACTGACGTTCAACCTCTACAGACACGATGAGGCACGTCTACAATCACATCTGAAGTGCGCTCGTACAACCTTGACAGACAAGTTTAATTACAGTAACATCTAAATTCACATCCAACATGAACGCGCACAATCCCTTCTGAGCTGAACACGTACAACCTTTATCTACAGGCAGGCTTTCACATACAATCAGCTTTATAGGCCTACTAGACATGCACAACTGTCACTATACTTTTCAATAATACCAGAGTAGTATATTGGAGTATATTATACCAGGAAACATAAATATTTGGTTTTAACGTAGATATTTGGCTTTTAACGCCCATTATCCATCTTTCCAGGTATAATGTTGTAGGTCATTAACGACAAGAACAAAGACAGTATAATTGCTATATTGCTATGATTGTTCTTCCCTAAAATCGTAATACGATTCTTGCCAGAATAAATAATATAGCCTATATTCATAACAGCTTGTTAGAGTTATCACATTGTCGTGCTGTCTTTTGATTTTAGTCTACAGTGAGCAAAGACAGTTCCTGGCTCGCAAGTTTTCGAGATAAAGTGAATTAAGTTGAATAGATGTAACGTGCGAGTTCTCAGTAGAAAGTGACTTGTGTTCGATCACTGCCTCTTTTATTTTACCCGATAATTTCCGTCGACAGGTATCCTGCCGATAGTTACTGTTGTGAGATCATCATTATTTTGGAGCTTGGAGCTCGTTTTTAGAACTGGGAGAGGCACATTATAAATAAAATTCATTATTATCTTTCCGGCAGTAGGTAAGTAATGTTGGTGGAATGACAGATGACAGATCATTGTTTGCAAAGCGATTGAACCGAGTGCGTTTCTGGTCATTTGAATTCCTAACGTCTCTCTGATCTTTTGATACCGACACAGTGGTTATCTATTCCTTCTCACGAGTCTCCAGTCTTCTTGCTTGGTTTGGTAGCCTACACCTGGTTGTTTACTACACCGAGTGGACGACAGCGCTGGTGTAGTTTTGTAGTTTTGCCCCCGTAACGGTTTATTGTTGATCTTCCATACAAGTTAAGTGAACATTGCCGTTGACGATAAGATACTGAGATGAGAGAAATTCTAAGAGGTTTTACGTGCTTTTTGAAGCATTCATTCTAATGGGATCTGGAGCAAGGGGATTCGTAGTCCACCCTTCTACAGACCGTGGACTGGATAAAACCGCTCAGCTAGCTAGGCAACATAAAAACGATTAGTTGCTCCCATCGGCTGTGTTCGCAAAGTGGCAACGGTTTATGAGAACTGTGCAACGAGTAATTAATGCCTATTGGCTGCTTAGACGTTCGGAGCCGGCTTCAAACACCCTGTTTAACCGCTGATAGAAACCTTGGTTAAAAGCACTGTGAATCAGTTAGTGCTCACGGCACCTGAAGGAAATAAAAGTGAAAGATAACCCAAAGGTGTAAGCTACGGCGCAGTTTGAAGTACTTCTGCGCCAAACAATCATCGTGCAGTCGGTAAAGCTTTCTTCTCAACCTCAGACCTAGCTACTAGTCCAGGTTTTTCGGAGATCTGCAGGTTGTTTCCTTGGTGGGAGATCACAGTGTGTCAGAATGCCTCAAGTAGACAGCTTTATCGGAGCCCGCACACTGACACACGGGGAAGGAATGGGGTGGAGGATGTACTGAAGTCAAGGTGAGCGCAAATTAACACAGACCGAGATGAAAAGCGTGCTGTTTTTGCAGACATCCTTGGGCGTGAAACGAGGCGGGAAGACGGGGAGAACTGGCGAGAGGAAAATGTGGGACATCGTCCTGAGGGGGAGAGGTGTGCGTGTGCGGGGTGGTGGGGGTGAAGGACATGCTCGTGAGGTTGACAAACCAAGTGTGGCATTCCTGTACGTCATGGCAGACAGTTAAAAATGCTACACAAAACTGCACACAGATTTCGGTTTCGGGGTTTAAAGCGGAGGTGGAAAAAAAGTGTTTTCTACTGTTCCGGCCTCAAAAATGTACGGAGCTAAACAGTGTCACAATCAGAAAGACATAAACGCAGTCACAGAACCATCAATACAAAAACAAACGAACAATTTACCACGACAAAGACTGACACTATTTCAAATAAAGAATACAAGATCGTCTCATAAAAAAGCACTCGCTTTAAATAAAAACACTACGAGGTTGTTGTTGTTGTTTTAAAGCCACCACTTCCCTTTATTACTTGTGATCAGAACATGACGTTTTGAGGGGCAATGGCTCATTTCTGATGACAGCTGGGCTTAATTTTTCAAATCTTTTAAAATATATAAAATACCAACAATTATTTTGAAATAAAAGCTGCACTTTGGGTTTCTTA
Source organism: Alviniconcha strummeri (assembly GCA_963584105.1). Taxonomy (NCBI): domain Eukaryota; kingdom Metazoa; phylum Mollusca; class Gastropoda; family Provannidae; genus Alviniconcha; species Alviniconcha strummeri. The sequence continues at coordinate 23,875,026 of OY757541.1, read as the reverse complement.
ACATGTACATCTTCAAGACAACACAAACCATCACTGTAGGGTTATGACGTTACATGACGTGATGTGTACTTAAAAATATTGAACCAGCAAAAGAGCAAATTCGTTCCTACATTTCAAGAAGTTCAGACTTGGAGACGACCTCATTAAAATGTATGTACATTTTACATATATGTTTACAGAGTCTTGTGTTTCTCATTGCACAGTTCGTAGGTGGAATCACCGTTTCAAAGATGGGGAACCAACACAGAAGAGAGCAATAGGCTCTACCGCGCACTAACAGTCTGCATCGAGCAAACTTCCTTGTAAGTAGGCTAAATAGGGTGTTTTTAGAAAAGCCATACATCTCGAAATCAGAAATATCAGCGGAAACTGAGTTGTGTGTTCGAATGAATTCCTCGGAATGTCTGGACTTTGTGGCTTAAAATGATTATGCAACGTTATTAATTGCCGAAGACAGAACGGGGTCCTTTGATGTGATCTAAAACAAGCGAGGCAACTGGGTATGGATAGGTGAAAGGGCCTGGGGACAGCAGCTCTTTTACAAGTCACTGCAGACAGTCTGCCAGAGAAATTTTCTATTTTTGAAAGTGGTGGAGTCCATCCTGGAGCTTCTCCGTTTGTAAACGGTGGTAAAAACACTGCTTCTTCGCCAGCCCTCACAATAACAAACTCTGGCCTGTCTTGATGAGCAAAACGGCTTTTCACTCTCAATCCCACAGTCCAGACTCTGCTATATGCCACTTTAGTTTTCTCAACACTGAAGCAAAGATTGGCAGGGCGGATCCGGTAGCGGAATGTACTTGAAAAGTGGCTGAATTGACTGGAACTGAAGCAAAAGAAAAATGCATTTAGGGGCTGTGAAATTTTCACGTAGATACGATTATTCGCTCTCGTTTTACAGCCCAGCTATCATCAGAATTAGCTCTGATATAAACCTGTCTGGTTGACTGGACTCAAAGCACCAGCTAAATAACTCATTAAAAAAATGGTACGCCCCTTGTAGACCGTTGTTATTCAATAATTCATTATCTACTCCCTCTTCGAAGCAAATCTCACCATAATTCAATAACGGAGCATGCCTGCTATAGGCCTGTACGGCTACACAGGGGATATTTGCCGCAGAGAATAATCAAAGGAACAGCTCGTTGAGGACATTTGCATGAGAAGAGAAGCTCGCCAGACCGATCAATAACAATAACGATTGATGTGAACCGACTTGTGACGGTAAGTCCTCTCACGAAGGTCACATGTTACGGCAGCAGCCACTGGATCCTGATGCGTGATACAGACCAAATAAATCCATACTGATAACAACCCATATGGTTTAACCGACGCTAATGCACATGTGGTTCATTCATTCTGCGAAGAATGTATCAAATGAATCCGGCTAATCGATTAGTTGTTGTGCATGCGATATTATTGAGTGTAGTAACAGTAACAATACGAATGAGTGGAGTAACAATAAGAGTGTAGTAACAATAACAATAAGAATATACTTTATTCATCCCAGCGGGAAATTAAAGTACTGCTGCTGTCACCCCAACACGATTTATCACCCGGGAAACAAATCGTGCAGTGATGTCTACACGATTTGTCTCCCGGTGCGAAATCATATAGCGATGTATGCACAATTTGTCACCCACAAGAGGGTGACAAATCGTGGAGCCACTGTACCTATTTTGTAGAGCTTGAACATCAGCACACTCTCTCACTCTGTGTGTATGTGTGTGTGTGTGTGTGTGTGTGTGTGAGAGAGAGAGAGAGAGAGAGAGAGAGAGAGAGAGAGAGAGAGAGAGAGAGAGAGAGAGAGAGAGAGAGAGAGAGAGAGAGAGAGAGAGAGAAAGAGAGAGTTCTGAAGGCCACGCAATGGACAGCATAGCTGTGGACTCACAAATTACGGTAATCTCTGCTGAAAACTCAGAGCTATCACCTCCACTTTTTTCTTCTTCTTCTTTTTTATGCAGTGGGGTACTGCAAACGCAGATATTAACGTCTGACAACCCGGAGCTACGACAGGTTCGCTCTTTTAAGCATGGAGTAGATCAGAATATATCCTTGCATGCTTTGCACACTCCAGTAATTCGACCGCACTAATTTCGACTTTCCCAGTTCATTTAGCTTCATTTTTTCCAAAGCCTCCCTCCACGTATTCTGCAGTGGGGAAGTGCGGAGACAGAAATTAAGGTCCCCTCTCCTCCGAACTCAGCTTTATCTGTTTCACCTAGAGCATGTCAGAATATAGCCTGGTGTCCTTCGCCTGCTGTCAGGAACTATACTTGTCTAATTTTTACCTTCCAATTTCATTCAGACCTTCCCGTTTCATTCAGATAATTATTAAATGTCACTGAACGCAAACAGGTAAGATCAGTGAGTAGTATTATCGTGCATAGGTTTGACAGTTACTACACCTATAATGTCCAATGAAATCGCAAAGTTAAATTTTTTGCCACGTCAGTGAGTTCGGTCGGCCTAGCATTGATCATTACGCAGACGTTTGCACACGAATGGGGCAAGTTTAGGATGTAAGAGTGATTACTGTGGTCGTTTCTTATGGTGTCCACAAAGAAATACATGATACCACAAAGTGGAAAGGTTCACTGTATACTCACTGCCAATGTCGACGCAATAATTCCAACGAGAAAGGAACACAACGGAAAGAAGTGCAGCATCTTGTTGCATTTTGCCATCTTGCACAGGAGTAGCGCCGGAACTTGCCGACCACCCCCTCACTTTACTGACCACTACAGTGGACTGTGGTCTGAAGCCTCGCCTCGCTCGTCAGTCGTGAAGACCTGCCTAGCACTGTCCACTACAAAGCCATAAGCGAGGTTAACTCTGTCCTGTGGAAATTTGAGCAGAAGCCCAGCTACAGTCCTGCTGAATGCGACTCCGGTTTGAAAACAATTTAATGCGTTTTTTATACACCTAATTCGTACGAGGCCTGGCCGTCTATTACTCTATGGAAAGAGATCAAGTTTCCCCCTTTCTGCCGAAACGCTGTCTTTTCAACTGCACTGAACTACACTTCAAGAGGAAAGTAAATTCGCGTGTCTCCAAACCCCAGTTCCTCGACTCCTGCACTGACAACAGCCACCCTTTGTAAAGAGGGGTGTTTGTTTTCCATAGCCGAAGCATGCAGTCCCAGGTAAAACGAAGTTGGCGCGGGCCCCACCCTAGAGGCAGCGTGCGCACTGTCGAAGTGACGTGTCCACCCGATTCGCTGAGGCGGGCTCTTTTTTGGTCGTGTATTAGACCAGTCGGGTGGAACAGAGCCACGGACGGGAGGATGAGGCGTGACTGTCACAACTGCTGTTTCTTACCGGCCCTTTGCAGTTGACAGTCAGTAGTCGGCGGTTAGCACGACACACTCAAGAATAATGGCCCCACTCTCCCCTCTTGCTACACAGAAAGCGTACAGTTGGTACACTGTCCCGGATAAAGGTGGCGACATGAATCGTTGTCACACCGGCCCGGAAATGAACTGACTTCTCTGTCCCATTGTCCCATCTGAACCGTCATAAGGCTTTCTCGGCCCACCATGTACACATGTAAACCAAAAGGCCCAACAAAATGTTTTAAGTATCTTAAGTGTGTTGTGAAGGGAACCTGTTGTTGGACAAGTGGCGAAGACCCCTGTCGTATTAAATCTTTCCTGGGCAAGACAGGATCCCCCTAAGTCCCAATAACAACGGGCAAGGCAGGCTATCGATGGTGCTGCCGCTATTGACAAGAGGCGGGATAAGACCAAACAAGGTCCGTGTCACGCCCTGCATAACAGACCGGTGTCGTTTATCATCCGACCAACGCGCCTGAGGTGAAAACAGGTCCACTGTCGCTCTAGCCTGTCGCCATGGTCCTTTGGGGAGGAATCTGTGTGTGTGTGTGTGTGTGTGTGTGTGTGTGTGTGTGTGTGTGTGTGTGTGTGTGTGTGTGTGTGTGTGTGTGTGTGTGTGTGTGTGTGTGTGTGTGTGTGTGATTGATGGGTATGTCCCGACCCGAGGCAGAGTAGAGCTTGCCACCTCGGGCACCAGCTAACTGATGCGCACGCTCACGTATCCTTTCTAACGTTGCTCCTATCACTGTATCACAAGGTAGCACAGACAACAAACAGACGAGGCTGCGCTGATCGTCGTGGTCGTATTTCAGCTTCCGCTCGTTCAGTATCACAGTACCACACACTGTATCACTATTGTGTTGTATCTGTGTTGCATATCTTCCTCGTTCGGCAATAATGAGACGCGGAAAAACCGATCACAGTGTCGGGTGACTCGGTAAGTAGACACACAAAGGTTGAAAAATCTACAACATGTTGGGTGCATTATTCTTTAGCGGTACAGAAAATGCTCGATGAAGCCTTGCCAGCACAACAAACAAAAACTAACCAACCCCCCCCCCCCCCCAAGGAAGGCTTACTTGACATTGGTGTCATTAGCAGTACGAGTGTGTGTGTGTGTGTGTGTGTGTGTGTGTGTGTGTGTGTGTGTGTGTGTGTGTGTGTGTGTGTGTGTGAGTGTGTGTGTGTGTGAGTGCGTGTGCGTGTATGTGTGTGTGTGTGTGTGTGTGTGTGTGTGTGTGTGTGTGTGTGTGTGTGTGTGTGTGTGTGTGTGTGTGTGTGTGTGCTGGGGGGGGGAGAATTGTGCTCTTTAAATTTTACATAATACATGCAGAGTGTGTGTTGGGGAGGGGGAGGATTTTGCTTTAACTCTTACATAAGGCATTCAAACAAGACACATTCTTAATATAACAACACAATTTTGACAGTTTTAAACTTTTTAACTAGAAACGGCAAAGACGACAGACTGACAGTAGACGTCTCATTCGCAAAGATCGCATAAAGCAGAACCTATATCAGAGCAGAACCTTTGATGCCGTCACGGCAACACTAGCATGAAACGAGGACGGCAGTGATCCCCAGCTGGGGCCTTTGGGAACGCGTCTAGAAATCCTACCCTGCACCTCTGTGGCGTGTGCTTAGTCTGCCAGCATTGTCTGCCCTCTTTGTTTTTTCTTTGTCTCATGAACAAAGGCCAACCTGAACTCCCACTGCGGTCATCTGATCCGATCATACAAAATCGGCTGACAAGCCAAATCAGTTGACAAAGCTGGCGGTAAAAAGAACCAGCTTTCTCAACATACGTGTGTCCGGTAAGTAGATAAATAAATGGGTAATTGGTCTTTAGCCGTGAAGGTTATATCGGGGAGAGCCGACAAGTAGAAAAGATCGAAATAAAAAATAAAATTGGCAAACTTTGCTTTGCACGTAATACACTGTACTTGATTTTATTATGATTTTAGAAACCTTGTTTTGTGACTGACCTGCAGTATCTCCCATTTCCACCATTGTGATGTTTAAGTAGCACGAGCATGAATCATGCGTGTGGGGTAATTGGGTGCAGTTAGAAAAGAACTCGATTTCTAACCTCGATATAAAATCCCTGGGACATTTTAAAGAAAAATACATCTTAATCTTGCTGTTTTTATTTTAATCTGCTAGGTCTGTTCTTTACATAATAATGTGTCCAAATACACCACGAAGCAAATTCTACAAAAAAGCTAATAGTTTTCAAGAGTCAGAAAGCAAACAATGAAATTATAGATGATGTTTTGTAGACAACGACAAACGTTTGCCCCCCCCCCCCCCCCCCCCAACACGCACACAAACACACGAGCGCTCCCCCAAACACAACTGGACATGCCAGCTTGAGTTTACCACTGTCAAGGAGTTGAAGGTTATCTCGCGTGTTATTAGTGCGTTAATAGTCAGTGGTACTTCTGCGCAATATCAGGAACTCCTTGCAGGTTTACGCATTGCAGTCCCTTGGCGTTCGTCTACTCTTTTGTTCCTCTATAGCTGCTGTGTCCCACAGAGAGAAGCCGCACGCACCCAAAAGACCTCATGCGTGGTAATCTCGATCTCTTAGATAACGCTGAAACATGACGACTGCAGGGCCCTGGGACTGACACCAGGGCCAACACACACACACACACACACACACACACACACACACACACACACACACACACACACACACACACACACACAAACACACACACACACACACCAACAAACACACACACCAACAAACACACACACACACCAACAAACACACACACACACACCAACAAACAACACACACACACACACACACACACACACACACACACACACACACACACACACACACACACACACACACACACACACACACACACACACACACACACACACACACACACACACACACGTTTTGTTGCTTTGCCGATCGAACGTCATTTAACCAGAGTGATCACGCAAAGAAAACGCCAGAAGGAAGGGTCGAGCGTGAAAAACTGTCAAGGTGTCCGTCATACAACTCAGACTGCATTTTACCAAGAACAAGGTTTGAATGACAGCCACACGAGGCCATCAATGGTGCCAGTTGTGGTCGCAGTGCCTCTCGGCCTCAACAACAGGTCGGCGACAGCCTGGCATGAACACCAACTATGTATGATACAGAGCTTTTCTTGAAAACTCGCTGGCGGTCAGGTAATTCTGCGCCTCTATATTATGTTTCCAGTAGGCGATGTCCCAAGTCCCAGAGGGCTGAGTGTGTGACTGACCAACATAGTTACACCTCTGAGTGAGTAGACGACCTCTACATTCAGATGGGAAGAGGCGGTGAAACTATCACCTTTAAAGTAGAGTCACTCAGCACCAACTGTGCTCGATTTTTGTCCCTAAGCATATTGCGGCTGATCACACCCCAAAAACTGTCGTGTCGGATCACACCCCCAAGCCTACCGTGTCAGATTACAACCGGAATTATGTCGGCAGGTGTGCGTGTGTGTGTGTTGGGGAGGGGGGGGGTACCACTGAAAAAAACCCGAGTGAATTTCAAGTCCGTGGGTCGAGAACACAAAGAGCACATCGGACCTGTGAGTTCCTGGTTGCACGAATAAAATATTCCGAGACAGCTGGTATAAATAAAAAATGTAGGAAACAGTTCTCCAGTGCCCTGCAAACAGGTAAACATTCAAAAATCCCATTCACAAATTATATAGCACTTTTGGACAGTGGTGCTCTTGTGTAGTGTACCGGAGCGTTGCTACCAGGGTTTCTACCAAGGAAAACTGTCTACCTATTTTTAGTTTCAGTTATTGCCCCGAATATTTGCACATGTTTTGTTTTCTCCTGTTATACGATCCAAACACATGAAAGGTTCAAAAGAAAGCTATTTATTAGGACAAAACACAACATGCGAATTTTCAGGGTAATACCCTTTCAAGCTTTATTTAGTAGTCATTCTTGTTTCAGATTTGTCCTATTATACCTTTTGTGTGTTTAGTTTTTGTTTCAGAAAGCTAGCAGTCAACTTTGTGTCCGATCTTTTTGGACGGAAAGTTGACATAGTTATCCCTTTTCGCAAGTCATGCAGCATATGTGTGGACGCAAAGTTATCATACCAGTTGGCTGAACATGAAAGATAAAAGAAACTATAGCCTTCTCAGAACACATTTTGCCAAGTTTTCAGTAGAAGACATCAGAATAAAAGCATAAAATCTATGCTATGCTTCAATAGTTTATATTAATTTTCTCATCTGGCTTTCCAGAGAAGCGTTGAGCAGATCTGTTTGCACAAAACAAATGTCATATATATATATACAGCTCTCCCCTTCGTTGCAGGCAGCGTCTGTTTGATTTCCGGCACAAAGCTCAGTTGTGTTGTCGCGTCCGCAGAGATAAGGACGTCTTTTTAATGTGTGGCTGGCGTCACGCCTGGAACAAGAACAAGAGGCCGAAAGGCCAGCTGTGACACAGGACGATGTTTTCGACAGTTGGGTCTCGCTAAGCGTCACTGACAGCAGGACCGAAAAAAATGAAATGATTTTTTTTTTTTTTTTTTTTAATCATCGATTTTTTAATGATTTTTTTATCTTTCACTTGCTGGAGAGAGGCAGGCCTGGGAGGGAGTGGGGGGATGTTTTGAGACGACTAGTTCATTAAGGCTAACTCAGTTCAGTTGATATAGGTTCAACTGATATGCGGCGTCATTGCAGTTCATTGCTTTATTGTTTTCATTCAACACGTATAACGCTATGAGCCGCAAAGCCTAGAGAGATTCAGCGCAGTGGAAACGTGTTTCTCGTGAATATTATTGTTAAAGGTACGGACTGTCGAAGCACGCAGAGTTCTGTGACCCTAACCGCCTCTCTGCTTGGCGTTTTCAGTAGAGGGACATCAGTTTCTGCGTCTATGGTGCCCATGCAAAAGGGCATCGAGAACGGATCTGAAGCAAGAAGTCCTGACCGTATAATTATTTGCGTCTGCTCGATTGTATGACTGATTTACCCCCTTACAAGCTATTTATTTTGGCTGGCGAGCCCAGACAACACTAAGGCGTGATATCCAAATGCATTTTTCCTGCTATGGATCTGGGGTACGAGCCTTAAACGCGGTCAAGCTTTCGTATCAAAGAGCAAACACAAAAAGGCTGATCCAGGCCTAAAGCAAACACAGGCCTTGATATGAAGTCTGAGTCTGTTCGAGTTCTTACCAAGCCAATAATAGCAATGAGTAAAGATAGCAAGGGTAGTTACCTCAGTCCCATAGTAGGGCGACGTTGGCAGTACAGGGAATTTGGTCCGAAATCTACTGTCAACGTCAAGGTCATTGACTCCGTATAGCATCTGGCAGTGTGGATAACAAAACTGCAAGGACATTCAACTACGCGCTCGCACGTGGTATATACTGTGTGTGTGTGTGTGTGTGTGTGTGTGTGTGTGTGTGTGTGTGTGTGTGTGTGTGTGTGTGTGTGTGTGTGTGTGTGTATGTGTGTGTGTGTGTGTGTGTGTGTGTGTGTGTGTGATATATAGTGTGTGTGTGCGCAAGCGTGTAGTCTGGAGTGTGTGTGTGTGTGTGTGTGTGTGTGTGTGTGTGTGTGTGTGTGTGTGTGTGTGTGTGTG
>OY757541.1:23846083-23863583 GCA_963584105.1 Alviniconcha strummeri | reverse complement strand
GTTGCCGCGAACTGTAACAATTCGCAGACGAATCGACCACGCAATCGACCCGCAGTTAGGCGAAAGTGGATTAAGTTTATACAATTCAAACGAGCTGACTTTCTTGCTGCGCTGCATCACGCCCATTTGTGTGGCGAGCACTTCAGTGAGTGCGATTTCGCAAACCCCATGGAATACCGGTACTCTTTCAAAATCCTAGGAGCCTGGCAGGCTCAAACTGATACGGCTGTATCTTTCGTCTTCGGAGCTCGAGTTGGCCATTTTGCAGCGACTCCCCAGAGTGACGTAGTAGGCATATGGTCACGTGATTTGGGCGTCATGGCGACGCTTTCGGTACGACAGAAAATGCCTTTTTTTCGTGCATTTATAACCCTCAGATCACAGTTTCACCTACATCATCGTTCTCAGTGCAGCGAGCTTTAACGGAAATCGTGTCAAAAATCACCCCTAACCTTGGACTTGCCCTTTAAGGCACCGGGCTAGTGTATATCTTCGTGTCATTATCAATAACCGGGGCGAGACTGACACGGGAAAGCACCTTCGCACTTTCGCGAAGAAGGAAGACGGTAGCCACCACATGCACGCACTATAGCCAACAGAGAAGAGTTCCTTGAAAGGGGGGGGGGGAGGTAATGACAAGGTAGACGGCAGTGAATCATACAGCGTGGAGACGTGTCAACGCGTCCGCGTGATGGCGAGGTAGGACAAGACCAGAATACTGCAGGGACACAGGAGAGCTTGTTGCCGCCCACCACAGACAGCAGCTACCTCCGTGGTCGAGAAAGACTGTAGTGTCTTTGACTGTAGGACAGTCCGTCGTCCTCAGTAGTGTGTGTGTGTGTGTGTGTGTGTGTGTGTGTGTGTGTGTGTGTGTGTGTGTGTGTGTGTGTGTGTGTCCGGTTACCACTGCACCCTGCCAAGTCGCCTGTAGTTAAGAACCTTGATTGTGTGCAGGATATATAATTATAAGACAGGCGCCGGGTTATCATTTAGAGAAAGCCTTCAAAATGCAGCCCGCGATGTAATGGTACGTTACACGCACGCACGCACGCACGCACGCACACACACATTTAGATTTTACAAGGGTCATTTCGCTTGTTAACCCCCACCCCCAACAAAAAAATACATGGGTTGTCAGATCATACCAACAGCAGTCCCATCAAGAGAATCATCATCAGCGCCAGTAATGATAGCTGCGACAGCGACGTCAACAACAACAGAGGAAGCAGCAGCATATTGAAGTCGTTGGTATCTGGGCTATAATTTATAACTATTGTATGCAAGCCAGATTTTTTTTTTTTTTTTTTTTAAGAGAGAAAAAGAAGAAACAAAATAAGCACATTGGTGAATTCGGCATCCGTGGGGTGAAATGAGAAACTGACAGAATGGAGTGCAGTCACCTAAGATTTCGTCCTGCCGAACTCATGTCACCCGCCCCGTTTCAACAAAATCGACTCTAGAGCCCTCAAATTGCCGTCACGCTTCTTTCCTTTCAATACAACTAGAGCAAGGATTAGGGGTTGCCAGGGGTCGTGAACCCCACCAGCAGCGGAGACTGACCGAGAAGCCTACTTGTGGAAAGTGGGGGTGTTTGTATCGTCAGACTATAATTATAATTCTGTATTGGACAAACCAAGGTCTAATAATATTTCTTCATTTTAATCGAAAGTTTATATCAGGATTACTATTTGTCTTGATTGTTATTTATGTTTTTATTATTATTTGATCGAGATCCCGTTAGGCTTAATCTTTGGCGGCGCTGACATGATGCCTTTCAAGATGGCGGTAAGAAGTGAAGACCATCCGGTCTAATCTCAGAAAACCTTTTTTGTTTGTTTTACATTTTGATGGTTGTTCTTATGTTCACAGACATGCCTAAATACTTGTATGCGATGACAGCCCCAGAACGCTCGTTCACTCTTTACATTTGTGTGATGTACAAACTCAGAACTCGAGTGATGTCTCAGAACTCGAAGCCGACAACATCCGTACTGTTGCCCTCGTCAAAGATTGTACAGCTATCCGAACGTTTCCCTCCATGAGCAGGCCAAAGCCTGGGAACTTGAGACTACATGGTAGTGTTACAGTTTGCTGATATGCAGTAAGCTCAACTGGCTTGCTCCCAGCAAAAAAAGGTTGAAACGACGACACCATTTGTTCCCACAGGGGGGCGGGATAAATGTTGACATAATTAGATACTACAAGTTGAACAGTTTTATCTTCATCTTAAATAGTACACGTGAACAAAGAGTTTCCTGGAAATGCACTGAAGGAATAATTTTTAACGCATCGGCAGTAATAGCGATAGACACAAATATGCCTCTGCGTGTGTGTGTGTGTGTGTGTGTGTGTGTGTGTGTGTGTGTGTGTGTGTGTGTGTGTGTGTGTGTGTGTGTGTGTGTGTGTGTGTGTGTGTGTGTGTGTGTGTGTGTTTTAGCGCGGTCACACGCATGTGTCCTTCCGTCTATCAAAAATACTCATCACTCAAACAGTGTCATTAAACGCCATTAGTATTTTTGTCTCCTGTCATGCAAGAGAGTCAGGGAGTGAGTTCCGAAGAACACTGCCTGAGTCTACTAGGCTGGATCTGAAAAGGTCAGTCTTAGGGAATGGTATATTGAAACAGAGAAAGAGAGATTGCATAAAACCCAGGTGACGCCGTCCGGGTTGAGGAGTAAACTCTCAGAATTCAAAGCCGACAACACCCTGAATATGAAACCATCGAATGCATAACATGAAGGCTACATAAAATCTGATCTTAAAATAACTCTATTTCAAAAGCAAGAATGTGTGAAAGCAAACACGCACACTCTCCATTGCTGCTGCGGTTGACGGGGCACAGCAAGTAATATGTGTAGGTTATTATTCTGTATTCACCCCCAGCACTACAGGGGGTGTGAAGTACAGGACACGCGTCTCCTTCGCTCAGCGTTAAGGCGCTGATGCACGAACAGTTTCAGCCGTATTCGTCGAGGAGGACCGTTCGAATCTCACGCGGTCGGACCCGTCCGTCCTAAACGTCAGTGTCAACGTCCACTTGCATGGCGCAGTTTAACTGCATGTAGACAGCCACATTCTCCTTGCGCTCGGCGAAAACGACTGAGAAAGGGAGGGGGAGGGAACTGTGAGGAGATGGATGCGGGAGGGACTGTGGGAAATGAGGTCCGGTGAGGGGGAGGAGGGGGCCGGTGAGTGACCAAAATGGCTTGGTAAACGTACTGGCTGCCACACGACACAGCCGATAGGACGGGTTATAGCAAAGGGAAAGTCGACATATTCAACCATACCGCTACTCCACAGTGACCTCTGGCCTTTCCTTCACTTCAGTCTAGACCGCATTCGCTCAATGGCTGGTCGAATAAGTTCATCAGTTTGGAGTACAGCATGCTGTATTAGGAACGGACAGGATGAAACCGATGCGCTGAGCCGTTTCAACCGCACGGCTATGCTGACACACGATCTGTGTGAGATGGGGCTCGGACGATGCTCCTCAACAGTACGGCCCAAACGGCTCGTGTGTCAGCGCCTTTAGGCAACCGCCAGATGACCCGCGGGGGACTTCAAAGGTAAACTATGGTGTTGTGGCAAAGAAAAAATGTTTCGCTAATCGATTCAGTGCAAGCCAGTGTCAGACGTTTTAAAGGAATGCAGTCAGTCCACATCACGTCACGCCCTGCTCCCGCTGATACGTACTTATAGTGTGTGTGTGTGTGTGTGTGTGTGTGTGTGTGTGTGTGTGTGTGTGTGTGTGTGTGTGTGTGTGTGTGTGTGTGTGTGTGTGTGTGTGTGTGTGTGTGTGTGTGTGTGTGTGTGTGTGTGTGAATGTGTCCCTTTTTGGGGAGGGGGGGGTAGCGATCCCTAGGTTTGATTCCTGCATGCCGTTGTTCAGTTTATCCGCTTCAGCTAAGAACAATGTGAAGCTAGGGTCTGTAAACCCTTTTGTAAAAGTTGAACGCATCTGATCTATAAAGAAATTAAGATCCCCTCTGCTAAGAACCCGGCGCTGTAACTGCTTTTCGTTGTTTTATGCAAGGGGTAGGCCAGCAGGGGGATAGCGTGCATGCTTTGCCCGCTGCTAAGAATTCTTTCTCTTCCTAATACTGGGCGGGGCTCACATGGTGCTCCATGTGAGCCCCGTTGGTGATTCAATGAAGCTTATGTACGCGTGCATGGCAGCTTTGGTCCTTCCCGTGAAAATGTCCCTTAAAATAATTTGAAACTATTGAATCCGTCTCATGGCATGGTGGAGCGCTGGTGGTTCAATGAAGCTTATGTACGCGTGCATGGCAGCTTTGGTCCTTTCCGTGAAAATGACCCTTAAAATGATTTGAAACTATTGAATCCGTCTCTCGTGCTACACCGCAAACGGCAGCGTGACGATGGGCGTCATCGCCATGAATACCGCAGGCTGGTTCCGTTCTCGGGGGTCTTGGTTAAGAATGGATTTCAGAGAACCGGATGGTCCGCCCTCTCTTGGAAACATTGCCGTGGGCTCCGGGTTCTTGGGTCGCGTTGCTGCAGGTATTGTTTTTGTCGATGCAGACAAGCCCACTGTCGACCTTGTACAGCATGACAAGCCTGCTCGCTTTCCTTCACTCTTCTAATCCTTCACTTCGGAAGTCTACGTTGCTAGGTGTCGTGATTTTGCAGTGACTGGGTGTTAAATATTAAATTATCTTTCCCAGCCGAAGTCGACCTTACTAATTTCGTGGTACAATCTGAAACAGAAAAAGGCCCAGAGCGCCTGTGCAGAATTAACAAACAAGAGTTAATGAGTGCTCGAAAGACGTCACACAAACGCACCAACAAAGACCAGACGTAATTCTCACATGTCACGCGAGTAAATACAAGGCATATAAATTCAGAGGACGTACCTTGTATTTACTCGCATGCCAAGTGACAGTTACCGTAGGAGACTCGGTCTATGTTGTGTATGTGTGACGTCTTTCCGGCGCTAATTAACTCCCTTGTTTGTTAATTTCATGGTGATTTTGCAGGTGACCGGGCTTTAAATATCGTTAAGATTGTTTTAAAGAGCGATTTCTAGCATGAAGGACCGTGTGCTTCCCGGTGCGTTCTTACCACCGGAAGGCACGACTGCTCTGGCTGTCACGCTGTCTGCTTTGTTAACTCTAAATCTGTGTCGATGTACGTGCGTTCACGTCACCCTGTAATGCAAACCTACACACGGAACATTCCAGGAAAGCAAAGAAATAGGAGTGGCTGCTGTGAGGATACCAGTGAAACAAAACGAAAAATAACACGAAAATGTGACGGGTCCTAAAAAAATTGTGTAAGTTTAGACAGGAGGGGTAGCGATGGATAAACTATATTTAAAGGAGACAGGAAAGCCGGGCTAGGTAGGGGAGGGGACGGAGGCCGGGGGACGGGCGGGGAGAGACGGACATGACGGGGCCATGGGATGACTGAGCAGGGCGGGGCTCCAGCAGTTTGCGCGTGCCTTTGCAGCGTAGCGCGAGCGGGTGTGGTGCTATATTAAGTGTGTGTGTGTGTGTGTGTGTGTGTGTGTGTGTGTGTGTGTGTGTGTGTGTGTGTGTGTATGTGTGTGTGTGTGTGTGTATGTGTGTGTGTGTGTGTGTGTGTGTGTGTGTGTATGTGTGTGTGTGTGTGTGTGTGTGTGTGTGTGTGTGTGTGTGTGTGTGTGTGTGTGTGTGTGTGTGTGTGTGTGTGTGTGTGTGTGTGTGTGTGTGTGTGTGTGTGTGTGTGGCGAGGCCGTTTACGCTCAGCAACCATAGTGAAAAGAGGACATTTGGCAAGGCTGATATACCCACGCATAGCATGGCGTCCAGGGCTCCTGTTTAGTCAACGTGTTAGCTGTCCACCTTCCCTTGTCCCCTCCCCCCCACACACACATACACACTCTAACCCACCCCTCTCCCCCTTCTCTGTCTGTCTGTCTGTCTGTCTGTCTGTCTGTCTGTCTGTCTGTCTGTCAGTCTCTCTCTCTCTCTCTCTCTCTCTCTCTCTCTCTCTCTCTCTCTCTCTCTCTCTCTCTCTCTCTCTCTCTCTCTCTCTCTCTCTCTCTCTCTCTCTCTCACACACACACACACACACACACACACACACCATCACCACCACCACCACCACCACTACCACCACCACCATCACACTTCATTCTAATCCGCCCGTCCTCACCCCCTTCCCCACCCCCCTTCCGAAGATAGTCGTGTGTGAGTTACGTACTGTGAATACGGACGCGATCACAGGATTCAAGAGATGAAAGTCTAATCCGGCTTTCAAAATGAATTCACACCTGTTGGTTACACACACACACACACACACACACACACACACACACACACACACACACACACACACACACACACACACACACACACACCGAAGACGGTCCTCGTAGCGAATGAACACGTTTCATGTCCCTTCGTCATTGAAACTGCGTAGCCTACTTCGGAATATCTGTACACAGTGCGCATTCAGAGCACCACGTAAAAGCTTGCCATAACTTATGTATGCACAGCCAAACCTTGGTACGCGATTTATTACCGGTGTCCGTGTCACATCCGCCCAGTCTGTCAGAATCTAACGCGGAGCTAACACCCATGAGGACGAGTTACAAAACTACGGAAGTTGGAAAGCCGAGTTGACAACTGAGCGTTTTGCGTGGAAGGGAGACAATTCGCAATACGGTGCCAGTGCTGAAATGATCACATAGTGTCCCTACCACAACTCCAAGCCTCGCTTTCCGGCACCCCTCCTTCTTCCTTCTCTTGCAAAAAGGCTGTAGTAAACCGATGCTTGGACAGTGTCCCTTCGTGTGCCTCGAATAGCTGAGGCGAATGACCCCTTTTCTTTTTTTCTTTTCTTTTTCTTTTCTTTTTCTTTTGTTGTTGTTGTTGTTGTTGTGATTAATACATTTTAAACGTTGCCCAGTCGAAACCTATTAAAAAAATAGTCTGTAGTATAACTACTGGAAATTCTGTTTTGCTCTTCAGAGACAGTGAAAAAGAAGAATCGATCTGGTGGTGACAGTGTAGGGTTAGGTATAGCCTCCCTCTCCCACCTCCTGGGATCTCGGTCCCCGCCACTATCTCTCCGGAGACAACTCGGCGTTAAACACGCCTAAAGCCCGTTCTTAATTGGGCGAATGTTTCTTCGCGAACCTAGTTGGATGTATTCGGCGAAGCTAGTTGGCTCTTAATTGGGCCAACTTTTTTTCGCGAACCTAGTTGGAAGTATTCGTCGAAGATACCTTTTGGTCCAAAAAGCTTCGCTCAACATGTTCTGGGAACATTCGCCCTATTCGACGATCATTGCCTCTGATTGGCTGAGAGCAGAGCTCTCCTGTGGATGAAGAAAAAACAAAAATAAAAATGGATGACGGTGTCGCTAGGTTCTTCACTCGCTTCGGAGGGAATTTGTTTATTTGTTGACTTGTGGGAGGCGCAGCCTTATCTCGGAGACCCAGAATGAGATAGTAGTTAGTTGAATTACCCTGTGAGGGATGATGAAAGTATATTGACTTGACTTGACTTTAGCCTACATTTTCGATCATGCTGTCTGCTGCAAGGAAGCTTGCATCTCATTACAACTTATACAAGCCAGTTGAGAATGAAGTAAAGTTTGGACTGTCCGAACCATGTTCGACGAACTAAAAGTTCAGTTAAGAAACGAATCATAGTTCGTCGAACTGTCCGAAGTATGTTCGGCGAACAAACAATCGCCCAGTTAAGAACGGGCTTAACGGACAACAACATTTGAAAGCAAAGTTCGTCAACAGTTCAGCTGAACACGGCAGCAAACTGCCTGGGTGTCAAACACTTCAACCGGACGTTGCAACAATCTGCCAAGGTGTCACAAACTTTCAACCGGACGTTGCAACAATCTGCCTAGGTGTCACAAACTTTCAACCGGACATTGCAACAATCTGCCTAGGTGTCACAAACCTTCAACCGGACATTGCAACAATCTGCCTAGGTGTCACAAACCTTCAACCGGACATTGCAACAATCTGCCTAGGTGTCACAAACTTTCAGCCGGACACAGCAACAAACTGCTACATTTAGATATTTATTCTAACTCTGCGGATGTAGCAGTTTTGTTGTTACTGCTGCTGCTGCTTCTGTTTTACCACGGGAAATCAGTAAACATCGTCCGCTCAGAAGTAAGGAAACACTAAGAGCTGGGAGTTCGCGGAAGGATTTTCCTCCTCTTCCTCCTCCTCCTCTCAATCTCTGTCTCTGTCTCCGTCTCTGTCTCTGTCTGTGTATCTTTGTCTCTGTCTGTCTGTCTGTCTGTCTGTCTGTCTGTCTGTCTGTCTGTCTGTCTGTCTGTCTGTCTGTCTGTCTGTCTGTCTGTCTGTCTGTCTTTGCTTCTTCCATTTTGTGTTAATTTCATCCTTTCATCATTTTCCCTTTGTCCACACTCTCTTTAAAATGAATTTTAATTCAAAGCGAACGCAGCAGTTATGACAGCCCCCTTGGCTGGCCGGAACGGCCGTAAACTTTTGCATTCATTTCATCGTCCATTTCCACCTACTTGGAGTGGAGACAGTCGACCGCATAAGTATATTCAGTTTCATCGTGAGACGTGTCTTCGGGTGTTTTAACTGTCTCGCTGGAGCGGTTTTTTTTTTTCTTCTTTTTTTTTCTTTTCTTTTTTTCTTTCTGAATTCAGTACTTCGTTACGCTTCATGCAGTTATTATATAGCAACTGAGAGCAAAGGAAGGCTTTGGCGAGCTCACTGTTAGTGTTAGGGACCGACACACGAAGGATCCCATAATGACAGCACAGGGAGGCTAAAGCTCGCTAACTCCTAGAGACAGGCACACGAAAGAAGCCAGCGATGAAACTAAAGGAAGGCATTTGCGAGCTGATTCCAAGAGAGCGATATAAAGCATCCCACAATTGTAAAAATAATAAGAATGTGCTATTTTCTTGATTTCATCGCATGAAAGCAAGTAAGTAAGTTGGTGTTTTACGCCCAGTCAACCGGTGCGATTATATCAGGGCGATTCATAAAAGCAAGGAACAAGAAATCAAATATGGTCACAAACCAGCATGCACACCAGCGCTACATGAAAATGTTATGCGCTGCGTGTGAAAACTGTCTTCAGCTATGATAAGCTCCTTGCGTGACAGCATCCACCATCCAGTAATGGAGATAAACCCTCCGAGGACAGCGTGTGGCTGGCCAAATGGAGGAATAAAACACGCAGTTCTGTGGAAGGCATTTGTCAATGTCTAATTGCATATTACCGGGTAACACCCACAGCGTTCATTTGGGAACGCTACAACAACAACGACAAATATGGTCACAACCTGGCTCGCTCCCCGAGAAAAAAGCCAACAGCAAAACCACCAACTCGCTCACTGAGAAACAGCTCATGGCCAGCAACAATAACACCGATAACGCACACACGCACACACACACACACACGCACGCGCGCGCGCACACACACACACACACACACACACACACACACACACACACACACACACACACACACACGCACACGCACACTATCAGTAGGACAGCGACAAGAGATTCGATGATGTGAAAGATGAGGGAGTGCTATGCATTTGATGGACTAGCTTTGTGGCAGGAGAGTGTTTCAGACAGAGGGTGCAACATAAGTGAAAGCTGTAAGCAAGCAGATGAAAGGAAGACTGATTTAAGGCGGCTGACAGCGAGGGACAGGTTAATGTCGCTGTTATGCAAATGGTGATGTCACCAACTTGAATTCAAAGGCCAATATCTATGCTATATGCGTGTTAATTGTTGACAGCCTTCAGTACAAAATAAAAAGGCCAGTTTGTTGTTGTCTGCATTTTTCTTGCTGTTAGTTTTATGGCTTATGGCATTTGTACGTTATTGCGTGCTCTTAGACGGTGAATCTCTTATACATGTGGAGTTTATTCCGTTGTTTGTTATTCATGCGTGGCACCCACGTTTTCCTTTCAATGGAATAAAGACGCACTTGACTTGATACTGGAAAAAGAATTTTGGACAAAATAATTATTCTTTGTGGTTACCTTCTGTCTACTTCCTCCCCCTTCGGTCCTCCCCAGCTAAGTAAACATGGTGCGTAACGTCCACAGAAACCATAAGGCTTATTAGGGACGGGGAATGTTTTGGGAAGGGAGTATGGGGGTAGGGGAAGAGGGAAGATTATATACCTATCGCTGCAAGTGACTCCTGCATTAAGATGGGCAGCGATGAGAGCCATTTTAATGTTTCATTAATTGTGAGGGACAAAGTCACAAGACAGTGTCCACAGACAACAATTTTTGAAGAGAAAGGAGAGCCGAAGCAGATTCGAACCGAGGTCCCTCAGCTTACCAGCCTAACGCCTTACCGCCAGGCCAAACCGGCTCACCCTCCCCAGCTCAACTGAGATTCACACATCATGCTATAAGACAGTCGGTCTCTGCATAAATATGTTTATGCTGGCTGAGCGTCGCCCTAATTGTCAACCCCAACATTCATCACATGAAACAGGTCAGATACTGTTACTGCTGCTTCAGGCCACAAACTGTGACGTGTTCGTTTCGAATGACCAATTCGTTGCACACACTCGTAACAAAAACAAAAACGAGCCGTATATATACTTTTGTACCATTTTGTTTTTGTTTTTTGACAGCGACAAAATTTGTCTCTAACGAGTTCCTTTAATGACATAAATAAGTGGTTTTGTCAGTTAAATTTCATTTTGGAATGATCTTGTAGTTGTTGTTTTGGTTTCCTTTTCATGTTCCGCAGGGATATAACCGTACTGGTTGACTAGCTGGATGTAAAATAAGTTACTTGCCCTTTCAAGCTTTGAATACTTTCGGGTTTGCAAAGATTGGACATGACTCCTCTCAGACCTGGCAAGTGAGTACCGGCAGTCAAGAAGTTGGAGATTTGTGTCTGCGATGTGACATACACGGCAAGGATTATCAGTTGTAGCCTTGACAATGGGGGGCCCACGGGCATTGTGTAAGGATTACGTGAAGAAAGGCACGTCAATGGTCCTGGCACACGTTCGCTCCGCTGCACAGGCTACACGAGAACACCATCCTCTTTGAAGGTTAAGAGAGAGAGAGAGAGAGAGAGAGAGAGAGAGAGAGAGAGAGAGAGAGAGAGAGAGAGAGAGAGAGAGAGAGAGAGAGAGAGGAGGGAGGGGGAGAGGAGAGAGAGAGAGAGAGAGAGAGAGAGAGAGAGAGAGAGAGAGAGAGAGAGAGAGAGAGAGAGAGAGAGAGAGAGAGAGAGAGAGAAGAAAAAATAAGAAAATCCTATGCAGTTTCGTGATCACGATCGATTCTGGCAGGTCTCAGTCCTGTCACAACTGCGAGTCTTGAAAGGAGTTTTATTCGTTTGAAAATAAGTGCTAGGTACTGTAGACTTGTTTCTCACACAGCGGATAGAATTATTCCACTGTGTACTGGGTACTCAAGTTTGACTACTCAACGCATGTGATTCTGTTCAGCTTCTTTCTTATTTTCTTTGTTGTTTTTGTTTGTTTTGTTTTGACGTTATTTACATTTACCAAAGTTCGCGCATGAACACACACACGCTGGTAAAACGTCACAAGAACACAACAACAAAGGCCTAAATCACCTCC
Organism: Alviniconcha strummeri; assembly: GCA_963584105.1. Classification (NCBI taxonomy): domain Eukaryota; kingdom Metazoa; phylum Mollusca; class Gastropoda; family Provannidae; genus Alviniconcha; species Alviniconcha strummeri. The sequence goes on along the minus strand of OY757541.1, from coordinate 23,851,998 downwards.
GGTACCTCTCACCTGACATGAGAGTAAATACAAGGTACATAAACACCAAAGGTACATCCCCCAAAAAGGATGCCCACCTTTTCTCCCGCATTCCCTTCACAGTGGCATTACCTTCCATTTCAGGCATAGCTGGCGACACAAGTGTGTATAATATATGACAGAGCCTTTTTAAGACTCGACATAATCTTTTGATCTCAAAACTGGCTCAGCATGTACACACACACACACACACACACACACACACACACACACACACACACACACACACACACACACACACACACACACACACACACACACACACACACACACACATTTACATGTTAGCCTCAAGAGTAAATTGTTCTACATTTCACCGTTTTGCCCACACAACGTGGTTTCCGCCTCCAGTTCCATGAGATGGTGCAGAACCGCCTTCTTCTTCACAACAGTGCCAAGACTTCCGTATGTATTAGGGAATATATTTCACAGTGTAGACATCACACTCCGAGCATCGCTTTCAGGCACCTCCCTCCAAACTCTGCCAGATTTAGTTACGCCACTGAAAGGGAACTCTTTATCTCCGCTCAGCTGTCCACCGACGCGGTCAGCGCCTTCCGAAAGGTTTGGGTACTAATATGACTGTGGAAGCAGCCTAGCGCCCAAGCACCCACGTAAACATGAGACGCATCCATCTCGGGTAGAAAAAAAGAAAAGAGTTCTGTCTCGATTCAAACGATCGTGGTTTTGTTTGTGCTGGTGTAAACTTTGTTGGCGGCTACAAATGACACGCCTCTTTTTATTTGAATTGTTTGTAACAAACTTACTACTATTTGAGCACCAACGAAAAACTGCTCGTTAGCTGACAGTTTTCAGGAACCTCTGACGTAACTAAATACGGCAGTGGTTGAAGGAAGGATGTCGTACACCAGTGCTTGGAGTTTGTGTAGACGTGTGGGCTGGACAGGATAAAAACAATGAGGAGACTGTTTAGTTTGAAGAGCTGTTGAAAGCACTGGTCGGATGGGGCTTACTACGTGGGCCACACCCAGCCCTCCCCAGCTGCTTTGAGGGCAGAGAATGCCTGAGGGGTGTGGACAGAGAATGCCTGTGGGGGTGTGGGGGTGTGGACAGAGAATGCCTGTGGGGGTGTGGGGGTGTGGACAGAGAATGCCTGTGGGGGTGTGGGGGTGTGGGCAGAGAATGCCTGTGGGGGTGTGGGGGTGTGGGCAGAGAATGCCTGTGGGGGTGTGGGGGTGTGGACAGAGAATGCCTGTGGGGGTGTGGACAGAGAATGCCTGTGGGGGTGTGGGGGTGTGGACAGAGAATGCCTGTGGGGGCGTGGGGGTGTGGACAGAGAATGCCTGTGGGGGTGTGGGGGTGTGGACAGAGAATGCCTGTGGGGGTGTGGGGGTGTGGACAGAGAATGCCTGTGGGGGCGTGAGGGTGTGGGGGTGTGGACAGAGAATGCCTGTGGGGGTGTGGGGGTGTGGACAGAGAATGCCTGTGGGGGTGTGGACAGAGAATGCCTGTGGGGGTGTGGGGGTGTGGACAGAGAATGCCTGTGCGGGTGTGGGGGTGTGGACAGAGAATGCCTGTGGGGGTGGACAGAGAATGCCTGTGATGATGTGGACAAAGAATGCCTGTGGGGGAACCTGCCCATCTACAGTCAAATGGAACATGTTTGGAACCGTGTAGCGAGGCAGTCTAACTCATGGCCTGACGATCAAAGAGGGAGGCAATTTTGAGAAGGAAAAAAAAGAAGAAGGAGAAAAAAGAAGAAGAAGAAAAGCGAGTCGAAGTTTGTTTCATACATTTTTTCCCCTTTCGATATCATTGCCAAGTAAAAAGATCAGATAATAAAATCTTCCGCATAAAACCTCTCCTCCATGTTGCATGTTCGGATGAAGTGATCAAAAATATGGAATGTGAAGCTGTGGTGAGTGAACGGTGGGAGAGATGAGTTTAGGATTCCACAGGAGGGGACTTCATTAAAGTAGAAGTTGTCCTTTCCCAGTCGCTGTTGAGTTCTTCTTGGACTCTATCTCATCAGTTTGCCTCTACTGCAGTCCTGAAAGCACCCTGTGTGATTGAACGAATATCAAAACTCCAGTCGTTTGCTTGTCTCTGCCAGGCGCTGGTGGTTAGCACGGCATGTTACTTCTGATCGTGTCATTCGCCTGCTAATTCCTCATCTAGCATGCGTAAGGGCGGTTTTTTGTAGGCGCCACCGCCAACAGGAGAAAGCAAAGGCGTCAATCTGACGCTGTGTTGAAAACGCCAGCCGAGAACAAGACTGTTACGAAGCCTAAACAAAATCATGGGGCTTTGCGAAAGCAATTGTGTGGAGCCGGGCCAGACAGGTAGAAATGAAGGAACGGTGTCGCCCTGTTGCCGGTCGATGGCCGTATAAACACTGCATGCACCAACCGGCCGCAGATCACAGTGCACGAATTAGCCACGCCGACAGTGCACCGAAATTTTGAACTTCTCAATACGCTGTGACTTTGAGTGTTGTGTGGGGTTGTTGGTTCAAACTTCTTCTTTTTTAATTAATCAAAACATACCAACAGACAGTAACAGAAAAGCTTTGCGAGTGCCAAACAGGTAAACATATATAAGGTGTTCAAACAAGGTGGGTAAGCTAACACTTGATTTCCAAGCGGGAGAAAAAGAAACGGGGCGGGGGGGGGGGGAGATGAAAGATGGAAAGGAGAAAGAGAAAGAGGGGAGACAGAAAAGAGGCATAGTATTTTGGTAACGGTTCGGTCGCAATTCAGCTTGCGACTCAAAGTGGCGGGGTTATTGTGGATTTTCTTATTACAAATCGTTATGGTTCATCATGATATATGAACATTTCACAAAGAGCATACTCTAACGCTACGATTGCATGAACTGTGGTGATTTTGGCTTGGTCTAGCAGGCAAGCTGTTTGACTGGTTGCCCACCGTTTGATTTGCTGACTGGCCACCTGTAGACGATGGTTGGCGGGTTTTAAATGTACAATCAATTCTTATTTTGTTTGGGATGTCTTCCGGTATAGAAAATGGTTTCGATTATTATCCAGAAAATATATTAACGGCTATGTATTCGAGATCAATCGACGAAAAGGTAAAATACATTAGAAAGAGAGGAAAAAAGTCGAGATTTATTTATCTTATAGTCAACAATTCTCCACAACTCTCAACCCCAACAATAGAAATAGAGTTGAGAGAGAGAGAATTCGCTGGGATTTTGCCCTCTATGCACATGTCACTGATAAGCGTGAGCGCATTTTCACCTTTCAAAGTGTAGACGATCGTGAGTCCACTATGCCATGCAGTAGGCGACAAGGTAAAATCGAAGGAGAAGAGGTCGGAACTCACCCTTTTCCTAAAGCCCACAGAGAAGACAGGAGTGACAGCGAACTGCTGGAGCAACAGAAGCAGAATGGTGAAGACAGACTTCCTGGCCTGGTACCGCTGGTAGCCCCAGGTCTGGGCTGGTCTCCCCATCGTGCCACGCTACACCGCTGCTATCCACAAGCCTAAGTCGGTCTGTTCTCTCAAACAACCAAAAGGTTCAAGTCTTCAAACGTGGGATTTCGAGTCCAGTTCACAAAGGGAATCATAAAAATCACTTTACTGTCACAAACCCCCTGAAACGTGGCATTCACGAAAAGCTGGCAACACAAAACGTAAATAAATGGCTGGGAGTTTAATAAACGAACCCTGTGGGGGGGGGGGGGGGAATTATGGACGGAATATTTTCTGTTTTTCTAAATTAATCATGCTTAGTGGAAGGGCTGTTCCAATGGCAGACGCCTTCAGTACCACAACAACGATTATGAATAACGGCCATATCTCTATCCTAGACCCACGCGTCTCGTCACGAAAATGAAGCGGCCGTCAGGGTACAGTTCCTTATCGGAGGCATCCAGCGGCTGAGATCGATAGGACTTGTCAGCGTCCCTTCTGGCGCCCACACCCTCTGCACTCGGATCCTGCGCTCTGTCGAAGCAACCCCAACAACGTAAAGTGGGTCTTGCCTGTCTGCAGAAAGGGCTAAGACACAAAGGATGAAGTTCCAGCCTACAGGGGCCTCATGCCGTACGTCTTACACTAATTCTGATGCGGAGGTCTCAGTGTGGTCAGCTCCTACGGCGTGGAAACGTAAGGCGAAAAGAAGACAGGGTCCCTGTGTCCGGGTTGACGGTGGATTTGCTCCGCGTGCAGTTCAGGGACCGTGTCTCGTGTGCGACATAAAACTCCCCAACGCCTGCCAAACGTCGCTGCAGGCGGTGGCATTAAAACGAAAGCTGGGGGTTCTGCAGTTTTCACACTGCATCTAACGGTAGTCGCACAGAGAAGGGTGGGCAGAGTCTCCAGTGTCAGATCACCGGGGCGTAAAATGTGCGTGGCCACGTTATACGCTGTGATTTCGGCTGGGCATGCTTAAAGGGGCATTCTCCCTGTCGGCTCCTTCTCTGTTTTTCTATTCTTATTCTGAAGGTTTACGTTTAATTACAAAGCGCTGATGGCACTGGCCCGGAAGTCAAATGATGCAACCCAACAGATAGTGCTATCTGGAGGTGTCATCTGCCAACCCTTTGCCGCTGATGGGGGTTACATGGAAAAGGGGTAATCGGTAAGTCTGTTGCCCGCAGCAAGTGACATTGCCCCTGCCTTCGTCTCTTGCCGTGTGCGTGGGGGTCCACTGGACACAAAGGAATCAATTCATCTTCAAACTGAGATCTTACAGTTATAAAGTTTGTCCATGTGTCTAAACCCAGTTGGTGGTAAAAGGTTCAGATGCAATATATACACAGACGCGCACACGCCTAGCATTGCGCTCGGCTGAACAGAAAACCCAGCTAGCAGCCAGATTTGGGTCTACTAGTAATGCTGTTTTTGTTTTGTTATTTGTTTGTTTACTTATTTTTTTATTATTTTTGTTGTTGTTTGTTTGTTGTTGTTGTTTTATGATGGGGGGGGGTCGTTTTGTGTGTGTGTCGAGCCAAGAAAACTTTTGCGACTAGGCTATGCTAGGAAATGTAGAGAGAAACTGGTTGCTAGGCATTGTTCGATAAGGAGATCGATGATAAAAATAAATATCGAATATATATCATACAGCAGCAATTTAAACAATCGCAAATGTCAACAGATTAAGAAAGAAAGATTAAAATCATGTACAAGAATAAACACAATTAAGAGACGAAAACAAAAGAAAGATAAAAAGAAGCAGAAGAGTAGAAAAGAACAAAACGGAAGACAAAGGAGAGTGAAAAGTAACTCTGCTTCCCTCGCCTACATGCTACGTTCACTCTCTCTCTCTCTCTCTCTCTCTCTCTCTCTCTCTCTCTCTCTCTCTCTCTCTCTCTCTCTCTCTCTCTCTCTCTCTCTCTCTCTCTCTCTCTCTCTCTCTCTCTCTCTCTCTCTCTCTCTCTCTCTCTCTCTCTCTCACAGACCCCCCCCCAGACCCCCCCCCAGACCCCCAACACAACGCACAATGCTGTTTTTATATTGGTTAGCTGGTTATTGTGATAACTGATGTCGGATGATTGATTTGATGGGTGGCATGGCTGGTTTGTAGCTCGTTCAGTCGCTCCGCGTTTGTTAATTAATTTCCGTGATTGTTTGCCTGTTCAGGGGGGTGTGTGTGTGTGTGTGTGTGTGTGTGTGTGTGTGTGTGTGTGTGTGTGTGTGTGTGTGTGTGTGTGTGTGTGTGTGTGTATGCGTGTGTGTGCGCGTGTGGGGGGGGTACGTGGGGGTGTGTGGGTGGGGGGTGTTTGTGTGAGTTTGTGTGTGCGTGCATGCGTGCGCGCGAGCGTGAGTTCGTGTGTGTGTGCGTGTCTGCGTGTGTGTGTGTATGTGCGTGTGTGTGCGTGTATGTGTGTGTATGAGTCGTTTGTGCGTGCATTCGTGTGTGTATGTGTGTGTGCGTGCGTGCGTGCGTGC
>OY757541.1:23838583-23841083 GCA_963584105.1 Alviniconcha strummeri | reverse complement strand
ATGATTGTCAAAAACAGGGCTGTTTCAGTCATGGGACGATTGTCAAAAACTGTGCTGTTTTAGCCATGGGATGATTGTCAAGACTGTGCCGTTTCAGTCATAGGATGATTTTCAAAATAGTGCAGTTTCAGTCATGGGATAATCATCTGCGTTGTTTCGGTGGTATGACTGTCAGCACCGCACTGTTTTAGTCACGGAATGATTGTCAACACTGTGCTCTTTCTGTCATGAGGTGATTGTCAACACTGCACTGTTTCAGTCATGAGATGATTGTCATCACAGTACTGTTTCAGTCATAAGGTGATTGTCAGCACTGTACTGTTTCAGTCATAAGGTGATTGTCATCACAGTACTGTTTCAGTCATAAAGTGATTGTCAGCACTGTACTGTTTCAGTCATGATATGATTGTCAACACTGTACTGTTTCAGTCATGATAGGATTGTCAACAGAGTACTGTTTCATTTGTGAGATTGTTATCATTGTACTGTTTCAGGCATGATAGGATTGTCGTTTTAGTCATGAAGTGATTGTCAAAACTGTACTGTTTCAGTCATGATATGATTGTCAGCACTGTACTGTTTCAGTCAAGAGATGATTGTCAGCACTGTACTGTTTCAGTCAAGAGATGATTGTCATCATTGTACTGTTCCAGTCATGATGATAGGATGGTCAACACTGGTGTGTTTCAGATGAATCAACCGGTGACCCAGGAGACGGTGATCAACACTGTACCAGACAACATGGGCTTGGCCATATTCACCACAATCTGCTGCTGCTGGCCTCTCGGTCTGGTGGCCATTATGAGGGCACAGGAGGTGTGTACACTTGTGTGTGTGTGTGTGTGTGTGTGTGTGTGTGTGTGTGTGTGTGTGTGTGTAGTTTGTGTGTTTGTGCGTGCGTGGATGTGTTTTTGTGTGTGTCTGTTAGTGGGTTGTGTGTGACTTTGCCCTCCAGCATAAAACGAAATCATTCTGGTGGGTGGCAACAATGTAGCGCCTATACGTCTAAAGACCAACACTAGGCTCCCTTTGGCCCCACCACCCAAATAACTTTGGTCCCCATCTTTCACGTGAAAATTGTCCCCAGCACAGCATGTGACAGCGATTAACGTTTGCAGCCCAGTTCTAACCCCGTGTCTCTCCTTGCACGCAGTCACGACGTGCGTTGAACCGAGGTGACCTTGTGACCGCCAGCACGATGAGCGCAGAGGCGCGTCGCTACTCCATGTGGGCCATCATCGGTGGCTGCATCACCATCATTGCCGCCATCGTCATCATTGTGGTGGTGGTCACGCAAAACTACTACTACTACACTAGGGTTGCCACTCGGGAAAGAGCATGAGCTGCCACTCTCATGTTTGCCCAGTGTGGAATCTTGAGCTTTGCTAGCACAAGGTTTCTGCTAGAACAGCATATGTTTGTGTAGACTAACCATAAGCTTTGTTCGGAACTAACAGTTTGCCGTTGGTATAATCGTAAGCTCTGCTCTGTACTATACAGCATTTTTCGTCGCAAGTTCTGTACTGAAACACATGTTGCAAATTACATTTACCTGAATGCTGACGTTGGATTTAAATCATCGCGCTTTCCACAGGTCAATACAGTAATACCACATCGGTCTGCACATCGAAAGCTGGTGGGACCGTCTCACATGGGCAGTTGACAGGCCAAGGCGATACAGGTGGGCATGCTGTTGGCAGTGACCAGTCCCTAGTCGGAAGATAGTGGTAGTGAAGAGGAAGATTATATACCTATCGCTACACTGTCACCACCAGAATGACTTCTGCATTAAGGTGGGCATGCAGCGATCAGGATGTTTCATAATTGTGAGGGACAAAGTCACAAGACAATGTCCACAGGCCCCAACTTTTGAACAGAAAGGAGAGCCGAAGCAGATTCAAACCGAGGTCCTTCTGCTTACCAGCCTAACGCCTTACCGCTAGGCCAAATCGGCTCACAGGGCCTCTCTTTGAAGTCTTCCCAAAAGGTCAAGAACAAGTAGTCGTGAAAGAGGTACAAGTCTGGTAAGGGTTTCGTTCAGATGGAAACATGGAGGAAAGGGATTTAGACAGTCTTAAAAAAGGGTGGTTTCTAAAGTCTTAAAAAGGGTGGTTTCTGGTCTCAGAAAGGGTGGTTTCTAAAGTCTTAAAAAGGATGGTTTCTGAAGTCTTAAAAGGGGGGGGGGGGGGTCTGAAATCTTAAAAAGGGTGGTTTCTGAAGTCTCAAAAAAGTGGTTCCCGTCAGGAGACGCATAGTTTTTAGTGCATGGTTGTATGGTTTACACAGAACATGCCGAGACGGCAGCAGTTTCATGTGGCACCAGCCATGCCAGCGCTTAAGTACACCACTTCGGTGGATATTTAAAAAAAAAAAAAAAAAAAAAAAAAAAAAAACGCGCTATAACGGGTATAAGAAGCTAGTTACTCATGTGGAATCACATGCGAACTCAGTGAGTCTGCTCAAGAGAGCAGAGAATAGCGCTATATAAGTGATCATCAAT
>OY757541.1:23808583-23831083 GCA_963584105.1 Alviniconcha strummeri | reverse complement strand
GTCATATATATATTGTGAAGCAACACATGTATGTTATATAGAGAATGCAAGGGAAGTAACCCATGTAATACTAATGTTACTGGTGGAACAAGGGTGATCGTTGCTGAATAAAACATGTCTCCCCACATGGCTGTTTTGGTTTGATATGTTCGCCCACATAAAGATATAACATGGTGTCAGAAGTGGGATGTGTTTCAATCCAGAAGCATCCTGATGAACAGGACCCATATGAAGCCAGATAAGTACACAGATGGACAGTAAAATGGATACTGCGTGAAGTAATCCTAAATTTAATTGGGATAGTGCTGATCTGGTGGGAGAATGGAAAGCCTTTAGACAGCATGTAGAGTTCATGTTCAAAGGTCCATTGAGGGCGAAGAACGAAGAAGAGCGATGCTGTTATTTGATGCTGTGGGTAGGCGAGAAAGGAAGAAGAATATTTTCCACATGGGACATGACTGAGGCACAACAGAAAGTCCTGCAAGAATACTATGATAGATTCCAGGCCTACGTACAACCCAAGTCAAACCCAATTTTTGCAAGATACAAACTGCACAGCAAGATTCAAGAACCAGGTGAGACGGTCCAACAGTTCGTGACCGCATTAAAACTGCTGGTGAAAGACTGTGAGTATGGACAAGCAGAAGATGACATTGTGCGAGACAGAATCGTGTTTGGCACAAAATCCGCCAAAGTGCGTGAGAAGCTCATTGACATTGGTTCAGATTTAACTCTAGAAAGAGCCATAGAGGTAGCTAGAGTGGACGAAGTTTCAGTTCAGCAACTCAAAGAAATGACAGATGAAACTGAACAAGGTGTACATGCAGTGAAGAAGAAGAACTGGAGACACAAAGACTCAAAGTCCAGTGCAGCTACACATACATGTGGTAGATGTGGTAGGCAACATGGTGATGCTCCCTGTCCAGCAATGGGTAAAGTCTGCCGGAAGTGTAACGCAAAAAATCACTTCGAGAAGATGTGTAGGAAAAAGAAGAAAGTGACCAATCACTCACACAAACAAAGAGTGAACACAGTTGATGACTCTGATAGCTCAGACACAGAATAATTTGTTGGGACAATAAATCAGAAAGACATCAGTGCTGTGAACACAGGCTGGTACAAAACCATAGAGGTTGAAGGGGTCAAAGTGAACTTTCAGCTAGACACCGGTGCTAAGTGCAATATCATTTCGCACAGAGTATTCAAAACACTGAGTCGAGTCAGTGACAAGAAGATGACAAAGTCAAGAGCAAGACTAACATCATATTCTGGACATCACATCAAGACACTAGGGACAACAAACCTCACATGTGTTTGCAAGAATGTACAACACAATGTCCAATTTTTCGTAACAGAAATGGACAGCACAGCAATCCTAGGTGTTGAGGCGTGCCAGAGACTAGGACTCATTGAGAGACTTTGTTCAGTTGGTGTTGATATCACAGAAGAGTATGCAGACTCATTCAAGGGATTAGGTTGTCTTCCTGGAGAATACAAAATCAAGCTCGACCCAAGTGTTCTACCAGTGGTACATGCTCCAAGAAAGGTACCAGTAGCACTCCATGATCGTGTCAAGGAAGAACTCCAGAGGATGGAGAATGATGGTGTGATCAAGAAGCAAGAAGAGCCAACAGACTGGGTGAACAGCATGGTCATTGTAGAAACACCCAAGAAACTGAGAATCTGCTTAGACCCAAGAGACTTGAACAAAGCGATCAAACGAGAACATTTCCCCATGAAGACGATTGAAGAAGTCGTACAGAACATGCCGGGAGCAAAGGTGTTTTCAAAACTTGATGCAACTTCAGGTTACTGGCAGTTGAAACTTGACGAAGAAAGCTCCAAGCTGTGCACATTCAACACTCCATTTGGACGTTATCGCTTCCTTCGTGTTCCATTTGGCATTGTCTCGGCAAGCGAAATATTTCAGCGAGTGATGTCTCAGATGGTCGAAGACATTGAGGGAAGTGAAGCTATCATGGATGACATAGTGGTGTGGGGAAAAGACCAAGCAGAACACGACATGCGCCTGAAGCAGGTCATGGACAAGGCAAAGGCATGTGGTCTGAAGTTCAACAAAGGCAAGTGCAAGTTTCGACAGAACCAGATTTCCTATGTCGGACATGTATTGTCTGGGGAAGGTCTGAAAGCAGATCCAGAGAAGATCAGAGCAGTTCAAGACATGAAGCGACCACAGAGCCAGAGAGAACTGATGACATTTCTCGGATTCATCCAATATCTGAAGGAATTCATGCCCAACATGGCAGACATCAGTGCTCCTCTCAGAAAACTGACAGAGAAGGATGTTGAGTGGAAGTGGACTGAGACTGAAGAGAACAGTTTCAACAAGCTGAAGAAACTGGCAACAGAAGCTCCAGTACTCAGGTTCTACGACCCTACATTACCTCTCACACTCTCAGTAGACTCGTCATCTACAGGTCTTGGTTGTGTCATCATGCAGGAAGGCCAACCAATAGCATACGCCTCACGTGCACTGACCAAAACGCAGCAGAACTACGCACAAATTGAAAAAGAGACACTGGCAGTCGTTTTCGGGTGCGAAAAGTTCCATCAGTTTGTGTATGGTCGAACTGTAGAGGTAGAAACAGACCACAGACCCCTACAGTCAATCTTCAACAAGCCGCTACATCAAGCGCCAGCGAGACTCCAACGCTTTCTGCTGCAACTACAGAAGTATGACCTGCAAGTGACCTACAAGCCAGGAAAGTACTTGTACGTCGCTGACACTCTGAGTCGATCGTACCTCCAAGAAACAAAAGAGCAACTGGTCTCAGAGACAGAGATAAATGCAATCAACCCCAAGTCGTATTTACCCATCTCACCAGAAAAGTACGCACAGTTCCAACGAGAAACGGCAAAAGACTTGGAACTGAAAGCCCTGAGCAGTGTGATTCTCAAAGGATGGCCTGACAACAGAGAAGATGTATCTCCAGCTGTCAGACAGTATTGGTCTTACAGAGATGAACTCACCTGTCTGGACGGTTTGCTGTTCAAGGGAGATAAGATCATAGTACCCAAAACACTTCAGTCGGAGATGTTGGAGAAGATCCATGAGACACACCTGGGCATTGTCAAGTGCAAGAATAGAGCAAGGCAAGTCTTGTTCTGGCCAGGGATGTCTGCACGCATAGAAGAGACTGTGGCAGCCTGCGCATTGTGTGCAGAACACTCGAGAGCAAACGCAAAGGAGCCACTGATTCCAGTGGAGATTCCAGAACGACCTTGGGCGAAGGTCGGAGCGGATCTTTTTGAGTTCAACAACCAACATTATCTACTCATAGTGGACTACTTCTCAAAGTGGCCAGAAATCTCCAAACTGGACAATCTGTCAGCCAAGAACGTTATTTCATACATGAAGAGTCAGATCTCCAGGTATGGAATTCCCGATGAGCTGATATCTGACAACGGACCTCAGTTTGCTTGTGAGGAATTTGCTCAGTTCATGAAGGACTACGATATCAAACACACAAACATCCAGTCCTTACCACCCACAAGCAAACGGGCAAGCAGAAAGAACTGTACAAACTGTCAAACGCTTACTGGTGAAGGCGAAAGATCCGTACAAAGCACTACTTGACTACAGAAACAGTCCTCTAGACACTGGATTCTCTCCTGCTCAACTGTTCTTGGGCAGACGGCTGAAGACAACGTTACCGACAACATCCAAACTCCTACAACCAGGAAATGGCAATTCCAAGGAGCGTCACGCTGAAATGGTCTCTCGTCAGCAAAAGCAGAAATTCTACTTCGACAAGAAGGCAAGCGAAAACCTGTCGACATTTCGAGCCGGTGATCCAGTCATGATGAAGTTCGGGGACACCTGGAAGAGAGCTGAAGTAGTGACTCCTCACTCGACTCCCAGATCCTATGTAGTCAGAGATGAGCGTAAACAGTACAGAAGAAACAGGAGGATGCTGAGGCCCGCAGTGGTTGCCTCAAGAGACAATGATTTGCCAGTGACTGTTCCATCACAGAGTGAAACAGAATGTGTGGCTAATCAAACAAGTGGTCAGACTCCATCACAATCAGATGACAACAGCCAAATGGTCAGAAAAGAAAATGTGGTGAAAACCAGATCAGGCAGAGTTGTCAAAATTCCAGCTAGGTTTCGTGATGATGACGCATAAGGTCTACCATAATCATGCACGTGTGACCAGTTGTCTAGTGATTGTGATGAAGAACTGAAGTAGGACAGTGAAGTGCTGTTTGATCAGTATTATTTTCCTGTAAATTAATAATTGCGTAGTTGATCAAAGTGATTGTGTTTTACACTACAGAGACGGATAAGTTTGAAAGAACTGAATTTTCATACATTTGTGAAACATTACATGATAGAATGTTTAGGAATAGTAATGTGTGTCACTGAAGAAAAGTGAACACTGAAAACTGTTTATGGTGCAAAGACATTGCAGATGCATAAGAAGTTTAGTTCTGATTTAAATTAGTTGTGTTTGAAAGTGATATTTTATTTTTTTACAAACACTGAAACAAGAACTCCTATAAGGATAGTTATATGATGTGATTTTATATTTTAATTGTTTAGAAGTGTTTTTTTTTATATAGTATATGAACATTTAAAGTTATGAATATTGAAATCAACAAGTTTCAAATTATTTAGTTTATTAAAATGTGCAGCAATAAGTTTAAGTCAACAGAATTGTTAACAGATGTAAGAAACAAACAGAATAATTATTGTTGTGTGAATGGATCATAGTGAAAAGCCTTAAAGTTTTTCATGGTGAAAGGAACAGTTGTAAGTTTATTGTTTTGATAAGTGTATGGTTTATTTGGTAAATTTGGATCAAAGGTATTTGCTCAAAAGAAAGGGGATGTCATATATATTGTGAAGCAACACATGTATGTTATATAGAGAATGCAAGGGAATTAACCCATGTAATACTAATGTTACTGGTGGAACAAGGGTGATCGTTGCTGAATAAAACATGTCTCCCCACATGGCTGTTTTGGTTTGATATGTTCGCCCACATAAAGATATAACAGAACCTGCTAATCGCGGATACGCGGAACAGGCCTTTTCTAACCAGCAAAATAAAGGAACTCCATTAGGAGGTTTAGATCAGAATGGAAAAAAAATGGAGCCAGGCTCGGATAACGAACCTGATCTCTCAGTCAGAACATCTGTAGCGAAACACAGTTTAAGATTCAGCACATCAATCATGAAATGAAAAAAATGAAAAAAGAAGAAAAAAAAGAAGTGTTATAACCCATATATTTGAAACAACTCGTGGCTACCACGAAGCTGGACCCTGACTTGGAGACTGACCTGGAGACTTGGAGACTGACTTGGAGACTGACCTGGAGACTTAGAGACTGACTTGGAGACTGACTTGGAGACTTGGCAAAGTGACTACAAAAGAGGGCACATGGTCCTTAAATTTCTGTGAGTGCGAGTGGTGCGGGGATAGGTAGGTAGGTAGTGTTGCTTAAGGTCCTCAGATGTCGGTTGACATATTAAGGACAAGCTGAGACCAATGCCGAAGCATAGTTCAATATAGTTTTACATTTACGGAAGCCAGAAGTCTCGTTAGGACGGACAGCCCAGGACGGCCACCTCGACTCTCACACAGCTCCTGATCTATGTGATGCGGCGAAGTAAGTAATATACTAAAATGGAGGGTCTTTTATACCTTAAAAATACGGCGTCGGTGGCCCAGAATTTGGAATAAAAGAAGAATTTGTAACAGAAGAGGGAAGGCAGCTCTTCCATGCCCGTGCCATGAACAGGGAGGCTTGTTGTCTACAGCTCGGCCAACTGACCGGCGCTAACTGGAACCGATCCTTTGGTCAGTGGCTTCACACGGGAAGGGAGACTACTGCACCCCACGACCGCACTAAGACCCAGCACCAACGAACTATTGACTGAACTAAAAACATTCTCATCTTTTCAACTTCAAAACTTACAAAGACCATTTCACCAACAGTCTGACTAAAGTTGAACGTATATTATAAAAAAAGGGGATCGGTAACCCGATGTGTTTTAATAGAAGGGCTTTTCTCCACACACACACACACACACACACACACACGCACGCACGCACGCACGCACGCACGCACGCACGCACGCACGCACGCACGCACGCACGCACGCACGCACGCACGCACGCACGCACACACACACACGCACACATACGCATGCGCGCTCGCGCACGCACACATGGCCTCACACACACATACACTCACGCGCGCGCGCTCACACACACACACACACACACACACACACACACACACACACACACACACACACACACACACACACACCAGCGCGCATGCACACACACACACACAAGCAAAGGTAATACCAACAATGTGCTTATTGACAGTTGGTCATTACTGGGAATTGAACGTCCTGTCAACCGTACAGGGTCACCTCAGGACCACCGAGCACTGTGGTCCCAAAGGCACACTCTGGAAGTAATCTGCTACAGGTGGGCTAAAACTATACTCTAAGAAATCTGCGAAATCATTCCTAACGCAAATATAAAGGAAAACATAGAGACACAAATATCAAACACATTTTGGAATAGTTAGTTCTTTCTGTGTTGCCTTAGGCTGGGACATGCTGGTATTGCCCCTTCACTGTCGAATTGATCATTACCAGATTATAAACACAGTGAAAAAGGTAATGGACAGAAGCAATAAAAGGGAAAAATACATAAGCACGTGAACCTTTATGTGTGAGCTAGCTAGACTGATAAATGACAGGATTCAATGCACTTTTGTAGGTACAAGGTTGAAGCTGCCAAAAACTGCGTTTGGTGCCGCAAACATTGGCGTTTTGGGGCGACAAACGGTTGCAGCTGGCTCACAACGTTGCTGTGGCAGCAGCTAACCGCAGGCGATACATAACTGTATACAATAACTGGTCTCAGCTGGTTACAACGTCACTGGTTATCTAGACTTGCTGTGGCAGCAGCTAACCGCAGGCGATACATAACTGTATACAATAACTGGTCTCAGCTGATTACAACGTGACTGGTTATCTAGAGTTCATCTTCTTTTTGCTGATCACTCAAATGGAGGTTCCGGATGTGCGCGGAAAGGGGGCGTCTCGTGCACTGCCGGACTTCTAGCACCCCCCCCCCCCAACACACACACACACACACTCTTCATTGGCTGGCTCCGGGCACCGGGGGGTGGACAGTGAGGGGCTTGTCCAGCAGCTGCGGGTTGGAGTGACCGTCGTCGTCCACCAGCATCCGTCTGCGGTACACGTTGCCCTTGACCTTGTCCACCAGCAGCATGCAGCCGTTGTTGTCCACGTCCTGCAGCAGCTGCAGCATGGCCGCCGCCACGTCCTGAGGCCTGCAGCCAACGCCAAGGGAGGCACTGGGTCAGGCGGTCTTCATACTGAACACTGCTTACACTGCAATTATAACTTAGGCAGAGGAGGCACTACTTCATGCGGTCTTCATACTGAACACTACTTACACTGCCACTACCACTTACGGCAGGGATCGAGGCACTGGTTCATGCAGTCTTCATACTGAACACTACTTACACTGCCATACGACTTACGGCAGAGAAGGCACTGGTTCATGCAGTCTTCATACTGAACACTACTTACACTGCTACTACCACTTACGGCAGAGAAGGCTCTGGTTCATGCAGTCTTCATACTGAACACTACTTACACTGCTACTACCACTTAAGGCAGGGCTCGAGGCACTGGTTCATGCAGTCTTCATACTGAACACTACTTACACTGCTACTACCACTTACGGCAGAGAAGGCTCTGGTTCATGCAATCTTCATACTGAACACTACTTACACTGCTACTACCACTTACGGCAGAGAAGGCTCTGGTTCATGCAGTCTTCATACTGAACACTACTTACACTGCTACTACCACTTAAGGCAGGGCTCGAGGCACTGGTTCATGCAGTCTTCATACTGAACACTACTTACACTGCTACTACCACTTACGGCAGAGAAGGCTCTGGTTCATGCAATCTTCATACTGAACACTACTTACACTGCCACTACCACTTAGACAGGGGAGGCACGGGTTCAGTTTTCATACTGAACAATATTAACACTGCTACTTCAACTCACGGCAAGGTTCACAGGTTCAGTCTTGATACTGAACAATACTAACCGTGACACTGCCACTACCACTAACGTCGACTGGGACACACAATGAAGAAGCGGGCAGACAAACACAACAGGCAACGGCTTG
This sequence comes from Alviniconcha strummeri, assembly GCA_963584105.1. NCBI lineage: Eukaryota > Metazoa > Mollusca > Gastropoda > Provannidae > Alviniconcha > Alviniconcha strummeri. The sequence goes on along the minus strand of OY757541.1, from coordinate 23,822,865 downwards.
AGATGAGGTGCGGGGACGACCAGGCGGGAGTGAATGGGAACGTTTGGGAGTGAATGGGAACGTTTGGGAGTGAATGGGAACGTTTGGGAATGAATGGGAGGCAGCTGTTTGTACGAGTGGACTGTAATCTGGAGAGTGAGAACATGGGTTGCTGGTGCAATGTTTTACGTACATAACACGTTTTACGGCAGTCTAGCGAAGTGAAGGTCTTGAGAAGAAACGACCTAGTCCATGAGTGGCTTAGTGCAGAAGAGGTCTAGTGCAGAAAAGGCTTAGTGCTGGAAAGGTCTAGTGCATGATATGTCTAATGCAGAGATGTGCGGGAGAGGTCTAATGCTGGAGATGTCTCGTGCTGAAGAGGTCTAGTTCATGAGATGTCCAATGCAGAGATGTCTCGTACAAGAGAGGTCTAGTACAGGAAGGAAAGGTTTAGAACAGTAAAAGGTCTAGTGCAGAAAATGTCTAGCGGAGGAGAGGTCTAGCGCACAGCTCAAGACACACGGCAGTTCAACTCCCAGTCAGCCGTGTTGGAGAGGGCGTTGGAAAATGAAGCTGAATGTTCCGGCACGGCAGAAATTGGAAAAACGAAACTCCTGCAGCTGGAGAAGCTATCGTTGTTATTACTTGCTGGTGTCCACGCTAGTCCACGAAGGTGGGCAGGACAGAAAGGGGCTGTTTTAGAATTGGGATCATTCCTGTCACAGCCATAATTTGTTCAGGTGCGGGGAGTACACCACCCATCACTCAGCATCAACGTGTAAATTGCACACCGCATCATGTCACAGCCGCATATACATGCCGTACATATTGACAAATGAGACCAGTAAAGGCTGAGTGAGAATCGTGCTGCGTCACTCTAATCAACGTAGCGAGAACTACTCGTGTAAACAAAGGGGGGAAAAAAAGAGAGGATCCCAAACCTGCAAAAGCTTATCTAGGCATCCTGCACACCAAAGGAATCACTCACTCTATCATCATTGGCTTCATGATGCTAGCGAACTGCTGGGCGTTCTTCACCTCGTCCCCCTTGAACGCCAGCATGTTGGTGTTGACAGGCATGGGGCACAGGCAACACCACCTCACGCCCAGCTTTGGCATCTCGGGGTCCCTCTGGAAACAACCCAAACACACTGGAAACAATTCAAACAGTCACATGTCGGCATATCTCCGGAAACAACCCAAACAGTCACATGTCGGCATCTCTCCGGAAACAACCCAAACACTCACATGTCGGCATCTCTCCGGAAACAACCCAAACACTCACATGTCGGCATATCTCCGGAAACAACCCAAACAGTCACATGTCGGCATATCTCCGGAAACAACCCAAACAGCCACATGTCGGCATATCTCCGGAAACAACCCAAACAGTCACATGTCGGCATCCGTCTGGAAACAACCCAAACAGTCACATATCGGCATCTCTCCGGAAACGAACCAAACAGTCACATGTCGGCATCTCTCCGGAAACAACCCAAACAGACACATGTCGGCATCCGTCTGGAAACAACCCAAACAGTCACATGTCGGCATCTCTCCGGAAACAACCCAGACAGTCACATGTCGGCATCCGTCTGGAAACAACCCAAACAGTCACACGTTGGGTTTCTCCTGGCATCGATGCAACCAGTCACAAGTCAGGGTTCCCTAAAAACAACCCAACAGTCACACGTTGGGGTTCTCCTGGCAACAACAACACAAGTCACATGTCGGGGTTCCCTGGCAACACCACCACCAGTCACATGTCGGGTTTCCCTGGCAACACCATCACCAGTCACATTTCGGGGTTCCCTGGCAACAACAACACCAGTCACATGTCGGGGTTCCTTAGCAACACCACCACCAGTCACATGTCGGGGTTCCCTGGCAACACCACCACCAGTCATATGTCGGGGTTCCTTGGCAACAACAACACCAGTCACATGTCCGGGTTCCCTGGTAACACCACCAGTCATATGTCGGGGTTCCCTGGCAAACAACATAACCAGTCACATGTCGGGGTTCCCTGGTAACACAACCAGTCACATGTCGGGGTTCCCTGGTAACACCACCAGTCACATGTCGGGGTTCCCTGGTAACACCACCAGTCACATGTCGGGTTTCCCTGGCAAAAAACAGCAACAAAAAACAAACAAAACAAGTCACATGTCGGGGTTTCCTGGCAACAACCCAAGCGGTCACATGTCGGGGTTCCCTGGCAAAAACACCACCAGTCACATGTCGGGGTTTCCTGGCAACAACACAACCGGTCACATGTTCGGTTTCCCCTTGCTCCAATATAAACAGATACATTTCCAAACATCACCATTCACAAATCATGTTGGACTCTTTGGCAACAACACATCCTGTCACAAGTCGTGCTGGACTCTTTGGCAACAACACATCCTGTCACAAGTCGTGTTGTGCTCTTTGGCAATAGCACACCCTGTCACAAGTCGTGTTGGACTCTTTGGCAACAACACACCCTGTCACAAGTCGTGTTTGACCCTTTGGCAACAACCAGCCACAAGTTATGCCGGTCTCCTTGGCAACAACACAACCAGCCGCAAGTTATACCGGTCTCTCGTACAACACAAGCCACAACTCTCGTACAACAACACAACAAGCCACAACTCTCTGGCAATAACACAACCATTTACAAGTTATGCCTGTCTCCCGCTCTTTGGCAATAAACGTCTGTCGAGCTGCAGAAAGGAAACCAAAACAAGCACCCCCACCCCCACCCCAACAAACAAACAAACAAACACACAAACAAAAAAGAATGCAAGAACAACAAACAAACAGAAACAAGCAAACTAAAAGACACAGGGGAAAAAGACAGCAATAAAATTGCAATGAGTACAGAAGCAATAATAGAGGACACACTGCACTGCAGGACAAGAAGGAAAGACTAAAAGACACAGAGAAAAAGACAGCAGTAAAACAGCACTGTGTACAGAAGCAACAGAAAGAGGACACTGTGCAGGACAAGAAGAAAGGACTGAACTCACGGCACAGCTGGTGGTGTAGCCGATCATGGCGTGCTTAGAAGCGATGTACACAGGAAGCCAGTGTGAAGGCACCAGCCCTGATTTTATGACAAATTCCGAACAAAGTTAACAGTTTCTGTTTTTTTAATAAACAAACATAGCTCTTATCATACATAAGTGCAAAAGTAGGTTACTACAGATCAACCTAGTTATGCATGCCCTAGCTAGCACGTTACTGACAAACATGTGTACATACAGCACACAATTAATTCATATAAGCACGGGGTACTATGAGTTGAGTACACGAGAGTGTTATTCTGTCAATGACATGGAACATTTTATGAAGCCGCCACTATTCGTCAGGGGAAGCAATGCAGCCCCGTTTGTTCAACATGCTTCTCTATGTTCAATACTTGTTGCGCGATTCAGGCGGGGTTGTTAACCCCCTTGACTTTTGCTCGGCATCGCTTAAGTCCCTTGCCTGCTTTTACTTCCGGTGCGTACTTTCTTCACAATGGAAGGCGGTGACAGTGAATTTGCGAATTTTACACTGCCAACTTTAAAGGCATTTTTGGAGGCTCGTAGTCATAATGTGTCTGGCAATAAGCAATAACTTGTTGCTCGTGCTATAGGATGCCCCAAAACGCATTTTTTCCCCTACGAACTCGCGATCTTCTGGTCAGCCAAAAAACGACGCAAAGACACTTTTTTCCACCCTCCATCCCTTTTCCACAATAATTTTTGCAGCTGCAATAGTACTGGCATTTGTGCTGCTTCGCGATTCTAGGTTCGACTTCCACTGTTATACACAGCGTGAAGCAACGCCTACTCAGAAATAGGCCCGGAAGTGCGCTGCGACCTCTCGCGACTTCTTTCGCGAAAGATTACAAAGCGCATTCACTCTAGCAAACCAGCTTCGCTGAATCGCCCAATACCCACCCGCAATGGACACGGTGTTGACGATGACACCCCCACGTCCCCCTTTGTCACGCCTCATGTGTTCCAGCGCCAGCTGACTGCCACGTATTTGAGCTGTCTGTGAGAGAAAGGAAGGATTATAATAAACAGCTTAGGGGGGCTAGCTTTGGTGTGTGTGCATGTGTTTGTGTGCGTGTGTGTGTGTGTGTGTGTGTGTGTGTGTGTGTGTGTGTGTGTGTGTGTGTGCATGTGTGTGTGTGTGTGTGTGTGTGTGCGTGTGTGTGTGTGTGTGTGTGCATGTGTGTGTTTGTGTGTTTGTGTGTGTGTGTGTGTGTGTGTGTGTGTGTGTGTGTGTGTGTGTGTGTAATGCCTTATGTAAATTGTTTTGTTAGGACTGTCCTCTACGTGTGTATAGAACATTGTATTTAGGTTAAGATGTATGATGTGAGCGCTCATGGCGTTGATGAGCGCATGATAAATCTACATTATTATTATTATCATCATATATCTGTTTATATGCTTAAAAACGGAATAGTAGTATTAGTGGTAGTAGTAATAAATAAATAAATAACCTAACAAAACAGACAAACAAACAAAACATTGAGAGAAAAAACGACAAAACAACAACAACAACAAGAAAACAACAACAACGAATCACCCCACCCCACCCCAACCAAAAAGGGGTGGAGGGGGTGGGGGGAATAAAAGATAAAGTAGAAGAAAACAATTCAGTGAAAAGCAGTGAAGGGTAATGATGATAGTGATCGTTTTTATGTAACGCTACTCTCCGCTTCCGAGCAGAATTATTGCGCTTTTTTGGAATGTGATTCTAAATAAAGTAAACATGGTGCTTAACGTCCACAGAAACCATAAGGCTTATTAGGGACGGGGAGAACGGGGGGAAGGGGGGTATGGAGGCGGGGGAAGAGGGAGATTATATACCTATCGCTACACTGTCACCACCAGAATGACTTCTGCATTAAGATGGGCAGCGATGAGAGCCATTTTAATGTTTCAGTAGGAAGTGGTGAACAAAGTCACAAGACAGTGTCCACAAACCACAACCTTTTTGAAGAGAAAGGAGAGCCGAAGCGGTATCGAACCGAAGTCCTTCCGCTTACCAGCCTAATGCTTTACCGCAGGGCCAGACCGGCTCACATTCTCACTCTCATTCTAAATGAGCGGCTTTAGCTTTTTATAGCGCGTTTGGAAGATCCACACAAGTGATGTACTTCCAGCGCTGTTTGGTTGTTACACGGCTGGTGCCACGTCAGCCTGCTGCCGTCATGGGCGCGTTCTATGCACACCATGCAACAATGCGTCCTCCCACGTAACTTCATGCAAAGCCACATATGTAGAGTGCATGCATGTTTAGCTGTAACCTGCCACCTACACTTTTGGCAGAATCACCGGGATCTTTTACGTGCTACTGCGGTAAGAAGGGGGTGGAACAGATAATGAAATGAGAGTCAGGACATAAAATTGACCCGGGAGAGAAGAACATTCCCTTGCCGCTCCTGCGGGGACCCGAACCCGCGACCTCCGGCGCTCTAACCACTGGGTTATCACCCTCCCAAGGAAAGGAAAAGCACCCATTTCAACGCGAACACAAGGAACGAAATGAAAAGAAAAGAACAAATTAATAACACACAAAATACTGTCAAAAAAGGATAGATATAAATGACAAATTCAGGAAAGAGGGATCTGAGAAAGGAAGGATGAAAGGAAAGAAAGAAGAAGGTGTATCATAGTCCTGTAAGCAGTAACCATAGCACAGTCCTGTAAACAGTAACCATAGCACAGTCCTGTAAACAGTAACCATAGCACAGTCCTGTAAACAGTAACCATAGCACAGTCCTGAAAACAGTAACCATAGCACAGTCCTGAAAACAGTAACCATAGCAGTCCTGGAAGCAGTAACCACAGCACAGTCTTGGAAGCAGTAACCATAGCACAGTCCTGTAAGCAGTAACCATAGCACAGTCCTGTAAACAGTAACCATAGCACAGTCCTGTAAACAGTAACCAAACGAGTTCTAAAACACTTCTAAAAGTCAGCAGGAATGTAGGCTACCGTATTAATGGCAAACATCTTCTCCCAGATCCTCTCGTCCATGATGCCGGCATTGTTACAGCAGATCTCCACGGCTCCAAACTTGGACACTGCTGCATCGAAGGCCGCTGACCAACAGACCAGTACATCAAACAGAGAAATTCAAAGAAAACAAAAAGGAGGGTTAAAATGTCTCTTTTTTTTTTCTCTCTCTCTCTTTTTTTTTTTTTAGCACACATGCCTTCGTCGCTGGGTTATTTATGACAACTGATTAAGGTTAAAACATTGTTCACACAACGGCTCCCTCTCTCTGTGTGGGTGTGTGGGTGTGGGTGTGTGGGGGTTTGGGGGAGGGGGAAACTGTGCTCATAGACGCAGCAAAAGCCGACTTTTCAACAGTTCATCAGATTACTCTTAAACAAGGACTTTAATTGTGTAAAGGACACGCGAACACAGCGTCGACCGGTTTGTTTTGTAATTTGAAAAATGCTCCCCTACCCCTCAACCCCTTGGTAATGGGCAGTTAATACGCCTACGACAATAAGCAGTCCGAATCTTAACCTCTCTCTCTCTCTCCTTAATTAATTAATTGTTTTCTGAGAGAGAGAGAGAGAGAGAGAGAGAGAGAGAGAGAGAGAGAGAGAGAGAGAGAGAGAGAGAGAGAGAGAGAAGAAGAAGAAGAAGAAGAAGAAGAAGAAGAAGAAGAAGAAGAAGAAGAAGAAGAAGAAGAAGAAGAAAGAAAGAAAGAAAGAAAGAATTAGAAGGACAGTGACCCAGGCAGCGGAGTCAGTAAAATAGTGGAGACCACAGCAGGCGTATGGCAGCAATCAGGTTTTACTTGCTCAGCCGCAGACAATTTTCAGCACACACACAAAATCCTCACGCGCACGCATAGATAAGAGAACGGCGCGGGCCACAGGGAACACACGCTATCGCTACAGTAAAATCGCCCCTCTGGACCACAAAATGGCTGACAACTGTGTTTCCTTGGCCAGCACAAATACAGTTTCCTCTACAATAACTAAACCAATTAATACATGAAAAACATTAAATGAAAGCTACAGTTACAATATTTTAAACCGTATAAACAAAATGTGCACACATGACTTATTTTGTTTACAACAAGAGTGAGAAGCGTGGCTTGCTCCTGTCTATATACAGATTCGTACAACTAAATCACAACTAACACAATGTACAAAATATTAATGTCAATAAAACTTACATCGGAATAAAGAGCACGCTCCCACGGATAAAATGGTACATAACAATTACAATACAACGCTCTGTAAGAGAAGCAAGACAAACTCAAAGACTAGCACTAAAACAATCGGTGCGAACTTTCGCCTGGGGCGCGTAATCTTAGTCGCAGCAGCGCTGATAGTGATATTAAGTAGTCTGTGAATACAACTTAGCTTCTACAGTACACAATACTTAATAAGTTAATTTCAACCCAAAATAAACACTAAAGTCAGCTAAGCAAAATACTATACGACAAGGCACTGATCGATACAGAATTACTTTAATCGAATTAAAGCAACGTTTCACTACTATTCACTAGTACTAAACAAAGCGCGCCATGCAGACGACGGCTATAAAACAAACTTAGCGAGGCATCGGCTACCCATAGTTCAGGAGCTGTGTGAGAGTCGAGGTGGACGTCCTGGGCTGTCTGTCCTAACGAGCCTTCTGGTTTCCGTGGACGTAAAGATTTATTGAACCGTGCTTCGGCATTGGTCACAACTTGTCCCTAATATGTCAACTGACATCTGAGGACATTAAGCATCAACTCATCATCATCATCGGCTACTGATTAAGCTCGATCCTGCGTCTAAATAATCGTTAGATAAACATTCTAAGATGCTGAAATATATTACACATGGCTTAGTGAATAAAAAGGACTAGGTGAACAAAGAGTAGGTAAACAAACATGCGGTCAAAATATTAAGGGAGAAGACAGATTTGTCTTCTTTTGTTGCAAAGTGTGTTTTGTTCTGCAGCGGGTACTGGGGTGTGATTTGTTGTGCAGTGGGTATTGAGGTGTCTGTTGTTCTGCAATGGGTATTTTGGAGTGCATTGTTTTGTTGTGCAGAGGGTATTCTGGGGAGCATGCATTGTTTTGTTGTGCAGAGGGTATTCTGGGGAGCATTGTTTTGTTGTGCAACGAGTATTCTGGGGTGCATTGTTTTGCTGTGCAGTGAGTATTCTGGGATGCATTGCTTTGTTGTGCAGTGGGTATTTTGGGGTGCACTGTTTTGTTGTGCAGTGGGTATTTTGTGGTGCATTGGTTTGTTGTGCAGTGGGTATTTTGTGGTGCATTGGTTTGTTGTGCAGTGGGTATTTTGGGGTGCACTGTTTTGTTGTGCAGTGGGTATTTTGTGGTGCATTGGTTTGTTGTGCAGTGGGTATTTTGTGGTGCGTTGGTTTGTTGTGCAGTGGGTATTGTGGTGTGCATTGTTTTGTTCTGTAGTGGGTATCTCAGCGTGTTTTGTTACATGGCGGGCATTTAGCTATATCTTGTTCCATGGTAGATATCGCGGTGTCATTTGTGCCATGGCATTTGGATATTGCCTTACACAACATTTTACTTCGGTCCATTCTTTAACAATAGTTAAGCAGAAGACAATAATACTGTGTGTGTGTGTGTGTGTGTGTGTGTGTGTGTGTGTGTGTGTGTGTGTGTGCGTGTATCTTTGTTGTTTTTGTTGTTGTTTTTGTTGTGTGTGTATGTGTGTGTGTATGTGCGGGTGTGCGGGTGTGTGTGCGTGTTATAGGGGGCACGATATGACTAAAACCTTTCAGTTGGTCGGGATCTGTTACGTCACACTGGGTGAAGATGACGTTCTCAGCCCCGTGTTGTTTCTGAAGCTCGGCTTCTACCGTCTTCCCCATATCGGCGTTGACGTCACAAAACAAAACCTTCAGCACACCGTTACTGATCAGGATATGTCGAGCAGTTTGTTTCAAGCTAAACAGTCTGAATGAAAAAGAAGCAGCTAAAACCAACAAAACAAAAACAAACAAACAAACAAGAAAGCAAAAACAAACACACATACACAAAAGAACAACAAACACAACAAGGAACCAGATAAAAAATAAATTAAAAAAAGACACATTGAAAGATGTGTAGAACCGATGAAGACAACATAGAATAATACACTCGGACATATCTGGAAAGAAGAAGAAAACAAAGACAAAAAACAACAACAAAAAACCCCGCAATGGCAACAACAACAACAACAAAGAAGAAGAAAAAAACGGAGAAAAAAAAGAAGAAGAAGAAGAAGAAGAAGAAGAAGAAGAAGAAGAAGAAGAAGAAGAAGAAGAAGAAGAAGAAGAAGAAGAAGAAAAGAAAACAAAACAACAACAATAACAATAAAACTCTATATCTGTATCTATGTGTATGAAGCGTCAGAAAGAAAGAAAAGAAAATGTTAGAAAGAAACTAGAATTGTCGCAAAGAAAGGAATGAAGAGCCTCCAGGAAAAAACGGAAACAAGAAGAATGGGAAGAATGTCCAAGGAAGGAAAAAGGAGGAAAGAAAGGAAGGAAGTTGTTAACAATCGAGGTAAGGAGGCAGGCAGTCAACTGCGAAGGTAACAAGAAGGCGAAACACATTCATCCTACCAGAAGTAAAAGCCTGAGTCACGGCATCTCACCAAGTCTGTGTCACTACAGGCACCAACCACTGTCACAAGAGGATTTGGAAAGCAAAGAAACACACGCACGCACGCACGCACGCACGCACGCACGCACGCACGCACGCACGCACACACACACACACACACATACGCACGCATTCACGCACACACACACGCCCGCGCGAAGTTGAGTAAACTGGGAAGACAGAAATCAGACAATTGGACCGCTATTTCTGACACTCGGCAAAGCGTGCAGTGCCGTTCCATCCTGACTTGTGCAGTGCCGTTCTGTCCTGACTTGTGCAGTGCCGTTCTGTCCTGACTTGTGCAGTGCCGTTCTGTCCTGACTTGTGCAGTGCCGTTCTATCTTGACTTGTGCAGTGCCGTTCCATCCTGACTTGTGCAGTGCCGTTCCATCCTGACTTATTCCAGCCTTTAAAGGCCATGATCAGCTTGAGAGCACGGTCATGTGACTATAACATGAGCACGTCACCAGCGTTTGTCATCGAGCTGTGACACACATTCCTGCACAGAGTGACGGAAAGGCGACTGTGGGTAACTGTCGCCCTTAACGGCGGACACCAGTGACGAAGAAGTCGCAGCGTTGGCTGCATTATTATCACCTTGTCGGAGCTGTGACGAAAGATAACGGCACCGATGACACAAACAAAATAAAATGATGTCACAGTCGATTCCTTTAGCAATTCATCGTATATGCTGTAGTCACATGACTGTGTTCGAAAGTCGACCAGGGCCACAAGAGAGAGATCCAAACACACAAACACGCTAGCAGTCATCCTTGCTTCAGACGTGTCCGTAAGAGAGAGATCCAAGCACACAGAAACAAACACGCTAGCAGTCATCCTTGCTTCAGACGTGTCCGTAAGAGAGAAATTCAAGCACACAAAGACAAACACGCTAGCAGTCATCCTTGCTTCAGACGTGTCCATAAGAGAGAAATCCAAGCACACAAAGACAAACACGCTAGCAGTCATCCTTGCTTCAGACGTGTCCATAAGAGAGAAATCCAAGCACACAAAGACAAACACGCTAGCACTGTAGCAGTCATCCTTGCTTCAGACGTGTCCATAAGAGAGAGCAAGCAGCATTTCACACCTATGAGTTCTCCCCAGAGGGAGCGTCCGTCCCTGCGCCTGCGGCCCGCCACAAGAACAAAGAGGCCCAGAGGCCCAAAGGCAGAGAGGCCCACAGGCCGACAGACAGAGAGGCCCACAGGCCCACAGGCCGACAGACAGAGACCCACAGGCCGACACAGGGAGGCCCACAGGCCGACAGAGAGGACCACAGGCCCAGAGATCGACAGACAGAGAGGCCCACAGAGCGACAGACAGGGAGGCCCACAGGCCCAGAGGCCGACAGATAGAGAAGCAGATGCAACACGTAACCAGATGGACATTTTACCTTTGCCCCCTTTGCCAAAAGGGCCTCTGTGACAGCACGTCCGATTCCCTGAGCTCCGCCCGTGATAAACACGCTTCGTCCGGACAGCTCCATGCTTCCCCACGATACCGATAGCGTCCTCTGACAACCACACGGAATGACAGCAAGCCAAGCCCCGTCTTCTTTGAAGCAGTGCCAGTTACAATTATAATGTCAGTTACACTTACGACACACTACCGTTACTGCAAACCTAGCCCCACCTTTTTTTTCCAACGCCAGTTACAATTTTATGTCCGTTACAGTTATGACACACGACCATTACTGCAAACCAAACCCCGCCTCTCCCTTGTTGTTGGCTAACAAACGTCGGGTGCCTGTACTTCCCGTTTACTCGGTGTCAGTATTGGGTGATTCAGCGAAGCTGATTTGCTAGAGTGAATGCGCTTTGTAATCTTTCGCGAAAGAAGTCGCGAGAGGTCGCAGCGCACTTCCGGGCCGATTTCTGAGTAGGCGTTGCTTCACGCTGTGTATAACAGTGGAAGTTGAAATTAGAATTGTGAAGCAGTACAAATGCCAATACTGTTGCAGTTGCAAAAATTACCGTGGAAAAGGGATGGAGGGTGAACAAAAAGGGTCTTTGCGTCGTTTTTGGGCTGATCAGAAGATCGCGAGTTCGTAGAAAGAAAAAAAAATGCGTTTTGGGGCATCCCAAAGCACGAGCAACAAGTTATTGTTTATTTCCAGACACATTATGACTACGTGCCTCAAAAAATGCCTTTAACGTTGGCAGTGTAAAATTCGCAAATTCACTGTCACCGCCTTCCATTGTGAAGAAAGTACACACCGGAAGTAAAAGCAGCCAAGGGACTTAAGCGATGCCGGGCAAAAGTCAAGGGAGTTAACAACCCCGCCTGAATCGCCCAATACGGACACGCTACGCCATCAAGTTTGCACCGAACAGAAAACATGTCGGACTCATACAGTATAACTCTTGCAAAATAAAAACTGAATAAACACAGCCAGCGAAATGTCGGCAGTTTGAAGTAAAAGAAAAAACCAAGATAAGTATGCAGAGTAATTACTTACCTGTCGTATGGCTGCTCGGTAGACTCAACGGAGAGAAAAGGGCGTGTTTCAAAACTAAAGTGGGCTGCACCTGTAGGTTCGCAGAGTGCGAGACGAACAGAGATCTTTCCCGGCGATACAAACTGCAGCAAAGGTGCGACAAATGAAAACAGTGTGGTGACGCCGCAGCCTTTATAACAGCGCACTCCACGTGACTGTGATACTCACGAAACTTTGACCCCGACAGTATACAGTTCAGACCTGGCTCAGTACAGCTGTACCGACCGTCTATCATTGTGTTTGTGCGCTGCACGCCTCTCACGATGACTGGGGACAACGGCCGTCCCACTGCCGTACGACTGCACTCCTTGAATAGGTAGGTGTTTTCTTAGCACCTACACGAACAAGGTCAGACTGATTATGGTAGGCTAAATAGTGCTAATTATTCTTCGCCAGTTGCTTTAGTCAGGTGAAGCGGACGTGACGTGACATGAGCATCGGCACGAAGCATCCATAGGGCGCTGGACGCTGACGATGAAACAGGTGTTGGATGTTCGGATGGTGTCCAGTGCCAGTGGACCGTTGCAGTTGCTGATTTTCCAAAGCAACAACAACAACGACAACAGGTGATCACAGAATTCCCAGTGATGCCCGTGCAGACTGTGAGTATAGTGTGTGGCAGTGTGGAGACTGGCCGATGCGGACTGTGAGTATAGTGTGTGGCAGTGTCCAACTGGCCGGTGCAGTCTGTGAGTATAGTGTGTGGCAGTGTGGAGACTGGCCGGTGCAGTCTGTGAGTATAGTGTGGCAGTGTGGAGACTGGCCGGTGCAGACTGTGAGTATAGTGTGTGGCAGTGTGGAGACTGGCCGGTGCGGACTGTGAGTATAGTGTGTGGCAGTGTGGAGACTGGCCGGTGCAGACTGTGAGTATAGTGTGTGGCAGTGTGGAGACTGGCCGGTGCAGACTGTGAGTATAGTGTGTGGCAGTGTGGAGACTGGCCGGTGCAGACTGTGAGTATAGTGTGTGGCAGTGTGGAGACTGGCCGGTGCGGACTGTGAGTATAGTGTGTGGCAGTGTGGAGACTGGCCGGTGCAGACCGTGAGTATAGTGTGTGGCAGTGTGGAGACTGGCCGGTGCGGACTGTGAGTATAGTGTGTGGCAGTGTGGAGACTGGCCGGTGCAGACCGTGAGTATAGTGTGTGGCAGTGTGGAGACTGGCCGGTGCGGACTGAGTATACAGAGTGACAGAACAGAAAGCGGGGAGAATGACAGAACAGAATTCGGTGCACATGGTCAGCGTGGAGATTGACAGAACAGAAAGCGGTGGTCAGCGGGGAGAAAACCAGGAAGCAGGACACACGCCGAGCATCACTTTCAGGTGCCTTCCTCCCAACTCTGCCAGAGCTGGTTGCACCGGAGATATTACAGCATTAATTGTAATTATGTTGAAATAATTAGTTTATTATATTGAAATTATCAGTAACTGTGTCAACATAACTGTAACTATGTGCGAGATTTACAAATAATTTAAACACACACACACACACACACACACACACACACACACACACACACACACACACACACACACACACACACACACACAAACAAACAAACAAACAAACAAAAGACAACAACGACAAAACAAAAACAAGAAAAAGACTCAGGTGATTTAAATTTATTATATCTCTTCTGAGTGGACGGATTCATATTTCGATGAAAATAGTTGAATTATCTTTAAGATAGTCGAAAGAGAATAGCCTGGCTAATACTTTCCCTCTAACAGAAGTGCATGCACGGTTGTTGTACAGAAGCCGGCAGGTGCTTGCTGCCCGTCAATCGCTCGACACGTGCATAACGCTTGTCGGTTCCTTCAGCTTCACTTCCACCCTTTTTATTGGACGTCTGCTTGCATTCTGATTGACACTGCTCGTCGGCCTGCTTCTGCATAACAGCTCTCTCTTTACTCTTGATAACTGTCTCTCCCCCTGCCTTTATTTTTCCGCCAATTTATGCAGCAATCTTTTGACTGGTCGACCACTGTCTGATTGGTAGACGGATTAGTTGATTGTTTGTGTGTGTGCTTGTTGATTCATTATCTGTTCCCTCATAATTATGTTTTTGTGTTAATTTATGTATTCTCACAGGACGTTAAAATCTAGTTACTAACTCTATTTGTTGCTTATCTGTTGTTGTTGTTTTATGTGTTTGGGTCTCTGTTTATTGCATTATACATAA